>WEIU01017065.1:368125-397130 GCA_013389925.1 Aegithalos caudatus | reverse complement strand
TTTTTTTTTTTTTTTTTAATACTGTTTGTTAATTCACGTTGTGTCTTTGGCCGACCAATTATATGCATGGCCATATTGTGTGACTGCAGCAGTCTGGTGCGGCGCAAGGAGTGCCACATCATGTGAGACGTTTCCATCTCCACCACGAGTAACCTCAGCGCCGTGGCAAATGAACACACCCATACAGTGCAGGCAGGAGAGATGACACGCATTGACCGCTGCCCCTACTCAACAAGCAAATGTCATTCTCTTGGAAATTTTTTTTCCCCCCCCTTTCTTGTTTTCCCGACACATTTTGGTCCCCTTTTCGCTTCTCCCCTTTTCCCTTAAGTAGAGATGACACAGATCAATACCTTTGATGGAAAGTAATAATCAGGCCTATTAAGTGACAAAGGTTTACTCTGTAACAGCTGTGCTGGCGGGAAAGGAGAGCTTGTCTGACTAATGAATCATGAAACAATCAGGCAGTAGCCATTTGTGTTTAGATCTGTAAATATGGTGTGGTTCAAGTGCCAGACCATCTCCAGCACTCCAGCTGGGGGCACAGATGGTCCACATTCAGCACAGCACAAGTGTAAAGAAAAGCCTCCCTCCTTCCCCCTCTCCTGCCTGTCCCACAGTGCCCCTCCCAAAGGAGAGAGCAGCCAGCTTGGGGATACACTTGGGCTGTGGGCAGGAATCCTGAAGTTGCCCTTCCACACTCAGCAGCTCCCAGAAAAATGCCCGCTCCCTTGCTCGTCCAAAACACAAGGGGAAAAAAAAAACCAAACCAGGAAACCCCTCAAAACCTATGTGCTGTATAAGGACTCCTGTGTTTTGGACCAAAACATTGGAGTTTATTCCTCGCTGTCTATCCCTTGGATTTCTTCCTTATGCTCTGCTGATACCTTTCTTTCCACAAGGCATCGTGATGTCCACTTGTTAGTTCTGAAGGGCAAGTGAGTGACACAGCAGGAATTCAGAACTAAAACACAGGAACAGAGCCTGGTGAGAGAGGGAATGAAATAAAGTTGTCAGGGATTTCAGGGTCTTTCTACTCTCTTGATTTGAGCTGGGAGTGCTACTCCCAGTGCTGGGGGTTGAGGCAGCCCCTTCCTTGGCCTCCCAGGGGATACTGGCTATCCAAGGCACGGGAGTGCCAAAGGCAGAAAGAGCTGAGCCTGCTGGTAACCCATTGCCTGGGGTTGGTACTTTTGGGGCTGAGACCTATTTTATTTGCAATATATATATATTTCTGTCTTTACTCTGCTAGAGTTACAGGGTGTACTTGAAAGCATTTGGTATATGTTTTGTTGCCTTTAAATCTTCTGATAGGGAGGTGGTGGTGGGACACCGTTATCTGGATTGGTCCATGGGAGGAAACGATGGATTATTAGCACTGTGATCTGCTTTTCAAACCCCTCTAAAGAAGGCAATACTTTTGCCAGAAGCAAAGGAAGGACTTGCCATTCTTATTTTGGTATTTATGTCTCCTAGACGTATCCAGTTAGCTACCATCTCTGGTCATTGTTGTTGATTTCTTTTAGAGATTGTTATTCCCTCAGTAGCTTCCCACCTTCGAGGAATGCTCTTTCCACTGATTCTGGCCTGAGGCTCCAGCTCAGTCCTGTGGGGTTTTGTTTTGTGCTGCATCTTCTCTGCTGGTCCCTGCTCACACAGCAATGCACTGCAAATGAGAGTCAGGGAAGGCATTTCACTGCTTGGTAATTTATGCTCATGTCACTCTTGCTGGATATATAACCCTACAGGACACCAGCCAGTGGAGAGACACATCCCCTGTTTATGGGAAGCACAGGTAGGTTTCTGTGCCTCCACTACCTGGTTCTGACTCCTGCAAGGGCCCAGGAACATATAAACCCTGCTCAGGACAAGTGATGTAAAATATTGTGGGATTCCCCCCCATCACCTCCCTTTTGGGCTGTTACTTGCACTCTGTGAGTTGAGTTTTGCTAAAGGACTATGTACAGACATGTTAGAATTTCAGAGGTGCAAGAGGGAGTGAAGGTTGGCTTTCCTTCATGGGGTTTTAAATCTGATCCTCTCTCTCTCTTTCTCTCTCTGTGTCTCTCTGGAAAGGGCTTTGGGACTGAAGTTACAGACCAGCACAGCTCAGTAAAGTCCATTGACCAAAAGTTCCTGAATCTAGAAGCAAACATATAGTTTTTATGTCTCAACATTTTTGGAGAGGTGTGTAAAGCACTGGAGAAACTACTTGAATTCAGATGACTTTAAAAAGAAAACTCTTTAAAGTGTAGAATGAGGGCCAATGTGAGCAAAAAGCACAGAAGAGGCAGGTGAAGGCTGACTGCCACAGCTCACCACCTTCAGTGGCTGTGGGCTGCTGGGGTGCCCTCAGCACCAGTGCTTCCAGAGCTTCCAGTGCCCTGAGGGCTCAGTGCATGGTATTCACCTTGCTGGGCTTTTCTGCAAGAGTTATGCAGCCCTCAGCCTGGGTAACTCAGGATGACTTAGTCTGAAATAGGGAGGAAAGACAAAGAGGAGAGGAAAAGCAGACCTTTTCGTTCTCCTTTCGTTTGTTAAGCAATTATTTTGTGAGGGCAAAAGAGCAAGTTTGCCAAAACCCTAAGAAATACAGAGTTTTTGGACTTCAGCAATAGTAACATTCTTGCCAAAAATCACATTATGCCCCACTTCATTTGAGCTGTTGAATGGTTATGTCATGCAAGAAGGTGGATGAGGGAGAAAAGCTCCCAAACTCTTCCAGCTTGATCCGAGTAATCAGTAAACCTCACAGAGGTAATTATTCTCTGTTTTAAGGCCTGCTTCTCTGTTTGCAATGTTATTTGCTTGCAGTGACCAAAATGCCTTTGAGAACTTTGAGAAATTTAAACTCATGTAATAATGTCTTCATCCCTCTCTTGTCCAATATCCTCCTTTAATTTCTTTTGCTTTTGGGGAGGGTTTTTTGGTTTTTTTTTTTCACAGAAACTAGGCTGAATTTTGCTTTTTGAATGCATCTTTTTAGAAAAAGCAACTGGGGCTGTGCACAGCTGGCTCTTGAATACGGAGTTTCTACTGAAACTTCCCTGCTATTATCTTGACAGTGTCATTATTATCAAAGCCTGCCAATATTAGGTGTGACAGTGAGTGCTCACGGCAGGGAGGAACACAGCCTGGTCAGCAGAGGAAGGGGGCCACTCACAGTTGTGCCCCCTGTTGCAAAAGCCATAATAATTTAATCTTCTCATACTGGGATCTGCATTTCCTCTGCCCTGTCTAGAGCTGCTGAGTGCCTGGTTTACTTTGGCCAAATCACAAGGGCCATTCCTTGAGCATTTGCAGGACTTCAAATAGAAGATCATGCTGGTAATGACTTCAGGGCAAGATTGGGGGTTATGTTTTAATTTTTTTGTCCTAGAAATAAATGATTTAACTACTAAAATGGGACAGGCCTCTGACTTTTGATTGTAATTTAGTTCAAGGTTGTGTTAAATACGTTAGTAGATCAACCACTCTCTTTCTTTGCCAGCCTGCTTAATAGAAACCAGGGAAGGCAAATCTGGCTCAGTGTCGACCCGGTGGATATGAAGTGTCACATACTGTAGTCATTAACTAGCAGCTGCATTATCCTGGATATGGATTTTACTTTTTAGCACTGTGTTTGTTCTCCCATCCATCAGCATACAGCAGGATATGTTAGAATTCTCACTGTAAAGACAACTTGGCAAATTGGTCCGTGAGGTGTTCTCGTTTCTTTGCACAAATCTGCTTGGTCATAGAGAAGTCAAGACTTCCATCTTCCTGGAAGACTGGCCCTTCCAAACCAGGAATACCTTCCAAACCAGGAATACCTTCCAAACCAGGAATGTTATATAACCCCTGTTGGGATGTGCAGGGGAGGGGCTGTGCAAGGTGAGCTGGTCAAAGTTGGCTGCTGAGTGTGAATTCTCTGGAGCATGTGAGTTGCTCCCAGCCAACAGATAGCACTTTACTGTGTTTAGGCAGAACACAGAAAACAGAGCCCTGGGACTAAGCTGCTGTCTTCAACAAGGCACAGATTTGCCTGTTTGCAGTATGAAATGCCTCAGTAGCAAATTTTGGTTTTCCAGCTAAACTAAAGCTAGACACAAAAAATCACAGGCAGTGGCTGCTCATCCAGAGGCTGTACTGAGGCATTATCTCTTCCTCTCCTTGTGCTCATGTGTGAGAATATCTTGCAGAGAGGTGTACACCTGGAATTGTTAGAGCCAGCTTTGGCCAAGCCCACAGGCAGACAGAGTTAATTTTAAACACAGGCTGGAGATTCCCATGACCACAGGGGTCCCGCCCCTTGTTCAGCAGCCCGGTGGTCCTCGGCATCGGGGTCAGAGTGCGTCTCTGGGCCTGTGTGTCCATTGTCTGTCCTTCCAGCTTGGGCTGGAGAGAGGGATAATGGAGACTGAGCAGTCCCCGCTGCCGAGCCCTTGCCACTGGCCCTGCCTGGTCATGAATTATTACAGGGAGCTGCTGACATTGGGTGGCCACCCAGGAGCAAGGAAGAGAGGACTCTCCCTTGGAACTGGGAACAAGGTGTGGGTTGAGCCAGCTGGGGTGAGAGGGTTAACACCCCTGGTCTTCCTGTTTTGGAAGTTGCGGTATCTTTGGCAAGGGGAAAGCCAGGGATGGGAATTCCTGCATTTCCCTAGGGCTGACCAGGGTCCTGGCAGCAGGGACACCATCCCCTGTGTATACAAGTGGGCAGTCATTTTTATCAGGAAGGTAGGAGGTCTGCTGCTGCCGCAGATACGTATCACACGGACACGGGGAGCACAGACTGGCAGGACACAGGGAGAGGGAGAGCGTGGGGGGAAGCAGAGAGATTTGTCTCTTTGATATGCCTGTTGTCGTGGAGACCAGGAAAATATTTTGCTATTGTTCTTGTGAGTTGCTGCAGTCATGCATTCCCATTTTCCTTTGGAAGTTGGTGAAGCCACAGCTGGGTACAGCTGGAGAAGAGAACAGAACAGCGTGGGTTGTTGCTGCCAAATAAAGGGCTGCTTGAGGAAATTGAAAAGCCATATATTGCTTACAGAAAGAGACTATATGCTCTTTTGTACCACTGACCTCAAGCCTTTGTTACAGTCTGAAAACAGGGCTACAGGCAGAAGGTAGTTTTTAGCTATAGATGTTTAAGGTAGCTCCAGTGCAGTCACTGTGGCTGCAGTGTCCCCATATTGCCCTGTTCTTCCCCCAGCAGAGTGGTCTTTTGGGCTTTGTAACTGTGTGTAAGCTGTCCACAACTCGGTGCAGGCTCCTTTCTGAGGACAGGTTTCTGTTTTCAGCCATCACAAGAGATACCCTGTACCTTGTGAACCTGTTGTTTCTGGCTGCTGTGCCTGGCAGGACAGCAGGCTAAGGGGCCCTCTGCTTACTGCATGGAACAGCAGGTTAAACTCACATTGAACTTCCTCCAGAGGCTGGCAGGCTTGCATTGACCCTGTGCCTCACCCAGGTACACCAGAGGTAGCTGCATTCCTGTTGCTGCCTTTGCAGATCCCAGTTCTCGGAAGGCTCAGCAGGGTCTTCACACTCCCTGGTGTTTCCTGTGGCTTTATGCTGAGACACTGCTTCCTGAGCAGCTGCCTAACGTGGTGCTGGCATGGTGGGGGTTAACTGGGACATCACCTCCTGCTCCCACTAATTGTGCTGTGGCTTCCAGCACCATTTCAGACACTCGAGGATGTGAAAAAGATGGAGCGAAACCAATGCAAAGTGGGCTTGAAGTGGCTGCTCTCCTAAATGTCAGCCGCCCAACTAAATATAACCCCGAGAGTAGAATTTATGCTTTGCACTCCTTTGCTTTTTATTGTGGGGAGAAAAAAGCCAGGAGCTCAACGGGCTGTAACTTTAATAGGTCATTCCAGCCAGTGCTTACCTTTACAAAATCCTGCTAATGCTGGGAAGACAATACAGTGATCAAAAGCAGTGATGAGATTTTTTAGCAGCATTAACCGTCATGACCTAGCAAAATGAAAGAAAATGGTTTAACAGAACTGTCAGATCCAATATAGCTAATAAAGGCATGGATAAATGTTTATTACATACCGGAGACAGATCATTTCTGTACAGAAATTGAGGATGACCTTTACTGATAACTCTTATCTGCCTGATATCCTGAATAAGAAAAAGAGAGGGGGAGAGAGGGCTGCACTATTGCTGGTGTTTATGAAAGGTGGAGAAAAATTACCATTTGCAGATGATGGTTTTTAGACAAGGCCTCTCAGTAAAATAAAGATATGGAACTGCTCATTCTCTGCAAGGCTCTGACCTGGCTGGACCAAATGTAATGAGTGCATCCAACTGGGGCACTTTATGGAGATTTGATTTTCATACATTTTATGTATGTGCACGCACACACTCTTGTCTGTTTGTGTATGAGTCCACGTTTAGGGCAGTACACAAGTGAGGCTGCCCTCAGCCACCTTCCCTCCATCTGGGTTTCTGTGCTGAGCGCCAGTAGCTGAAAGCAGACTCCCAAAGGGAGGCCAGTTCCCAAAAACTCCTGCTGAAACTCAACAGCCAGACCTCTGGAAGAAATGGGAAATGGAAGCCATTTATTTTGAACTGCAAATGGCATGTAAGCTTCTTGAGGTAATCTGCCTTCTCTGTTCCCATTCCATGCAAAGCAGCACGTGAGGATTTGAAACACAGGTAATTGCCAGAGCTGAACCTGTCGAGTGAGGCTGCAGAAGTCCCACCTGACCTGACAGCCAGATGAACATGGGAGTGAAGGAGCAGACAGGTCAGCAGGCTGCCCGAGGCACCAGGAGTGGGATAGCAGAGTTCTGCTGTCAGGCAATCAAAGAACAAGTTAAATGCAGACTTTTATCCCCTCAGCCTAGAGTTCAAACCCCAAAACCCCTCGCTTTCCTGGTGTTCTCAGCATGATGTAGAATTGATATGCTGAAAACACAATTGTAGCCATGAGGGTGAGCCTCTTCCAGAAGGGAAACATCACCAGCTACCAATCAAACAACTGCCCGGAATGAGATGTGAGTGAAATCAGAATCAGGCTTACTACATGCAGTTAATCATAAATAATGCTGTCTCGGTAATGGCTGCAATTAGTTATGAACTTCAATCATTGCTACCGTTTCCATGTTGGCCAATTATGCTGCAGGAATTACCAAGTAACCCATAGCACATTAGCTCTCTGTACTGCCATTGTGGGGAGGGCTCAGGTCACCGGCTCCTCGCAGGATGAATTAGCATGGCTCTCCCTGCACAATGGTGCTAGGCTGATTTACAGGGCTGGAAGCTGCCCCTTTGTCTGCTGGGGGTGTAGCAGCAGCAGGCTGGAATCACAGCTTTGCAGGGGAGACTTACCCAGCCTTACAGGGACAATGGGAAGTGCACAGCATCTCTGGCTGTGCGGGTGACTTGCTGGATGCTGCCAGCAATTCTTAGGTCTGGGGGTGGTTCGGCAATAAGCTGGGATCAGATTTTAAATGGTGAGATTTGGAGCTGGGAAGAGAGACAAAATTAATGGGCTCACCTGACTCTAAAGCGTAAAAGATCAGCAATTTCTTAAACTAGTGCTGATGAGAGGCTTAAAAGTTCCATAGGCACCTGCCCTACAGCTGATTGGAATGCCTTTTTTTTTTTTGGCTTTTTTTTTTTTTTTGGAGGTGTGCTGGGCTGCTGTCTTCTGGGGGCAGGAGTGCTTGTGTTACTCTGGGGCATCACCTGGCTGTAAGCCTTGGCCAAACAAGGCAGGACAGTTTGTTCCTGCTCTTACAGTCTTGGCCTTGATGCTCTTGATGCTCTGTCACTTGATTTCTTCAGAGGACAACTGACTCGGCTCTTTATGTGAGCTTTGGTTCATCAAATTGTATGGAAAATATTATCCTTGTGTGCTGAAAGGCATTTCTATGTTGGTGACCATAAAATCCATGGTAGCTGAAGTGTTTGAATACTTCAAATCTTCAAGGCCCACAGCCACACTGTATTATTTTGGGTGAGAACAACACTCTAAAGGCTCTTTCTGATGAGATCTCAAGCTCCAAGTTCTGTTACTCTCATGGGCACTGAGCCTGTAGTTTGAAGATCTCATACCTGGTTCTGTGCTCTGGGGTTTCAGAAGGAATTGTTTCAGAGCAGAAAATCTTGGGGAAATTAGCTGCAGTTTTAAAATAGAATATTTTGTCAAAATCAAATTTATTTCAACGAGGAACAATCACTCTAATGGCTGAGAAGAATGCAAAGATTCAATGAGGTATGAATAGCTGTAAGATGGTACAATTACCACCTCAGAAACAATATATTTGTAAAGTTAATTCCTCTTGAACATGAACAATCTCCTTACACTTGACCCCTCTCTATTGCCTCTTCCATGCTTGAACTCTCCTTGAACTTTGTAGATCCATCTTGAGAGTACGATATGGCCATCTCTTTTGCATCTGGTTATTTTAGCTCCAATTTGCAGCCCTAAAATGGCAATTATGGTGATATATTGCTCAAGTCACCCGACATGGATGAGTATTGGGATCAGTGCGTTTATGCACAGGAGTAGTGAATGGAGACTACTGCTATGATTTTAAATTACTTGATTAATTCTGAAACAACACTTCAGAGTCCATTACATCCAGCAGGTGTTGGGGTTCAGGCTGCACTCCCATTGCATATTCAGGCTGCCTTCCCTCAAACAGCACAAGCATGTCATCTTTATTGCCCCCTTTTTTGTGTGTGTGTCCAGCATTCCTTTCCTCCCCCTTGCTCCTCCTTTCAGATCCTCCCTGACTTTTACAGCAGGACAGGAGGGGCAGGTTTGGGATAGAAGCCTCCCTGCCGAGGCTGCTGGTCTCTGTCAGTCTGTCCCCTGTCCTGTGGGCAGTACTTCTGGGAGGCAGAAAACAAGAGCAAAGCACAGAAATCATCTCAGCTTCAGGGATGACTGGATCCGGATAAAGCAGGGAGGACTAGGCTGAAAACTCTTGCTATACATCACTCTGTAAGGACAGCCTTTTGTAAGGATCAGTTGTCATGGGGCTTTATTATGTGCTTGTTGCCTTTATTGGAGTCTTGGTGGCCTGATCCCGATGCGCTCCGTGTCTTGTTTCAGCCAGAATAATTGCTGCAGTTTGGGGAGTTCAGCCCAGCAGAGCCATGAGCTCCGGCAGAGAAACAAGACCCTATTCAGGGAAAGCACTGGAACGACTGCTCCGTGGCCAGGGTGCTCCTTCCCATGAATAAGGGGACAAAAGTCTGGGGCTAATGAGAAGCACGATGTTGGAGTGTTTGTTTTAAAGACAGTGGCTCATTCTGCAGCCTGTGCTCTGGAGGCAAGAGAAATTCTGTCTGGGGTCAGGAGACTCCCAAAGGAAGGGGCTCCTGTTTGCCCTGAATCTGTAGCTCTTCCCAGCAGAGGTGACACTGCATGAACCTGCTCTGGAGTCCATGGAAATCACTGGGAGCCTGTCTGCATCATGGAATGTGCTGTAATAGGACAAGCACAACGCTTGGCTCAAGTGTATGGGAGGATCTGTCGGAGATGTTCATGAGGGATGGAAGGAGTGCAGGGCTCGCCCTAAGGTTCTTTTGGAAGGCATTCCTGGCTCAGACCCACTGAGGGAGTGGAGGAATGATCTGTACAGAGCTCTGTAGAAAGCTCCTCAGGGATCAGATGAGAATATTCCTGGACATGCTGGGGGTGGGGGGAAGACAAGAAGTAGTTCTGTAGTTCTTTACTGTAATTGGGGTTCAGGCCTCTGTGAACAGCCTGTCAGGGAAATATCTGTCATGGCCTGGAAATGCAAAGGATTGGGTTTGGGGGGCTGTGGGGTTTGGGTTTCACTGCTTCGGGAAAATACCTAACTCTCCTAACTTTTTTCCCCCTTGATGCTCCATCAGATTTTTATTTCACTTTTAGGGTAGATGGAAAATAGTGTGCCAGCCAGCAGCAGAGGTGACTGACAGGACTCTCTGCCCAGAGCCTGCTCTGTGTGGAGAAAACCATTCCTTTGGAAGCTGTTGCTGACCTGGGGGCTGGTTCTGTGCAGTCTCCCCACTCCACACAGCCTTCTCCCACCCATGCTGGCATGGAGGGGGCTCAGGCAACTGCAAGCATTCACTGCAACACCCAAACCAGGGGTTATTTATATTCCAAATCCCATTTTTCAGCACTGTCAGTTTTTCCCTTATGGGCAGAAGAGAAGACAGTTAAAGGGACTTTTGGTGACATCCACCCTGTTTAATGAAGCTTGGAGTTATGGGCAAGTGACTTGAAGTGCCGTTATTATCTGCATGAGCGGGCGAGGCCGAGGGTCCAGCAGCGTGCACAGAGCTCCCACAAATGTGCACATTGATCATGGCTAATCAGAGAGCCCGGGTCAGGGGGGCTGCAGAGATGGAGAGTGCTGAAAAAGCTGACAAATGAAGCAGCAGAGCTTTGGGTTAATGCGATATTCAAACAGAATGAGCTATTCAGTTTCCAAGGAGCTTGTCACTTTTCTTTTCCACTGACATTTTGCTGGAGACTGCAATGGGGAGACGGGGGGAGTGTGAGAGTGCATGAGAGAGCAGTGTCCTAACTAGGGGGGCCAGGAGGAAGTCTTTCAAGTGGTTCTAAAGAGCAGAAGGGAAAGGCATGAGGGAGTGCAATTCTCCTGTGTCCTCCTCACTTTGCCAGTGCTTTGCACTCTAATTTTAGAGTAGAGCACTTTTTGGTTGCTTTTTTGCAAAAGGTGATTCTGCTTAGGAACCTTTGTAATTTCTGCAGCCAACACTGATCTGTTACTCTGCAAAAATCCTGCTCAGGCTGGGGTGTAGCTAAAGAGGAGATGTTGGGAATGCTTGCCAAGCCAGAGCTGTGCTCTCCCCAGGGATTAGTTCAGCACTGTAAGAGGTGAGGAGCTGTGTGGGATGCTGATATGGTTGGTTGGTTGTTTGGTTGTTTTTTCAGAACCACTGCATGGAAGGCTGCAGGCAAAACATATGTGTCAGAAGCAGCATTATTGTCTTACTTGGGCTTCTCATGACTTTCTGGTTTCTTAATAATAAATGCCTCACCTCAGGGCTTCTAAGTATCTGTTAAAAATCCCCTGTATTTCCAGTGCTTTGCATGCTGGAAGCCTGGCTGGAAATGCACAAAAATGGTACTTTAAGTGGCATAAATGGTATTTGCCAGCTCCTGTGTGGCACTGTACAGAGCAGACCACAGGTTTGGGGGTTTACTTCTGTCACCCCTGCAGGGCAGCAGAGGGGCTGTCAGCTCTAGGCTCTCACCAGAGGAGTGGTTGGGATACAGTGCAATTGAGGCTGGTGTACTCTAAAGAAAGTAGCACCTCATGCTCCAGGGAACTCTTAGCAAGAGCCTGCCTGGTATTAACAGCTGTAGAGATTTATTGGGTGCTCTCTAGGTTAGGGGAACATAATGGTCTAAGGAGCGAGAGAGGTTTGAGGAATGCAGGGTCAGAGCTCCTGGAAGACCTTTGCCGATTCAGTAATCCTGTGGGCACACAGTGCTGAGCTCAGCTCCTAGCAGGGGACTGCCCTAGGAGATTCTGGGAAAAGTGCCACAAAGCTTCCCAGGGAAAGTGCAGCAAAGGACCACGCACTTGTGCTTGATAACTTGGGCCATCCCTTCTCTGTGCAGCTGTTGATCAGCAAATCATCCTTGAAAAATTAATCATATTTTGCTTTTTTAGTGGAGTTCTATGCCTCTGAGACAGCTTTGATTTCTCATGTTTTACTTCGTTTCTCCCTACTCTGTTTCCTAAGCATTTTCTTCTTCTTGGAAAGTCTGGAATTTATTTTGTTCCTAATTTGCAGTTATTTCAGCATTTACAAGGGGCTCTGAAATAGCCTCCCAGATGCAAATAACTCTGAGTCCCCCAGCAGAACGTTTCAGGGCTTGACCAGGAGAGTGTGTGAGGTTGGCAAGAAGAAAACTGTGTTATATCCGCACTGCAGGGAGCAAGGAATTTCTCTTTTCAGGCTGCTCCCTGGAATAACGTCACAATGAAGTTGGAATAGAAGGGCAGAGTGAGAGAGAGGAGGAGAGGAAGCACATGGCTGTTTGCCTCGTACTTTTGGAGTGCACGACAGCTCCAGGTCAACAGTGGTGAGAGCAGCCTGGTAATGTCACCAGGCTGGACACAGCACAGCTGATACAGAGCTGACAGGAATGTGTAAGAGCAACAATGCACAGCATAGCAGAGCCCTGGATTTCTTTTTCCCCACACACTGCAAAAAGCATAACAGATGGAGGGAAGACCTTGGGGAAACAGTCATGGGGCTGGAGCTAAGGACATGGGAATTCAGCCACTGGGGTGGTACAAGATCAGGGGTAAGCAGATGATCTGCCTCTCCTTTGTTTTGCAGATATTTTCAAGATATTTTTCTTTCTCCTCATCTGTTTTGACTCTCAGTTCTTCAGGGCTGGCTCAGTTTCATATCATCTCCCTTTCAGAGAGGGGCTTTCTTCCAGCATCAACCTGTCCTGAGGTACAGAAGAACAATACTGACTATTAACACCGACAGCAGAATTATTTAATCTTCCCCTGCTCTAACCAGTCCTGCAGTCTGCTGCTGCCTGCCGTGTGAGGTACTTGGCAACATTCTTCTACAACAAGCTCTCTCTCCTCATCAAGCTTCTGTCTCAGAGATGCATGTGAAGCATTTCAGTTTTTTCACCCTTTTATCAGATGCCTGACCTGTTCTGAACAGTGCTCAGCTTATGACCCCTTCCCAATAAACAAGTTTCAAACAAGCTGCCACATCAGATTTTGTGCAGGAACGACTGTGAGACAGCAAGGAGAGCTGATCATGCCAAATAGAGCTCTTTGGGCCAGACCTCGCTCTCCTTCCCTGCGGGAATTAATTTACATTCTTGGAAAAGCACGACCATCTCACTGAAAAGAAACTATATCATTTCTCCAGCACCGAGAGATCTGCTGTTCTGTGGAGAATGGGGTGTATTTAATTAGGCAAAATATTCCTAGTGAGTTGTCCTGGAATGAACACTGTCCAGGGCACTTGGTTCTGCTGGAGTTAGGTGTGATTTCAAAGGTGAAGAAAACACCAGAGTCACCTGAGCCACAGGTTCTTTGGGCACAGACATTCCCTGACCCTCTGCCAGTGCTGTGTGCTGGAGTCTCAGAATGAGGCAGGGTGCAAGTCCTGCTGGGGAGCTCAGGAGCTTAGAGCTGGCTCTTGGTGTTGAAAGGTGTTGAAATTATTTCGGTTTTGGTTTCTTTTTCCTCTCCTTTGTTCCTTTAATCATAATAATCAGTGGAACTGAAAGAGGGAAGAAAATGCTGATTTTTTTTTTTTTGTGAACTCAGTCATTTTGACCAAAACTATTACCATGTTTGGGACACTTGCTAGCAGCTTCAACAAGAGATGCTGAAGCTTCCTGAGTGAATGACTGGGTGACACTCACTGTGTGGGCACTGGGTGCAAATGCAGGTACACAGACAGGATCCTGTGCCCAGTGTTCCCTCCTCAGCCCCCAGGCTCTGCTAATAACTCCTTTCACTGCTGCTGAGCGCACATTGCCCCATTTTCCCTGGCAAAGGGGGAAAGCATCCTGAGGCTTTGCAGTGCTCTTCTCTGCAAGGGTGGTGTGCCAGAGCAAGGCACCAGGGTGCCAGCCTGGGGCAAGATGTTGTAAATATCATCCATCAGAATCCCAGTTCCCAGGGCTTTGAACACAGGCATGGGCCTGGAATGTTCTCTACTTGGTGAGCTGGCCACTGTGCGAGTACCTGCATTGCCTTGGCCTGGAAAGAGCAGGAGCACTGGGAAGGATTAGAGGTAAATATCTCCAGGTGTGCCACAACTGGGTGTTGGTCTCACTGTGCAGCTGAGCTCTGTGCACACTGCAGGGACAAACAGTGACAAGGCTTTATCCCTCAGCTCAACAACCCAGTCTCCAGGACAGCGTTGTTTGCTGATAAACATGGGTTTTCAAACTTCATTTCCTATGGCTCTGTTCCCTCATGTTTTTGAGAGAGGTGTTCAAACTGGTTTAGCCCTGAGGTGCCATCACAAATGTTGTCAAGCAGGTGATGTAATTGTTCCTGTGTAGCCATGGATTGCCTCGATGGCACATGGACCTTGTCCACTGGTGACAGTCACTGCCAATAAACATGGCTTTGCTTTCCTTCTAGCCCCCTTAGAATGGAAAACCTTTCAAGATGATTGGTAATAGCTGAACTTGGACCTTTCCTCTGGTTCCTTCCTTGAGGAAGTCAGAAGAGTGAAAATGTGATTTTTCAATAAGTACATTTGGTCCTGGTTTGTCCTGTGTGGAGGCAGCTGTGGAAGTTGGAGTACATCCTCTAACTTTTGGGCAGTACCTTGTAGGACAGCCAGCAAACAAGCAGAAGGAAGGTAGGAATTGTTTATTATTCTCTTGGAAAAGCAAGAATGGCGAGAGGACCAGCCTGGGCAAATTCACCCTGCTCCAGCATTCCTATTTTGGCAAGTTTCTGTGGAGGAGGTAAAATTAATTTTTAAATTAGCCATGAATACTTGGTGGTGGGTGGGTCTTGAACACCTTAGGGTGTGTTTGCTGTTGGTAAGAGTAGAATAGGATAAAACAACTCTTTCAGACTTCTTAGAGTTTAAGAAGACTTGGTCTGTAATTTCCCTTCCCTGGACTTGAGAGTTTAAAAGGGGGAAAATGCTTCAAACCATCTTGTAGTCACCCTCCTGACTCATAAATATTTTTCCCATCACCATTCAGTGTCATAATTTCTCATTCCCAAGAGAAATAATATTCAGCAGTGAAAGCCAGGGCCAAACCCTTTGCTAAGAGGTCAGGAACTGTAAGAGCAGCATCCCTTGAAACAAGTTCTGAGGCAGGAGACCAGCATACAGCAATATCTGCTTGTTTGCTCAGTTTTGTGGGTTTTTTTTTGGTTTGGTTTGGTTTTCTTTAATTTTTGTGTGTGTGTGTGAAATGGCTTGGCACCAGTTTATGCTTCATGTGAAATATTTATTGTTGTCTTATTTGCAGGAATTTTAAAGGCTTGATGAGAAATATGATCTCTCTAGTTTGTATGCATACTTTCCAGTAACCTAATTAAACCCCAGCTGCTGTGCAGGAGAGAGTGAGGATGACTGGGATCCTTTTTCCAAGGATTGTTCTTATATAGATTGCTCTTGTGCCCTCTTTGGCTGGTGAAAATTTAATTACATGGAAGGAAAAGAAAAAAATCTAATACTTTGCTTGGGGATGGAAAAATCTAAGAATTCTTATCGTTTCCCAAAAATGTTTTGGACCAAATCCTGCTCTCAGCTGATGGAACAGCAGTTTTGTTGTGCAGTTCAGTGCGGCACCAGGTTCTATCCCTCTTTCTCCACTTTTCTGTGATAATGACGGAAGTTAGCTGGAAACTTGATTTTCAGCTGGCCAAAGGAAGTAAACTCCTCCATGCCTTTTGATTGTACAGCTTGTGACTGTTTAAATCCATGGACTTCAAGATTCTAATGATTTTTCCAAAGCTATTTTGAATAGCTATTTAATTCTAGCATTAAAGAACAATATTGTGAAATATTAGTTCATGTAAGATTGACAACTTCATCTTGGTTTTCTTTTTTTTTTTTTTTTTTTTTTTTTTTTTTTTTTTTTTTTTTTTTTTTTTTTTTTTTTTTTTTTTTTGGGGGNTTTTTTGGTGGGGGGGTTGGTTTGTTGTTTCTTCAATATTTGGATGGGATTAGGCAGTGGGAATTGGAGTGTTTGGAATGCACAGTTGAAACTACATCACATGGCCTTAGTGCTTAAGTCTCAATCCTAATTTGGATGATTTTAACAAAGGGAATTCATGCTGTCACTTCAGTCCTTTTAGAAAATCCTGGATAATTTTTAAGGTGAAAAAACAATCTCCTGATAAAATTTAAGGCTGCTTCATTGCAGTGAACCCAAAGGAAACTTAATCTACAAAGTTAGGATATGCCAGCTCTGTAAATTCAGCCTTTGTGGTCAGCCTGCAGGATGGGATAAGGCTCAGAGAAATGCCTCGGCCAAGGGGGTTGCTGTGCTTTGAGACTTGGGCATTCTTGCACAGCCTGGGATTGATGTTCCCTGTGCTGCTCTTTTCCCCAGATAGTCTGCAGGGAATCACTTGGCTTTTTAAAGAGAAAGCACTCAGGAGCACCAAAAAGCCAAGATGACAAAGAGTGTGTTTGAGAGAGTGGGCCCTAAATTAGAAAAGAGAAACCAGAGATGAACATTTCAGATTAGGGGTTCAGAAGAAAAGATAGCTGGTGGAGCTGATGACATCCCTCACATAAACCTCCTGCACAGCACGTGGTGCTCCCGTGTCCATCCCTTCCCTTGACTCCATTGGTCTCGGCATGCCTGCTCCTGTCTGGATTTCCCACCAGCTGTGCACTCCTGCTGTTCCCAGAGTGACAGCCTGCTTTGGGCACCCTGCAGTCACTTGGACAGCTTGGCTTGTCCTGTGGTGCCAGCACACCCAGGCACGCCCTGACCTCCATCATCTGCTCCTCTCCCAAGTTTGGGATCTGCACTGGCTCCTGAGAGTGTTCTGCTCCAGAGCCTCTGAGCCAATCCAGCAGCTCCAGGCACAAAAGCGTCACTGTGGGTCCATTGTGACACACTGGCACCTGGCACACGGGAGCTGAGGGCCTGCACTTGGCACCCCCTGGCACCAGGCACAGCTCATCCAAGGGCTGTGTGCTCCTGTGCCATTCTGGGAGATGTCTCTATGTGCTGGAACTGCGCACTGTTGTCAGCCTGGTGTGACTCCGCCAGCCTTTGGGAGGTGACCTCTGCTGTGGAAGCCGTTTGTGTGTTTATCATGGTCTTAAGTTGAAATGGGACATTCAGATTAGGAGTTAATAATTTTTTTTTTCACTGTTTAGGTGCTCAGGAATAGGTTGGTCTGGGAGGTGGTGGACTCACCATCCCTGGAAGCATTCAAGAGGCATCTGGATCTGGAACTGGGCGATGTGGTTTAGTGGTTTAGGGGTCACCGTGGCAGTGCTGGGTTGATGGTTGACTTAGTGATCTTACAGGTCCCTTCCAGCCTTGGACATTCTGGGATTCTATGACGGTATCTCTTGCTTAGTTCTTTCCTTGAACCCTTTTGGGAGGGTTCTCCTTGCCAAGGCCAGCGCAGAACCTCGCAGGGCTGGTGGCTCTGGAGACAGGGACGGTGCAAGGCAACAGCGCCGTGCCCGTGAGGCCAGAGTGTGTCCCACCCAGCCTGTCACCGGCGGCTGGTCCTCGAGCACTGGGACAGAAACTGGTTCAGCTCCTGGAGCAGAAGCCTAACCTGGATCCTGAGACTCCTTACTTGACTTTTTGGTTTACAGTACTGTCAGGTTCACTTTACAAATGCTTTGTGCACTTTTTAAAATAAGCAGTGTGAGGAGGTGTGCTTCAATCTCTTGAAATGCTGTTTGTGAAAACAAAAATGCCCCTTTCCCATGGTTCTGCTCTCTTTTTATGAATGAAATTTTAAGATTGGCGAGTATTGAGAATTTCCTCAATTTTAAAATTCATCATCTGAAGCCAAAATAATATTGGATAAATATGTAGTAGTTTCTTTCTGAGTGCCTTCTACTTGATGTGCAATGTCTTGCTATTCAATCATATTTGTGAATCCAGGCCATAGAGCTTCAAGGCATTCTTAGGCTTCCCTCTAGTCAGTTTTTGTCCTGCCTCCACTTGGTTTATTGATCTGCATTAATCTGCCGTACGCCAGCTTGTTGGCAGTCTCAAACACCAGCACGAAGAGAACGCTGTGGAATTTATCCCGACATTCCGTGCCCTTCGCAGTGCCCAGCAGGGGGCGCCGTCGCTGCCTCGTGACCCGCCCCTCACGTGGGCCCTCGCGCGCCGCTCGCGGGGGCTTCGAACGAGGCGCGCGCGCGCGGCGCCCTCGGGACGCGGCGGGAAGCGCTGGGCTCGCGCACCCCCTCATTCCCCGGGACTCTGCGTGGGCTTTGTCGGTAAGAAGGCTTTACTTGCTCGGGCGGGGGTCGTTTCCCGGCGCTTTGGGCGGCCGAGGGGTGCCCTCGGGATGGGAGCGCGGGTCGCGGTTCCTTAAGCCCGAGTGATGGTCCTGTACCATTCCTGCTGATCCCAGTCCCTTAGGCTGGGTTTGACGAAAACAGGGTTTTGCTGTGTGGGGAAACAGGTAGGTTTGGGTCCAACGTGTGGCTCCAAGGGTCGCAGGCTCTGTCCCAGGCTGGAAGCCTGTCTCATTGTCTAGCTGGGAGAAAAAAGGGATTTATGTCCCGTGGAGTCATTTCCAAAGCAGGTGAATTTTGCCCGGTATTGTGGGCAAAGAGGTTTAAGTCTCAGTTTCTGGAGTAGTACGTTTTCTGTTTGTATTTGCCTGTTGTGCTTTCAGGGCGGTGATTTTTGTGGTAACTTTTTGTGAACTTTTCTTCTTATGTGCTCTTCAGATATTTCTGTGTTACTAACTAGATTTTTTTCTTACTGTTTGTTCAGTTTATCAATAATATGTGTACAGGTGTGCTGGGGAAGGGTTTTCTGCCCTTTGTTCTATTCCAGTGTTAGTGTTTGTTAAGACAATGGTAACTCAGTAATTCGGAGCAAGCGTGTATAGTAGCATATTAATCCTAATTAAGTCTACCAGGTTTGCAACTATCTACACCTGTTTGTGAAACCTGTTGTGCAGTGCTTTCTGAAGAAAAGGAGTACTTCATGCGTTTTTAGTTGGTGGATATGAAAATTGTTGAGGCTCTTGGGTTATTTTCGTGGGTTTGTTTTGTTGTTTTTTGTTTTCTGTTTTTTTTTATGTAGCTTTATCCTTTCATTGTGGCTACTCCGTTGGCAGATGGTTTAGTGCATTAAGCGGAGGTCGGGCAGCAGAGTCCGTGTGGAATGCCCTATTCCAGCTTCTCTTCCAAGCAGTATTTTGTTTTTAAGCATTCCACCCACGGGCGTGCCCCAGTCCGGCGCCTTTGGTGGCGATGTTGGAGGTGAGCACAGCCGTGCTGCAGGGGGTGAGAGCTCCCACAGCTGTCCTGAGTTCACGGAATAGCAATTACATGAGGGAATGCACCTGTGAGAGCCATCTATCCCAGGCCATTTGCAGGTGTGAATGTATTCTAACCAACTATGAATGCAGATGTTAAAAACCAGCACTTAAATGATAATGACAGGATTTTAGTTGTGCCTCAACTCGGTTTCTAGGAGGATCGATAGCTTTAAAAATGTGAGGGTTTACTGAAAAAAACAAAAACAACAACAACAAAAAAACAACAACCCAAACCCAACAACAGAAGAAAACCAAACCTGAAAAAACTCCCAACAAACAACAGAACCTAACTTTACCCTGAAAGTACAGCATCTGGTTCTAAGTGTATGTAGTCTCCAAGCATAATACTTTGTGTGCTCTCAGGTCTTTAAAAAGAATTGGTTTCTGGCTGACACTGAAAGGAGCAAATGTTTGGCGTTTGTTGGTTTAGTTTTAACTTTTTGTTAGTTTTTGGTTTGTTTCTTGTTTGTGTGGTCTGGCACAACGGGGAAATAAAAAAGAAATTGAAGCCCTGGGAGCTCTGGGCTTTTGGGCGATCCTGAGTAAATAGAGTCGGTGGATATTGTATGGTGTGTAACAAGCCCTTCTGCTAAAGATTGGGAAACAGTTGCAGCTGCTCATCAAAGAGCCGGCCTTCAGCTGGAATGGTTCTTTTACTGTCTCAGTGTCCCACATAAGGAATGTTAGGGGTCTGGTAAGAGTCATGTTACTGGGAAGGGGCTGCAGCACTAGTTCTTTACTGGCAGGGAAGCAGAGGCCCGGGGAGACAGACGGCAGCGTGTTTTGATACTGAGCTCTGGAGCAAGGAAATAATTATGACTTTATCAGCTAAGTGTCAGTCATTCTGTCTCTCGCTGTTTTGACATGTTCAATTCTAGTGATTGGTGGTAAAAGAGATGAGAGTGTTAGAGGGGTTTGAAGGGAAAATTTTAATGGATGGAAGCAAGGGGAGAAAAAAGCCTGTCGAAGACAATTTCTGGCAGGCAGTTGGGTTCCTGGTGCAGACAGATTGGCTGATGTTGATTGTTGACAGCTTCTGCAGCTTGCTAATTACAACTGTAAAAAATTCAGGTGAATGACAGGAACTTGAAATGTTAATTCTGCTTTTATTATTTTGCAGCTGCAACTGTTAGTTGGCTCTTGCTGTAATTGATGGACACTGCCAGTTGCTTAGACAGATGGGAATTAATACTGGTGTTCCCATTAGAACACACCATCACAGTCACGTTGGCTTTGGTCTCCTGCACTGGGTTGATGTGTGCAAGCAAGTGCATGTGGAAGGAGCAAGCGTGGCTCCTGCCTGCAGTACCTGCCTTCCAGGGTCTTGGAGCCATCTATCCAACACAGAGCAGATGAGCTGCTTACCAGGTTAGTACATGCAAGAACAGGCCCTCTGTTTACCCTGAACTTCTGGAAAAGGTTACACGTTGATAAATAGTGCCATAATAAGGTGGGAGTCTTAAGACTTGTGTTAAGTTGTTCTGATTGATCCTCTTCAGAAATGCAGCTGTCACCTTGGCTGGTGTCTCTGAGTTGTAGTCACCTGCACACCATGTGAATTGGGAGCTATAATCCTGGTTGGAAGGAAAATACTAGAGGTAGGGTAAGTGAAGCAGTTAATAATATCAAAGAGTAAAGTAGCAGCAGGTCAGGGTTTTTCTAAAGCACAGGTGTAATCTTCTAGGAGGAAGAAATTATTAAGAGAGTTGTAGTTGTTTGACTGACCTGCAAGTGGGCCTGCTTTCCAAATGGGTAAAATCCTGGTCTCTGAGTATGGATTTGCTTCAGCCTCAGAGGGTTGGATTGCTGAGGAAAGAAGGAAAGGAGTGGCTCTGTCCTTTTGAGGACTTGTTCCTTTGCAGAGGTTCAGTCTGTGGGAGTGAAGCAGGTCAGCACATGCAAAGAGCCCTTCATGTGGGGAAGGAGCTGCAGATGTGTGGGTCCAGGTTGCTGAAACCTTGCCTGGTTTTTGACCAGCAAGGTAAGTTCAGAAATTCCAAGCCCTCAGAAGCCTTTTTTTTTTTTTTTCCCAGCAGTTTGCAGAGCACATGGCTTTGAGATGGTGAGGAAAATGCTTCTTTTCCTGGATGCTGAGAGGTGTCAGTGAGCGGGACTGTAATCCCCGGAGGCGTCTGTGAGCTGTAGTTACAGGTAGGCTGACAGAACACACAGCAGCTCGGCTGGAGGCACCAATGTTCCCTGCATGCTGGTTTGCTGGTCCCATGCAGGGCAGGTCATGCCACTCCCAAGTCTCCTGCCTTCCAATCCATGGCTGCTGGCTCAGCCTGGGGGCTGAGGTGTGAGCAGTCCTGGGAGCCCCTCCCCGAGCTGTGTGTGCGTGGCCGCGCGCTCGCACGCAGCACGGGAGGTGTTTGACGCCCAAGGTGGGAGTGTGTTGCCCACTGCTATGCCAATTACTGGATATTAATGGCAGGATAGCATGCATATGCCTAAACTGGGAAGCAGAAGGTTAATAGACGAACAGCACCAGAAGATCCCATTTATCAGTTTCTATTTATCTCTCCTTGGGAGGTGGCAGGTTTACAGTAAATACCTTCTGTCCTCCTAATTTCCTAATGATGGGGATAATGATGGAGAATGGTGAAGTCATTAACTGGGACAGCCTCTGTGCATCACTCTGTCAACCACATCTCTCCAAGACCTGCAATGAAAAGTGATGGGCCCCAGCTGTTCACCAGATTCTGTTCCCTTCCCCCTTCCCCATGCTCAACCCCAATTGCAGGCTTAGCAATTAAAGAGCAAGGGGAAAAAATGGGACCCAAAACCTGAAAGACAAAAGCCAGTCCCTTTCTCTGCCGTGGCAATGATAGCCTAGTCTGCCCTGCACTTGAGTGTGGGCTGGTTCCCATTCCAAGGCTCCCAGTTAAATGCAGTGGTATCCCCGGGCCAGATGGTGTCATTTGGGCCAGGTGTGCAGTCCTGGAGAGAGGAATATGAGCTGGTATGAGTGGGAGCTGGAAGAAGATTGTGCTTCTGGAGCAGAGGCACTGGGTTTCCTTGGTCCTGCCTACCATTCTTGCCTTCTGTGGAAGAACCTGTTCAATGCCTGTAAAAACAGCAGCAGCTTTCTGTGTCTGACTCCATGTGCTGGGATGGATTTGGGGGCTTACCAATGGTCATGTGGAACTTTGGGGAGTACAGGGGTGGGTGCTGGTTCTAGATCCCACTGCTTGAAGTTCACAGGACAGGGAAGTGTTCCCAAAAGATGGACCAAAGTTCAAATGAAGATGCACGTAAGTAAATTATGGATTTGAAAAGATTGTCCTTTTTTTCCCCACAACGACATTTCTATGTAGGCGATTCTTGAGGGTTTTTTATATTTGTTTCACATTTAGACCGTGGCTGGAAGTTGATGACTGTTTTCAGAGAGTTAAGAGTGGTTTGCCATTTATAACAGCCGTGTGTTCATCCAGTGAGGGCCTGTGATTATAGCCAGCCCTATTTCAAGCAGGCTGTGGCCTGGAATTCCACGTGGCAGAGCCACCCAGCTGTCCTGTGGGTTGTGGGTGCCTTTTGGTCCTGACTGCCACTTGCTGTGCTTGACAGTCTTGCCTTCTGCCTGGGTGCATTCTGAAACGGGAGGCCTGCCTGAAGTGAGGTTTTCCTGTGCATCCACCGTGTGCTGGGCTCATAAAAGAACTCTTGAGCTGTGGGAACTTTGTGTTAGAAGGGTTCATTAACTTTGAAATGTTTCAATTGAGAAATTTCAGAGCTCTCAGCACTAGACCAGGGTGGCCGACTCAGCCGAGAGTGTCCCTTGGCAGTCAGGTACAATGTGATTGCTGGTCAGAGCACTGTAAGAAACCTAATAGTGTCCCAGCAAGTGTCATACTTGAGCTGGAAAGGATTAAACCAGATAGCCCAGAGGGGCTGTAAATAATTTTTATTGGGCTTTAAGAACTAGGGAGACAAGAGAAGCCTTTACCTTGTGGCTTGCTAGGAATTGTGCCTCCAGGGTTGCAAAGTGTGTGCAGTGGTGAAAGAAAGGATTCTGGGACTGGTCCTAATCTGAGCAAGTTCTTAGCTGTGTTCTGAAGTGCCTCAGGCCATGGTGGTACAAAGAGGTGTTTTTCTTACTGATGTCTCTGGTGTCTGAGCAGAGAGACATGAGAAATGAAAGGTAATGGAAGAGATGCTTTTCTCGGCTGTTCAAGCCTACCAAGTTTGGTTTTTAGTGTTTGTTTTTTTGTTTGTTTGTTTTGTTTTGTTTTTTTAAATTCAAGCTGATCTGTTAGCTGTATGCTGGGTAGTCTACTCCCAAGGGAGTGGAGCTGAGTTAAACACCTCTGGTATTACTTGGCTAATAACTTTGTGCCTCTGCTCACAGATTTTGAGGCTGGGAAAAGGAGAGTTTGGTTTTGTGTGTGATGATTCAGGATCCTCTGTTTAACCTTGTTAGCTCGGCACAGGCTTAGGGGCTGATGTTTGACTCGAAGTGTCTCCTCCAGCTTTGTTTTAGACATGTGAGGAGGAACCAGTTCACTGGATGCCAGCCACCCCTAGGACAAGTTGCAGGGGCTCCTTGATGGTTTTGCAATGTTGTGACCCTTGCTGGGTTGTTTTCTGGCCAGATGGCCTTGGCTGAGGTCTCCCGAAGACAGGCTTGCCCAGTGTTCCCAGTGGGGCCAAGCCTTGTGGATTGCAACCCTCCTGTGCTGCCATGGTTCCCATAGGAGAAAATTCCTAGCCAAAAGTTAGAATGTTCTTGGTTGTTAAGGTCTTAACTTGCTCTAGTCCGTCTGTTGCAAGCCCTGTGGTCCAGGGATGAACTCCGTGCTTTTTGTTTCTGTGGCCAGCCTGTCTGCTTTTGACAGCTCAAGCTTGACACAAAGCAGGCTAAGTAGAACATGTGATATTACACAGCTGTTGGCTTCTAAATCAGGAAAATCATATTAGTCCCTCTATAAGCAATCTGTATGGTAATTTCAGGAAAGCATGAGGTGGCTGTTCTCACTGGGAAGAAAGAGCTGATAGATCTTTTAACATACATTAACTGTAGGAAAGGCCTAAGAGCCTAGAAAGGAGGAAAGTTTTACTTCCTTGAGGAATGTTTGATGGGGAAAATAAAGGCAGAACCAGTTGCCTATCACTGTGGAAATTTGTTTGGGTAGGACAATATCTACAGCACCAAGTCCTGAGGAGGATGGATGCTGTTACAGATATTCCTGGTCAAGTGAAAGAAATGTCACTGGAGCATTGTAATAGCTATCTGAAATAATTTTTTCAATTATGTGTAACATACAGCAGTCGATGACTTAAAAAATTATCCTATCTGACAGGACAAAGGCAGCAAAAATGTTAGATTTAAGACCATTTCTAAAGGTTCAGGATGTACATGCTAACCCTCTGGCTATCGATGGTTGAAAGGAAGCAGGAGTGGCTGTTGGCAATGAGCATTTAGCTCTTTACAGCTTGCCTGACTACATCTGGTTCTGGCTGCTGCACACAGCCACAGCTTCCAGAGGGAAGCATAGCAGTGTTTCTGGAGGGCATTATGTCTGCAGGACATGATGGGTATACCTAATGTTTTACATGGATTTCAGTGGACTCTGCCTTCCAGAAGAATGGTGTAAAAGGAAGCTGTTAATGGTGTTTTCCTTGAATAGCTAAACTGTTCCTGCCTCTGCTGGACAAGGTACTGAAGTTTGGATTCAATAGGAGGCACGTGTTCCAAATGGCAGTGCTTATTGGGGCTGCTCTGTACTGCTCAAGTATGGGAGAACTCATTGACAGCTGTGGAGAAATGTGGAATAATGGCAGAGGGCTGTTAAATAAGATTATGATGGCTGTTTTGAGGAGAGGCAGCTGGGTATCCAGTGTATACCACTGCCTCAGCTCAAATGTGATGTCCAGTGCTGCATTTGCTCTGGCACTAGGGTGTTTAGAGGGAATTCCAAGTGCTGTAGAGAGTCCTGACCAGCCATCCACTCTCTTCCAGAAGAGCTGTAGTGATTTGTCTTGGTGTGAAGGAACCTCCCACTTGCTGGTCTCAGAACCTGCACAGTATGAATCTGCCCCTGCTGCCCTTGGTATTGACTCCTGAAAGTCCTATGGTAAAGAGCTATTACCCTCTGGCAAAGAGCTAAGCTTTCACTAAGTTGTATTTCATTTGTCATTTTAACCTTTGATATGATACGTTCCTTACTCTGCATACGTCTTTCCCCTTTCTGTCTTCACTCCTGCTGGCAGAGGACACCTCTACAGTTCTGTCCTGCTCCCATTTTTCAGATAAACCATCCATGATACAGCTCAAAGCTCAATGGACTGTGCATGCAGCGTTTTTGGCGTAACCACTGTAAGAAATGGGCAGCACTGTGGTGCAGAGCTCTGCTGTCTGTTCCCAGGGCTCTCACTCAGTAATGGAGTGTGTGCTCACATACTCCATCAGCTGCTGTTGGCTTGGCTTGCCTACACAGGCTAAATGTAAGGCCCCCAGTGAACATTTCTGTCACTTTTGCTGTTCTGGCCACTTTGCTTAATCAAAGACCTGGAAGGAAAGCTCTCATTAGAGAGGCTTCCTCAGTTGTACAGAAGCCTCTGCTTGGCTGAGGCTTTAGAGAGCTCGTGCTTCTGGTTGGGGTTGGTCTGCTTGATGTGATCTGGGCCTGGGGCAGAATGAAGTGAGCAGACTTAAAAGGATGTCTGAGCAAACATGATGACTGGAGATGATGAACAGAGTTGTGTTCTGTAAGGCTGTTGCTGAGAGACTAGAGCTTCTTGCTGAAGCAGTAAACTGCTGGAATGTGTGCTGTGGCTGGAGAGGTTGTTGGGAATGTGCAGGTAAAAGTGGGAATCTGCAGAGGGTGAATTGATGGCTTTCTGCTTGCATGTTCAGTGGTTGGAGCCCAGGCCCCTTGTGTCACGTGCTGCAGGAAATGAGAGTGCAAGGCAAGCTGGGCTGCAGAGCCTGCAGTCTGAATGGAGGAAGCAGGTAAATGCCAGGGAAAAAGGTGTAAGGGATGGGGGGACAGAGCTAAGGACTCTAGCTAATGTGTCTGGGGGGACAGAGCTAAGGACTCTAGCTAATGTGTCTGTAGTGCTTGAGGCTCTCACACTTCTGGAGTAGTGTAGCCTAGTCCATTTTGTATATTCTACAGACCGTGTATTTTATTCAAATTTTTTGTGTAGTACGTGAATTGATCCTGAGTGAACAAGGGAAATTATTCCAAGGGACTCATTTTCAATTATATCAGTAAAATTTATGGCCTTAATAGTTGGTGTCCTAGAGAAGTGTGATGGAGGAGCTGAAAAGGAATACTTGGTCTTTCAGGATATGGGGATTCTTCCTCTGTGGTCGGTGACTTGAGTAAATCACACCTGAGCAGGGTTCCTCTGTTGAGGGCCAAAGGCAATGGTCTTAATGCCATGGAAAATGTGGAGTTTCCAGGCTTGCTTTGGGGGGCCCTGGCTTGTAGGTGAATAATGCACTGGATGTGCTGGGAGAACAGGAGGCTCAAGGTCATGTGTTCAGCTGCTGGTGCTGAAAGCCAGTCTCCATCCCAAGCAGAGTATCTGAGAAGAGGTTTCAAGCTGTTCTGTTGCCTCCTGCAGCTTTTGGAGAATTGTGTTGCACAGGATTAAGCTGTGCTTGAAAGAGTTGGAGTGAGAAGTTGCTTCTGGTTGGGAAGCGTTGATCCTGGTGCCTGGGCAGAGTGTCAGGTCATGTGGCAGGGTCCTCCTTTCCTATGGGAAAGGAAATGGACCAGCTACCAAGTCCCTAGAATTAGTAATTATGCTGCCCAGAGAAAGGATGCAACCAGGATGCAGGTCAGTTACTGAGCAGGGTAAAGATGGAATCTATTTCCAAGTGGAGATGGAGGGAAGGGGAAGGGTCAGTGAGAGACCCATTGGATGTTTACCAAATTCTCATGCAGCATTCCTTGTTGGACAAGCCTGGTCAGATGTGTCTCAGTAGATCTGGCCCGTCGGGAGTCAGCACCGAGACAAAGGGACAGATGGGACAGGATATAAGGGAATGTACATGATGTCACCCAAGGGATGTGTTAACTGTGAGTTTCTTTGATGGTGTATTAGTGCCTGACCTTGCAGTGAGGATTTGGCCATTCCCTCCTCCTCCCCGTTTCTTTTGCTGTTTGCTCTTTATCTTCTTGCAAAGCAATAAAGATGCTGAAACCTGGAGAATTCCCATGGGAGTTGAACTCTTCAGATCCAGCATTGCTCTGTGAAGAGAGCTGGAGGAAGCTGTGAGGGTAGGAACGAGGAGGTTTGTCTGGGAAGCTTGGGTGAGGAGCTGAGATGGCTGTGAGACAGCACAGTTGGGAACAGCGCTGGGTAGTTGCCTTGCTCGTGTTGTGTCAGAATCTTCCCACACCACAGCGGGTTCCAAATGTGTGACAGAACTGTGCCTTTGACTGAAGGATTCTCTGTCATACATCTGCTGTCTGTCTCCCACATATGGAGGTGACAGGGACCTTTGTTTTAGTGGCAGGGGATCCCTGGGCGAGCTGTCTGCACTGATCTGAAGAGATGACTTTGTGGGCTGGGGGTGAAGGTGTGGCTGGGCAGCCAGGAGGGCTCTGGGGAGCTGAGTGCAGATTTGCAGACAGATCTGACTTGGCTGAGTGATGGCTTGTCAAGCAGGGGTGAAGTCTGGATGAGTGCCTGGAATAGATAACCTTTGGAGAATTGCTACACACAGGAGAGCCATCCTGAGCTCAGGTGGTCCCAGAGGCACACGTTGTTAGGCACCAGGAATGTGTCCTGAATGAGTGTCCCCATAGGTCTGCTTTATTCTGTGTCCCTTGCCAAGGTGTGTGCTGCTGGCCTCTGTCACAGTGTGCTGGGCTGGATGATTCTTTGGTGTGAGCTACAATGGATGTTCTTCTGACAGAAGCTGCTGCAGAAATGGTGTAAAATAAAGGGAGCTTAGAATTCTTAAAAGTACATCAATGACTTGTTACTGACTTAGCTAATTTTTTCTGTCTCACTGGTTGTTGAAAGCAAGCAGAGGAAGCTCTCTGGTCTCTGGGCTTTAGAGAAGAGGGGCAGATGACTTTTTCCCTGACTTTCCAGGATCCTGGGCCCATGGCAGTGGTAAATCAAGGTGGCCTCTGCAAGGCAGAGCAGAATAGTGGAGTTAGTGGATGACTCTGGGAGGATGCAGAAGCTCATAAATACATCAGAGCCAGCATGAATGAAATGTGTCATGTTCTGATTCCCTAAACAACTCTGAAAAGCTTGATTCAAGACTTTGTTCTTACATTGTAGTTATGGCTTTTTCCCCAGCTTTGCAGTGGTTTTTCACAGCTCATCTTTCTGATGAGAGCTGTCTTTTCCTTGGAATAAGTGATCTGTAGCCCTGTGAGCCCCAGAGGAGTAGGTGTGGTCAGTTCTGTCCGTGGAGTCCTGCTCTGTCATACATATAAAGTGCTCTTGGTGGATTATGTGGGTGTACTGGCTGAAGCTTTGTTTATTCCTTGTTACACAAACACTTGTTCAGAGCCTGGCAATCTCCAAGGAGCAGGCTGCAGTAATCACAGCTGTGGGAAGGTGAGGAAGCCATGGGCAGTCTTGGCTTGGAGCTGCTGTTGTTAGTTGTGATAATTTCTCTCATGTCTAAGTGAGACTTCTGTACCTAGGGTAGGACTGTCCTTTGTGAAACCTTGTGTGCACCCACCCTGTCCCCGTGGTGCTGTCAAACCAGCAAAAGGGTGTGTGATGGCTTTGTATCTTGCAGCCAACAGGAAGGAAAATAGTGTCTTAAATGACAGCCATTAAATCCAGTAAGGAGACAATTTATCATGGATGTGGAGTCATATTTCCTGTCATCTGGGGCTGTGAAAAGGTGCTGGTGGTGATGCTTGCTTAAAATATGTTTCATGTTCCTAAGGACGTTTGGGATTTTTTTTCCCCCCAGCTGAAGATTTCTGTGCTGGAAAAGTACACTGGGATTTAACATACTAAGAGCAGTTGGCTAATCCTAAAAGTTGCCTTTGGCATTTGAGTATGTATTTATGTAAGTAACTATATATATATATATA
>WEIU01017065.1:213129-367971 GCA_013389925.1 Aegithalos caudatus | reverse complement strand
TATATATATACTGAAAGTGAGGGTGTGTAGTAAATTATGGACAGTTTCAAGAGCAAACTGACCAAGGCTGTGTAGAAGTTACAAGGTGGGGAAAATAACTAATGAAGTGGAAAAAAAACCAGTTGTGTAATTAATCATCTTCAGAGCTGAGATTGTTTTCCTATGGTTATTCCCTGAACTGCAGTATGTACAGTGGGTTTGGAAGGAGGTGAATTCTCCATCCAAGATAGAAAAGAGAAGGTTTAATACAAGACATGCTTAGTAAAGAAAGATACTTCAGAAACTCCTAGAGGCCCAAAATATTCAGCAAAATTCTGACCCACTTCAACATCTGGAGTTACTTTTTTGTAGGAGAGTATTCAACCCTTATATACCTGGAAGTTACTTAGATTGGGAAGAAAAGGTGAGGGGCAGAGCTCTTGAGCTGTATCTGAATATGCCCAAGCCAAAGCATGTATTGGCCTCTGTACCTCTCACAGATGCAGGGTGACCTGAAGGATCTGACCTGGCCCATCCTTAGATTTCCCACCTGTTCTGTGGTGAGGTAAAGCAGCAGTGCTGGAGCAGAATCCACGCACTGGTCAGGAGTTTCCAGCTCCCCGCAACTGCCTTCGGAGCTCTGTGGAGCTGAGTTTGAAACATTGTAAATTAAGCTCCTGCTGAGGTCAGAGGGCAGGAGCTAATCTGTAAATGAATATTCCTCAAACTCTAGTTATGCATTGGATCTTTGAGATCAGCTCTAACAAGCGTAATGCAAACTGGATTAGTTTGTTGTATGCCACTGGGAAATTAAATGTGTCTTCCAAGTTCTTGTCACTTAAAATTTGCTGTGACATTTACTGTGTTTGACAAAATGCAGGAAAAAGAGGTTCCAATTAACCAGGACATGAAATGGTGTGGATGGTGCAGTTTATTTTGGAGGCATAATACTCCAAAAGGTCAGTCTCTCAGTCAGCTGACCTCAGTCGTTTGTAGCTTTGGCTGTGGCTAATGAGCACTCAGCTCAGTCCATAATGGGAGCTTTATGGAGGGCAAATCCAGATAATGGATGTTTGTGGGCAAACTGGCTATCTTTCCGATAGCTGGGGACTGTGGATGTGCAAACTCTAACATAGAGAAAAAGGGACTGAATGCTGTGTTTAAGAGGCAGGAATGTCGCCACAAAGTCAGTGCCCTCACACCTGAGGGGAAATTCTTGCTGTCTTAGTGCTTCTGCTTGGTCTTGTGAGCTGCACAGAGAGAGTAGTAGCTCCTTGGGTATGGTAGGTGGAAATGTGTTTGCTGCATCCACACAGTGCTGACAAAAGCCTGGAGGGAAGGTGGCCAGGTCTCCTGACAGGCTGTTTCTTCAGCTGCTTTAAATGTTGGTATCTATCAGTTGCAAGTAACTCATTACTTGGACCAAAACTCCTGGCAGCTGCTGGCCCTTTATCTGGGCTGTTTCCAGTGTCAGCATTGGGCTGTAGTATTCCAGCCTGAAAAAATTTACAGTTTGGAAATCAGCAGTTAGGCAGAGCTTCTATAAATTATGTTGCATTTATACCAAAGTGACCCCCAGGCAACTGTTAAACTGGCCAGTGACCTTTCCTTTTTGTTCAAAGCTTTGGGTTTTTGGGTAAAATATGTGTCATTTTTCTGTGTCCCAGCAAAACCATGTTTTACCTAAGTTTTTTAATGCACTGCAGCTCACAGTTTTTTTCTTCTGTTGTTAAGTGAAGTCTGGTAGGGCAGTACAGGTTGGCAAGTGGCAGCTCTTGGAGGTGGTCAACCTTAATGCAGCCCTCAAATTTGAGCTGGTGCTGGCCAAGTGCTTGGAAATGCCCATTTGAAAGTAGTGAAAAATAATTCAATATGCTGCTGGGATCTCTCTGAGCTTTAGGTAAGAATGAACACATTCTTTGCTAGATAGTCCTGCTTCTTAATACTGTGTTTGTTTTCTTTGGTTGATTGAATTCCATGTATCCACAGTTTCAGAGGGGTGTCCAGCAAGTACCTGGGATATACTGTGCTGTGAGCAGGGCATCCTCTAGGCAACCTCTAAGATTTACCTTGTCTGCTTTCCACTGGGCTCTGTTGAATTCAGTGGGAGTGGCATTCCAAATTCCACTGGAGTTGGGAGAGAGGAGGAAACAGTGAGAGTAAGAGGGCTGGGAGAAAGCTTGGTTGTAAGTTGGTGGCAGTAGGATGACAGGCCAGAGCAAGACTAAGGTAGTTGCCTTGAATTTCTGGGAGGAAATAAAAAGAAGAACTTGGAATGGTGGAGCGTGATACTGTCAGGCTTTTGGCTGAAGCAGCCTTCCTGAGGCACAGTGCGAAAGAAATAATTTCTCAAATTAAATAGAACTCCCTGCATAACTGAAGTCATAGCAACCAAATGACCTCACTGCAACTTTACTCCCCCCTCCTTGTAGTTGTTTCTTTAATTTTGTACAATATGTTATTCTTGTTGTTTGGAATCATGGGGAGGAGGGAGAGAGGGAAAACCAACCTGTGTAAAAATTAGCTTTGAGTTATTCCATCTGTGGACTCTTAATTTTGTCATGAAAACAGAGAAGCCTGGCAGGAAGCGAGCTTGTGACTGGCTCCATGTATCCTCTTGTCTGGAGCTGGGTAAGAAGTGTGGCATTTAGAATGAAAGCAAAAGCTTCATTTCTGGAACTCTGAGTGTTTGCCCAATTCTTTGACCATCTGTTTTTGTTGACAACCACCTCTTTGTGTTGTGCCAAAGTTATTTTGGCTTTTATAATTTGTAGATGTGTGTGTGTGTGTATGGTGGAGTGGTTGTGTGTGTCTGTGTGTGGATCATTAGGGTGCTGCTGACTGGGTCAGATTGGGGGAAGTGGGATGTGTAAAAATAGGTATTTTGTGAGGATTGAATTACCAGGAGAAATACAGTGAGTAATCCTGGCTTCTCTCAGAGACTCTTGAGTCCTATCCGTGTTACCCTGTCAAAAGCTGCCAGCTTCTAGTGGCTGTCCTTAAGTAACTTTGGTTACATCACAGCCATTTAGAACATGCAAGTACTTGCCTCAGAAATCAGTGCTAGGATGAACAGTCCTGATGGAGAGTCCAGCAGCTGACTGAAGGTGGATAGCAGATGGATCCCTGTGCTCCATGGTGATGGCATGGAGGTGCTCAGCCACCTTAGCCTCTCTTGAGCTGTGCTTCACTTCCATTCTTGGTGTCAGTTAGGGAGTATTGTTCATTCCCTGTATCCCTCATATACTGATTCTATCCCCAACCAGTATGGATTGGAGATACACTGGAGCAGCTGATGTTGAGAACTCTTATCATGGAACTGCAAAAGCACTTGGAAATTCATCCTCAAAACCTAGTGTGAGACACCTTTTCAAACATATATGTATGTTTCTAAACCTCCATTTTCTCTACTCTGTAATAAAATGTCTTGGTTTTCTTCTGAAAGCTGTGTAGAGAATCTGAGCACTTTCTGTGCTGCTTACCACACGGAGTTTTTCCTGCAGTGCCTCCTGAGCTCCTGTTGGCATGAGGGTAACAGAGTAACATCTACAGCCCATGACAGCAGCAAAATGAGGCTAACAAATATCCTTCCGAGGACGCAGCGTGACAGCTTCATCCATCCCGCTGCATTTGCATCAGGAGTGTGGAATGGCTGTGTGTCATGGGCCACTGCCACTGCACACAGTCATTTATTTAATAACTTGTGCACAGGCATTAAAGGGGAGCCTGCAAGACATCAGTGTGGTGGAGACAAATAAGAAATTAAGAGATGGCAGCATTTGGACAAGTCTGGTTTGTGCTATTCCATCTTCGTAACTTTCTGCTCAGCAGTGCTTCAGGTATAAAGCGAATGGAGGTTTTATGGACAGTAGCAAGGCATGAGTTGTGGCGTGGCACAGGGGCTTCCCTTTGTTTTTTGCTATGTTCTGAGTTTGAGGGTGGTATGGTTTTCCAAAGGTATGCTTACTCCATTGCAATATGAAGTGTTAGAGTTAATTATGCAGCCTTCACGAGATGTTTCTGGTGCATGAACCAGGTAGATTAAAACTGCTTCAAAATCTGGATTACTTATTTCTCTCCAGAGTGTCATTAATTCACATGAAATTGAGTCTCTTTGTTAGTCAAGATTTTCCAGAAGTACCAAGTGCTGCAGTTCCTTCCTGGGGAGAACTGATTTAAAGTGGAATGCCTTGAAATCCAGCTTCTTAAATACTTATCTAGAGAGAAAAAATGGAGAAACTGAAACCCATGAAATCGGTAGTCACTTCTGAAAATCTATTCATAATCATAAAATGAAAATCCTTCTGTCATTTAAATGTTTCTTCATGGATTGCCTTCCAGTCCTGTGTTTCTGTGTGCAGGTGAGGTGTCCGAGGTCTGTGAGATTTGATGACTTGTACAAGTGCTTCTGGTGAGTGCTGGTGCAGTTGGCAGTGAACATGTTATCTCAGAAACAAAATTGGAGTTATGGTAAGAAGACCAGGACTGAATTCGGGTGGGGCAGTATGTCATGCTGAAAAAAGGGAACAGCAAAGGTTCTCTGCATGCATAAATAGATGGTGTTTTTTCTGTAAAATATACAAAGCAGGTTTTTAAATGGTAGAGTCCAGGTGTAAAACTCCTAAACCCTGTGCAGGCACTTAAAATGGATGCTTTTTGCTGCTGTGAAGAGAATGAAGAGTCCTTAATTTTTCTTAAATTTTAACAGCATAAAAAAGATTTCATGTTGTCTGCTCCAAGAGTAAGTCATCAGATTAACTAGAGAGGAACACCAGAGGTTGTCAGTCCCCCTTAGCATCAGTGGTGTTTTCCTCACAGCCAGGCTAGTTCTAACCCTTCAGTTCTTGTTTGCAGAACTTGCTGTGTGCAGAAAATGTCTCTGGGGTCGCCTAGCTTAATAGCAGTTTAGAATAAAGGGCCTTGGAAGTGCAGCATTCAAAGCATTTCTGTTCTCAAAAGGCTGGAGAAAAAGATGTTTGAAAAATAAAGACCACCAAGGGCAGAACCTGCATGTAAGAGTAGAAAAAAGGCTCAGGCAAGAGGGATGACTGTTCTGTTGTGTTCTCACTGACCCAGCACCCTGTATTTCCCATGTTGTTGATTTTCCCATTATTGCTGCCACTGCAGTACAGGATGGCTGCAGAGGTTGTGACTGCCTGCCTGGTAGGGGAGCGAGTGTCTCAGTCTTACCTAGAAACTGGGATAACTCAGCAGCTGTTTGTGTGTGCAGCTGGAGAGAAAGGGGAGCTCTTGGGCCAGGTGTGGGGAAAGGTCACCTCTGTGTGTGTGTCAGATACCTGAGATGGCGCCTTGCTGAAAGGTGAGGGCTGAACTGCAGCACTGTGTGTGTCTGCAGTCACTTGCTTGGACTGCTTAGAGGCACTCATGTGAAGAAAAATGTGCAAGCAGGGTTGGCCACTTGTGCCCTCTCCATACCTGGAATACGCAGGGCATAAAGAGAGCCTGTTCTGCTGCTGTGGGAACCCATACTTAGGCATTACTCAAGCTGTCTTGGTATAAATGAATGCCTCTTCACGGATTTCAGTGGCATTATCATCCATGAAAGCAAGCAGAGGTGGCGGTGTCGGAGAAGGCGTGTTACAAAACCAAAATGTTCCTGTGGAGTTGCATGTAGTTTTGTGGTGTTGCCTTCTGGTGATATTTAGGGAAGACTGATAAATTTAAGATCTGTGTGTTTTCTAGATGGCTAAAAAGTTTTTTAAAAAAGCCCAGAAAAACAAGTTGCTTTCATAAGATGTAGTGGACTCTTGAAAGGCTTTTTTTATGGCTCTTGGGATGTGTTTGATGTTATGGCTCCAGCTTGCCTAGCAGCTGCAGTCTGGAGTGTGGAATATTTCAGCTCCTGATGGGTTGGTTTGTTTCTCAGTTTCTGTTCAGGCTCCTTCTCATGGCTGGAGTGGGCGGAAAACCACACCTATTTGCCTCACTGATGTTGGCACCTACCTAAAGTTTCCAAAGTTGATGGCAGAAGCTAATGCAAAATACTGAAACTGTAGTTGTTCTTTGGAGATACCTGGTACCATCTCATGTCAGGAGGAGTTAAAAGTGCAGAAAACTCTGCTTTGAAGGAGGGTGGGCTGAAAGGTCCTCTTGAGCTTCCTTTCAGTTGTAATTCTTTGGATTTATTAGTCTTATTTGAAGCATTCTTTGTCACTAAGGAAGTATTGGAGACTGTTGGTAATTCTGTCTGGAAAGCTTGTTTTGGTCAGCAGAAATCTTACCTGGCATTAGCTAGATGTTTGGTGATGTATGGGAGAGGCTGACTGCTTATCAATGAAGACTTCAGGACTTGAAATCCAAACCCCAGTTTCTTCCAGGAGTAGAATCATCCCAGTGTGTGATGACCCTGATAAATTTTATGAGACTTCCACATTACAACTGTCTGATCTTGTTAGTGTGTTTTTTGTGTTTTTTTGTTTGGTTTTTGTTTGTTTGTTTTTTGGTTTTTTTTTTTTTTTCCCTACAAGTTCTAAATCAGATTTAGATGATATTGAGTAGATATCTCTATTAGTAGGTCTATCTACTGCTCAGTTCTGGAAGCTGTAGAGCACTTGAGTGATGTGGTGTCCTTAGGGGTGTGAGTAGCTTGTTGGGTCAGGTGGGACTGTTGATGATGAGCCATACAGTCTGTCCAGCTTCAAACTTCAAACTTGTTTATGAAACATTTTGGGTTTATATGCAGGTTAACAGCCAGATTGGGCAGGAAGCCTGATTTGGTGCAGTTCTACTGCTAAAAAAAGGCTGCCTGTTTATGCCACTGGGGCATGATGTGTTGGTTAAGATGCAGTTTACTTGTAGCTCCAAAGGGGTTAAAACAGTTTGAGGTGAAACACTAAATCAGCAGTGTTTGATTAAATAAAAACAAAACAAAAAGGGGAATATTTGAGCATGTGGATGAGTAGAAATGCTATTTTGTTTCCTTTTTTTTGCATGCTGCTTAATGTGTAGAGTGATATGGAAAAAATGCTCGATTTCTGTGATGTGCTCATGCTCCACGTCCCTTAAATCCATCTGTGGCTGCGGAGCTGTTGTCACACACAGGCTCTGTGTGCCGGATATTTTGCAAACAGCTACACCTACTTGAAGACAGCACGAGGCATTTGGGCTGGGATTGCCAGGCTGCTGGATGTGCTCGGAGCCCACAGGCGGTGAAATGCATCATTCCAGCCTGAGTCACTGCTTTGGCTGTGTGGGCATCCATAGGTGGAATACCCTCCTGCGGTGGGGGCAGGGGCAGCGCGCTCCGTGTCTGACCGGAGGGTTTAATGGGAAGGGTTAATGAAGTCGCAAGGCGGTGACAGTGAAACTGCAGTGCGGGGCTGTCGCTGTGCACGGGGATGGACGGAGGCAGGTGTAAACTCTGCTTGGAGAAAATCGGGGCTCTCCATCTATGCCACGTCCTCTTGGAATATTTGTCTGGTTCATTCTGGCTTCCCCACCACGGATGTGTTGTAAGAATAACTGTGTTCCCCATCCCCCCTCCCTCCTCTTCCTTTCCCCACCCCCCCAACAAGCTGGAGGGCCAGAAGGTGGGGTGGTACCTCAGGATAATGGTAGCAGAAGGCGAAGGAGGCAGACAGCTGGCAAGTTCTGCCCCAATATGCTTCTCTGAAAGAGGCAAGAAAAATGCAGAAGATGTGATGCCTGAATGGCTCACTTTGCAGCAAAAGGGAAGATTAAAAGTAAAATTAGTTAACATCTTGCTCATTTCAAACCACCACACGCCATCTTTTCGTTTCCCCTCCCCGCTCCCCTCCAGCCATTTCTCTGTGGCTTTATATTCTGAGGGAAGGAGGGAAAAGTCCCAGGCAATCCTGGGATTTTGCAGAAATCTATGTAGTGAGCAGTACTGCAAAAAGACTGAGCTCTCCTGGAAGCCCTTGTGTTATCTCCCTGTCATCTGTATGAGCCTGGGCAGCTGCAGCAGACAGGCAGCCACGGGCCTCTGCCAGGAGCTTCTCTTCCCTGTACTGACACAACGGGAGTGTGCAAAGGCAGAGGCTGGGGATGGAGGCTGGGGCCCCTGCAGTGGTTCAGTCTGGGAGGGGAGCTCCCAGAAGCAGGGTGTGGGTGCTCCTAAGGGAATCTGGGAACCTAGAGATGTTGAGTGAGAGAGATGTTGCTGCTGCCTGCAGCTACTAAATGGAAGGGTGAGAGAAGACAGAGCAGAATGCTCCTGGAGGTGCCCAGTGTGAGGGATGAATGGAGCAATGGGAAATCCCATCTAGATGGAAGGGGGAAATTAATTCCCTGGGAGGGTGGTGAAGCATTTGAACAGGGGGGGCTAGAACTTAAATGAACAATACCTTATGCTAAAAGGTTTTTACTTGGCCAGCTACTGCTGCTTTGCACCATCTGACTGGCACACCCTTTGCTGGCAGGGAGCTCGAGGTGTGTGGTGGGGTGGATATGCCAGTACTGCTGGGAACAGCACTCTGATTCAGGACAGGATTTCCTTGTGCCTGTAGTGTAGGGGGTGGGTCCCAGTGATCTGAGGGTCTGATTTCTTTGTTGTGTGGTCAGCTGTGTTTTGAAGAGGTTTTTGGTCCAGCCAGGCAAAACTCCATGGAATGTCATGGTGGTTGGTTTTATGTAATGCTGTTCAAGCAGAACCTGGGCCCTCAGTGAAGCAGATGGCAGCTTACTGAGCAGCCATGAGCAGGGGCTGGCTATTCACTACACCCCTCTAGCAGCAGCACTGCGGGCCTTACTCTGACACCTGACTTTGCCAAGTTCTCTGGTGAAACTTGTACCTGTGACATAAGACTGGAACAGTGGCAGAGTCTGCAAAGCGATGGAGGGGAATTGGGAAAATGGTCATGTTTAAACTCTACTAGGAATACTAACTAACCAACCTTAAATGTGTACAAAACACTTCTGTAGGAACTTAGTGGAAGTTCAGCTAAATGATCGTTGCAATTATTGTTGAAATATAATTTTTAGTACAGTTGATGCGGTTGAGGACAATTCCTTTGGGAATGTTGCTGTTGGTTAATGGAACAGAAACAGATACCAGTGCAGACTGCTTTTGAAAATTCCTTTGATATCAACACCCCAAATCCCATGTATTGCTGTTTTCAGTACAAACCAACTATGCCAGCAGTGCTGATTCTTGTACTGGACAGGAGTCCTGTGGGAAAGACAATGAACAAGGACATTAAATTTTTACTGGTTTTGGGGCCCAGGTCTTTGAGGTGCTTGTCATTCTAGCAGTGCCTTTGTAGGTGAGGGTTGATGGTGCTCCTTTATGTCAGCCTGATTTCTGCTGTAGCCCAGGGGTGCTGCTTAGTCAGCACTGCTCATGTGCTAAATGCTGCTAAGCAGAGTTCATACCTAGGAGCTCTTGTTCTTAAATATTCACCTGCAGCACTAGTTCATTAACCACTTTTCTCTTTCATAATCTCTTATTTATAAAACAGGCCCAAATGATTGGTGGCCCTAGGGGATAACTGGGATGCCTCTAGTGAGGCTTCTTGTCCATCTTGTCTGAGCAGACAGGATCTAAGTGTCCTGGGCTGTGGCATTTTCACTGTCAGTATTCAAGTGTTCCATCCCTGGTTTTCAGACCTTGTGGCTGTTTTGGTGATGGCTCAAGTGATGTGTCTCAGGTTACTGTAAGCAATGGGTTTTTACTGTGATGTGAACATGACTATTGACATTAGGATGAGTAACAGAAAAGGCTCGTCACTTGCAGGCTACCCCATGTGGTAGAGGTGGCTTTGGAGTACCAAGTTCCTCAGCTTCCTATATATTTTTTATATATCATATATTTGCCTTTATACTTCTCATGGGGTGGGAAAAAAGGTACAGTAATGATGGGAAGTTATTTAGTGCTGCATGGAGTTAATTGCCTCTAATCAGTGCTTACATCCGTCTGGTTTTATGGGAGACAGCAAGCCTTCATTGGATGTGCTCATTAGCCATCCTGTAAATCACAGGGATGCTCTGGCATCTCCCATATTGTGTGCCCATTAGCTGGGTTGTGTTTCCATGTAGCCAGAAAAAAGGAAGGACATGCACTGGGTTGGGGATGGATTTGAGTCTTCACTTAAGGTACCTTGTAACAATTTGCAAGTAGAAGTTGTTTCCCAGTTGGCCATTTAGGCCTTGATGAGGGAGTTCCCTGGCTAGGTTGAGTTCTGTGAGAGCAAATCAGGTGTCAGGAGCTGCCTTCCCAGCAGGTGTGAAAATGATGCTCAGGGTGGCATGGTCGTTGTATTGATACACAGTGTGAAAGTGCAGTCACTCATCCTGGGGACAACTCTGAGGGGCACCCTATGCTTAAAAAGAAGAGTTTCAAAAATTCAGTGCAAAGGAGCTTCTCTTTTTTGTCAAAATAAACAAGTTGTGTCAAAGAATCTACGTTCTTTGCATGTTTTGGTAAGAACTCAGTAATGATGACAAGAGGTTTTGGCTCCTGTATTCCAGGACCAAGTGAAATAATGAGCTGGAGAGCCTGCCTTGTGCAGCTGCAGAGGTGCCCTGTCCCCAGGTGTGGCGGGGCCGTGCCAGGCCCTGGATGTGCAGCAGCGTGATGGATATATATGGGGTGATGAATGGCGTGTGTCTGGGCACCCATTAGCGCTCAGGCACTGCAGGAAGATTAATTGGGTCAGGGTGTACCAGCATCTTTCAGGGCTCAACATATTGGACATTTATCTATCCATCTTCCACATCAGTTACAGCACTGTGTGCTCAAGTCAGGAAACCTACGGGTGAGCTAGAGCTGTGTGCAGGGAGAGGGGGGCTGTGGCTGTCTGCTGCAGCTCCTGCTGCCTGGCATTGTCAGCTCAGAAAGGAGCAGGAGCCTTGGTCTTGGATAGAAACTCGGCTGCTACATTCCTGGTGATTGTTTGTCTTTTCCCTTAAATCTCTCTACTCCCAGCTCTCTCACCAGGTGGCAGCCTCTAGCGTGCCACACTGGGAGCCTGGGGATGTGGGAATCTGAGCCTGGATTGTAAATCAGGTCAAGAAGGAGGGGAAAAAAATCCAAAACTTCAGCCAGTGTCTGCTTTTGCAGCTTTTAAATGTTCGGTTTTTTCAAAGTTTGTCAGAAGCTGCCACGAGGAGAACAAGCAACTTGGGGGTTCTTTATTATTATTTTAATTTCGTTGGGGTTCTTTATTATTATTATTTTAATTTAAAAAAAAAATCTTTGAAATGGCATAGGGAACAGTTTTACCGTCCTGTGATTGTAGAAGCCGATGCATGCAGCATGAGTGTACATGGCCTGCATCTCGTGAGTCTCCACTGAGTGGAGACACAGACAGCTCTGCTCATTCCTTCAGCAAGAAGCCTGTGAGCAGAGGATTCTGGTATGGGTTGGGATAGGTGCTTGAGGCATGCTGGAGACAGTGAAAATGGGAGAGCAAAAGGAAGCAGCATATTTGATATAAAAAATCACAACAAGAAAGAGAAGAGGATGAGGGTAGGGCACCGGGAGAGCACTGTCTGGATAACAGCAGGTGAGGAAGCTAATCCAGTCACCAACCAGTGAGGGTTTCCAGGGGAATGGAGAGACTAAGGAAGTAACAGTTAATTGTATTTTGCATGCCTCGTGGGCTTAGCTCTCTCTCTATAATTGATTAGCTGCCAAAAAACGTGCATGGACAGTTGTGTTTGATCATGTATCAGCTCTGATTGACTGGGCTGGTCTGGGATTGCTTAGAGCCTCAGCAACAGAAGTAAAGCAAAAGCCAGGAATCATAAATCCAGGTCTTGCCTTGTTGGATGTATGGGAAGCCAACAGGTTGGTAGGGCTCTAGGAAATTGTACTGTGAAGTGCAAGTCCATGTAGCGCTAAAGAAGATACCTAGTTTGGTTCCAAGTCAGGCAGCCTGAGGGAATGTGCTTGAGAGAGAAGTGACAGAAACAGTGACCATAAAAATGGTAATGACACTGTTTTATACTACAACGACACAAGACTTCGAGATCAGAAGGCTAAAAAATGACTCTTTTATTTAGGAATGCATCTCCCTTATATACTATTATACACAGACCAATTTGATGGGTTGAAACAAAGGCAAACCTTTTCAATCGCATTGGTCAAACCAGAGGGACATCAGGAAGAAGCCCCTCCTGTGAAAAGAAATGAATAACATAGGTACTGTTACAAAACCATTCCCTCTGTTTACAGAACTTGCCTGGGAAAAGAATTTCAGAAAAACAAAACACCTCAGGCATGAAACCAGGACTACAATGGTAGTTATCATTTTGGAAGAACTGGAGCTTCTAGCCTGACTGTGAAGGTGTAGGGCTTGCAGGCTCACATGACAGCCCCACCTATAGGGTTCTCCCCTGTGCTCTGGGTCCAGCAGATGTATTCACCTGTCTGTCTGTATTCACAGGTACAAGCTTTGCCTTCCCAGCTTGGCCTAGAAGGATCATGTCACCACACATAGGGAAAAACTTCTTCTTGGAGTGAGTGTTTTGAGCTGCTGAACACTTTGGAAAATAAACTACTTACATAGTTGCATTTTTAGGAAATAACTGTTGGGGAAAGTCTCTTGTGCCTAATGGAGTTCATGTGTTGGCCCATAATCCAGAGTAGGGCAGGGCAAGATGGAAAGTTGGGGCATCAGAGGTTTACAAATAATGTTGTGGCTTCTGTATCTGAATTTCTTTAGCCAAGCTCACTTTCCCAGCCAAAAGCATTCAATATTAACATCTCTCCTGAGCTGCTGGGTTTAGCAAAGCTCTGGAGTTTCTTTTTTTTTTTTTTCAGTGTTTTTTTCCCTGCCTGCCTGTGAGGCTGTCTGGACTCTTGGAGTGAATTCCTGTGCTTGTGTGTGCAGAGCTGCTAAGAGATAGCTGCCTGCACCGAGGTGATGTCCCTGTCCCCTGCTCCTATTACATGCGTTTGCAGTTTAGTAATTGCGTGTGGATGGCAGAGTTGGTGCCAAGCCCTGTGTATCCAAAGTCATTTGGTGAAGGAGTCCATTATGCTTGTGGCTCACAATGATAAATTCCCTGTGATGGTGGCAGCTCACAGCAGCCTCCTCTCATAATGGCATTCTGCTCCTGTTGGCAGCCTTCCCTGGGCAGGAGACACTGCCCTGAAATAGCACAAGTAATGAGAGCAGCAATGGCTGCGCAACTCTGGGAGACCAAAACGTGGAGCAATCGGGAGTTCCTTTCCTGGGATTGCTGTGTTTAAGGAAGCTTGCAGAGGAAATGGCAGCCAGGCATCCGGATGTTCCCAAAGGAAAAAGCCACGATGGCCCAACCCAAGAGACCCATTCCTGAGCATGAGGGGCTGAATACAGTTCTCAAAATTATGTCCTATGTGCCCTACTGCAGTAACTTGACAGAAGAACCCTTTGGAACTTGTCTTTAAGATGTAAAGGATGGAGCAGGAGTCAGCTAGCCGTTTGGGAGGGGGGCACAGGTGACACTTCTGAAATAGAAGCAGCTTCCAAATTATGTACTTGGTCTAAATTCCTTTGGTTTTTGTGTATTGACCTTGGGAATAGCACGCCGGCCCTTGGATGGATTTGTGCCCCATTGAGCCTAATCTAATTAAAGCAGCACTTGCTGCTCAGCATGGGCCAAAGTGCAGTGGGGTCAAGTGTATGTCAGTAATCTAAGGATTTAGTTATTAGGCTGTAAAATGATAATCAAGGAAGCTGTCTCTAGTGGAAACAGTTCAATGCAATGGGTAAAACACTGTTGGAAGAAGATCCTGATGTACCACTGCTGTTGCCAGAGTCATTTGATACATTCTTCAAGGGATTTATACATTAGAAAGAGTTCCCAGGGAATGGCTGGAGGAGGGGTTTATGCATGGACCAAAACAGTTGATGGAGGACTTATCTTCCTTCCTCTCCTTTCTCAAGAAGTCAGCCCGGTTATCCTAGATTCAAGGGTAGAAATCCACTTGAATTTGGGCAAGCAGGCTTTTGTTTGCAGATGAGTGGACTTAGAGCTCTGTGAGCCAAATGAAAATACAGATTTAATAATCAGAAAATGGTTTATACTGCTGGTGCCTTTTGAACTCATTAGATACCAGTCATTTGTAGGGTGTTAGGCTGTCTTGTGTGTTTCGTAATTGTTAATGTTAATTGGTTGCTTATCTGCTTGTATGGGGTAAGTGGTGGCCACAGACCCTGACCCCCAGCTGTGAAGGGCTGGAAAAGGACAGTCCCTCCTGCATAGATGGGCTGGTGTGAGGAAAATGAATTCATGGCCTGTGCCAGCCTTGAAAAAGGTAGCTTGAGTCACTGAAGGGAGCAGTGAGTTCCAGTGCTGACCATTTTGTGCAGGCCCCTTAACCTGGGCTCTGGGTGAGGCACAAGAGAGCTGCAAAATTAAACCCATTGTCAGCTGCTTGGGGTTTTTAAAGGATGTTCCGCACACAGATGCGTGCAGAGCAGGCACACTTTTTTTGCTGACCAGTTTATTACAAGTGTGGGTATTTCTTTTACCGGGTTATTTGCAAGTCCCTTGCTCCTGTCATTTGCCCTTGACTGCGGTATAACCATAAAACATTTACTGCAAGACCATGAAGAATCCATATGTCCATGTGATCTGCCAGGCCACCAAGACGCTGGGGCTTGTGGGGTAGCATAAGGATATCTGAAGGTGACACATGCTGTCATTTGATGAACAGAAATGCAGAAGGGGATTCTGGCAGCCACTACCTTGGCCTTGACAACTTGTGATGGTGACCAGGTGGGGTGTGTTATCTTAATAGTCTGGAGCTCTTGTGAATTATTTGCTGATAGATGTAAACAGCTGTTATTCTTGGTAATGGAAAGCAATTAGAAACATCTGTACTCTTGGCGATGAGTAATGCCTCCCATCTTCACTGCTCCCAAGTGCCAATTGGAAATAACTACATCATCAGGATGGGCTGGCAAGCGTCACTGCGTTATGGCCTGGTTCGTACTGAGCTGTGAAGAACAAGAGGTGAAGCACGGTGGAATGAGCCTCTGTCTGAGCTCGCTTGGGTTTGTTTCCCCCTTCAGGATGGAGCAGAGGGAAGCCAGGGTGCTCCGTGGCTCCCTGTCAGCCTGCAGGTTACTCAGTGTTCAGAAGCTTTGGGCTGGTATGGCTTCTGGAGCTGGAAGTCTATTGATGCCAGTTGTGCCCGGATACCATCTTAGATGGAACTGCAGCGATCCCTGAGGCCTCAGTCAGGCACGTGTGTCCATCTCAGGGCTTGCTCACAGCCGGAATGAGGTCCTGGTTTGGAGACTCTTTAGTAAAGGAAAGACCAGGAGAAGCCAAAGAGTTTGATCTAGCAGCTCTGATAAGGCTTCCTAGATATGCTCAGAAGGCCCTGGTGACAAACAGCCTAGTGACAGTAAAGTGTGTTGTGCAGAGAGGCTGTTTTTGGCCCTCAGATCCTCTGAGGTGTGTTGTTGAAGAACACATGGGCTGGAGTCTTCCAGGTTGTCTTTATTTCTTCCTGTAAATTGCAGAAAATTCATTCTGGCTTCCTGTGCCTTCTGAATCACAGAATGACACCCTTGATGTCTCCAGCTGGGACCAGATGGGTTGTATTTAACAAAACAGAAAATTGGGATCATTTATATAAAATCTCTATCTTTCAGTTTTTTTAGTGTGTGATGTTTATTCACAATTTTCCAGGAGCTCTGGAAAAGATAAGAAACAAAAAAGGCCCCAGAATCTTGATGTACAGAGTATCTGCTTTAATCCCTTGAGAACAAGATCATCTTTAGGTAGGAAGGGTTGTTAGCAATACTTCTGCAGTATTTGTGAGGAAAAGGGACTGATAGAGATCGATGAGTTGGTAGTGTTTGGTCTGTGATGGATTTTTTTTCTACTTTTGCTTGACTATTTGTTTGTCTCTGTTATTTAAAAACAAGATAAAAAGGGTACATTAGGCAGCACTTCCCTATTTGTTAATTGCACCGGTGTCTTTTACTTCCTGACAGTTCCTCTTGGTTTTTTTCAGAGTCAGAGTTAACTTGTTTTCCATCATTGTTTTCATTGTGCAGGAGTGCATCGTTTTATGGCTTTCACATGGTTTTAAAACAAAGAAATGCTGAATTTCCTGGTTGTAGCATCTCTGTAGCATCCTCAGGTTAATAAATTGCAGGCTGCTCATCTCAGAACGGGATGGATCTGTTTAGTTCCTGAATTGTAGTTTGTAAGTGGAGAAGAAGTACTAGATGGGCAAAATGGACAGTAGAGGTGTACAACAGGTTTCCTGTGTTCATTCTCACAGGCTGTGTGGGTTAATTCCCCCACCACGTGAAGAAAGGCAGGGAAGTAATTAACACACGAGACAGAAAATATGAACTGTGATTCTGTGCAGAGGCATTTCATGCTTTATTGGCTCCATGAGAAGGCCGAGGTGCCAGAACAATAATTAATATATTGAAAGAAGACAAAATAGATGAATTATGCAAGGTCAGGGCATTTGTTGGCTTTGCAAGAGAGAGAATTGTACTGAAGCATGTGGTACTTGCAGCGTGCAGGAGCAGTATGTGGGCTTTTGTGCTCTCTTGGTGTGGGGTGGATGGCTGCAGGGATGCAGATATGGATGGTCTTGGAACAGGCTGTTACCCTGATGCTGATATCTAGGCCTGACAGAGCAGCTGCTTTCCTGTGGCTGCTGCTGAGGGGGGCACTTTGGAAGGACTGTGAAGTGTTGGAAAGGCCATGCTTGGAAACGAGTGCTAAAGAGGTTTATACAGGCACAGTCTAAATTATAGTTAGAACATGAGTGGTTGTTGTCCTCCCACCCTCCTGGGTTCCAGTAAAATCAGGACAAGTAACTTGTGTGTGCTGCATCTCCACGCAGAGCAGGGTGGAATTCCCGTGTGATGCTTTGCAGTGCTGAGCTGCCCACATGGGGATGTTTCAGTTCATCGAGTAAAAGGTGATTTATCACTTTCAGATTATCTGCAAGGAAGAGGGAAACCTTCAGGTTTCCTTGTCCTTTGGTGCCTTGGAGCTATGTGGGTGAAGAGTTCATATCCATGCCATGGTCCCAAGTGTTCCTTGAGGTTTCAGTGGGAGCTAGCAAAAGGTTTTCCTTTTGTATGACTTAATGAAAAGGATAAGTGGAGCTGGCCCTTTGGGTAGGGATCTCGAAACAGCACCTGTGAGTGTCCTTTGAGTCTCTGGAGTGCCACTGGCTGTGGTATCCCTGCACGATGGGATGTGTGCTCATGGATGGAGCAGGTGGGTGCTGGGTGGGGCACAGAGAGCTTGAATGCCACCCTGGCTCTGAGCTGGGTTGGAAAAGTTGGCAAGCTGATGGCAGTGTTGGAGGAAGAGCACGAGTTGTATGGATTGATGTAGCTGTCCCAAGGACCGGGGTTTGATCAGTACAGCCGCGGTTGTATGCCGAGGACAGCTGCTGGATGAGGGATTAGGATGGACTCTGATTGCTAGGGTTTACTTTACAGATGTCATAAAAAGGCCTTCTTCAAACCTGTTCATTCCTCCAGTGCTGCTTTTCCAGATGGGAATTACAGAGCAAGATTCAGTGAAATCTGCTTCTGTGTTATTTAACAGAAAAGAATTACAGTAACCTTTTCTAATCCTTTCATTTCAGGTTTGATTTACCTGCTGTACTTTGATCAGAAATTTGTGTAGTTTTACAGGATTAGGTATTTTCATGTCCAGTTGTGGAATGAGTGTAGTGTATAAAAAATTTTATGATTATTGTATTTTGAAATCTGGGATTAACCTGTGATTCTTGATTAAAAAGATATTGTACAGGATGGGGGTGGGTACTGAAATTGTTGCTTAGCTTTTGTCCCTTCTTGTTAGGAAGAAAGCAAAACTGAAGGTGTTTTCCAGAGTATGCTAGCAGAGTAGGGAAATTTGGAAATAGGGAAGGCAGAATTGGTTTTATTTAAACGCTTGGAGTTTCCTGTGAGCAAACAGAATGGTTGGTAACAACCAGGCCTTTGCTTACTCTGTCTGACACTGGGAGATGGCAGTGCTGAATCTGTGTCTGCTCTCATGTCTTGTAGCTCTGCTGAGGGTGGCATCAACCTCCTCCAAGTCAGGGACTTCAGTATCCAATGGAAAGCCCCTCATTAAGGCCGAAGCTGATCGATGTTCAGCCAGTCTCAACAAAAAGCTAGGTTTGTGCAAGCTGCTTTTTTCTGCCCTGGTGCAAAAAGGCAGGGAATGCAGTTCTTAAAGAAGCCCTTAGACACAGGTGGAGGAAAGGTGCCATGAGGGACAGCATTACCTGCCACTGAATGTGGGATATACCACAGACAGATGGCTGAAGGGATGGTTTGGAATCATGTGGATACAAGGAATACTTCCATATGTGTGTTTAATATACAAATACATTTTAAAAGCCCAAGTGTTTATATTGTACACAGCATTATCTTCAACCTAGTAGAGAAGTGTTGGGACTGCTGTATATATTTTCTGTAGAAATAAAGAATAAATCCATATCATGTGCTCTATTTCAGTTGAAATCCACCTGAGAGTCTTTTTTGGTTCTGCTGCTGTTCTTCCCTTGAGCAGGAGGAAAGCAAATAGTACAGGTCTATTTGCTGAAGACTGTTGCAGGAATTTTGGTGACATGATAACGTGGTGGATATCCACAGCTCTGGGAGGGATGGATTTGTTCTTGGTCACCCTTTTTAGAGAACAACCAGCATTTATGAGGGAGAAGGTTTTCATAGGTTTGTGAATGAACAAAGGGCAGTCTTGCCTTCAAGATGAAGGCACTGTGTAGTGCAGTGGGAAGGAAAGCTGCTTTGGAGGTGGGCAGCTTGTTGAGAAAAGGGCTCCAGTGGGTAGGATTCCCTTGAAGAACAGCTTCGTGCTTTTTCTGCCCTTAAAGCTGTTGTCCAGGTAGTGCTGCTAGCCACAGATAACACAGCCCTGTAGTGGATGCAGGAGTCAAGGGACTAACAAGGAATTGTGTTTCTCCATGCTGGATATGAAAGATGAGGTCCCATGAAATCCTTCAGGAGAAAAACGGGACTTGAGGCCCGGCTGGAGTAGTTGTGTGCTACCAAATGATGCTGTCCTGGCTGAACTGGATCATAGTGTGCAAAATCAGAGCTCAAGTTCCAAATGGCAATTATCAGGCAGCTTGGTTAACTCTCTCTTCCCTAGGAAATCACTCTCAGGATTATATGGTCTCAGGAAAGATTAGCAAAGCCGAGGAATCTTCAGGTTGATAAATAGGAAGATTAGATGGAAGCAGTGGGAAAGCTACTTAGTACTGAAGTCTTTGCCATGAGAGCCAAAAGAAAGGCTTTTAACTAAGCGCATTTGGAAGGAGCAAGCCTGAAATTGCAAGAAAAGATGGCATAAGGAGGCAAGATGACAGCTGGAACCCAAAGGAGCTTTTAGTTGCTTCTCCTTGCCATTGATGGCAACTTAACAGGAACTAGTACTGGGAACAGACAGTGCACCATAACCCTGACTGCTGCTGTAACTGAGACTGTGCACAGGCTAATCCCCCATGGCACGAGGCTCTAGGGGTTAGGGGAAGGACCAAACCTTGGCTAGATTGGAAACTGTGGATAGGGAATCATGCAACCCAGATCCCTGATGCAGCAAGAGAAATGTTTCTCTTCTCTGTTCACAAGGGCAGCCTGCTTGCAAGGGTGTTCTGGGCACTGAGACTTGGTAAAGCCTGTGAAAAGCATAATTTAATCTCAAATGAGTTTTTTAGTTTGATTGCCACAAACAGTGCAGTTGAGTAGTGCACAGATAAGAACAAGAAATAGTTTGTGGTAGGTGAGAGCTGGTTTGGTGTTTTAATGTTTCTGGGAAGTTAGTGGGTATTAAAGGATTTTCTTGGGGTCGTGGACTTTTCCATCCTCCATTGACAATGAGTTGTGGTGAGGCATCCATTCATCCACAGTCTGAGCTGTGCAAATGGAAGAAGGCCTGTTGTTTCTTCCTGAACACTCTCTCTTTCTGGAGAGTTATGTGAGGTCAACTTCCCAGTTGGGCTTCAAGAGTTGAGGTGCTTTGGAGCTGGGATGTCCTGCTGCCAGGACCCCGTGTACCATCTGTCCCCAGGGCACACTCCCAGCTCTGTGCCAGCGCTTGCATCCCTTGCTGAGGGATGTGCTTGGATCCCTGGGGCTCTGGGATGTCACTAAGGATGGGGCTCGGGTGGATCCTAGCTGATATAAGTGGTGTGATGATCCTAAGGAGAAGTGCAGCTAGAGGAGCTGGGAAATATTTTTGTGTTCCTGTATCTTTTCTTAGAATGAAGTTGGGAACAACAGGAACACTGGGGGGGTCTGTAAAATACTGCATAAAACTGATAGAAAATGGATCTTTTATCACACCTAAGTAGTTTTCATTTCTGTCCACCAAATTAAAGACCAGTGGTCATTTTGAAAGGAATTCTGTTTCTCCCCTGGGTCTCCACTGCTTGCTTTGTAGTTTATAGATGCTTTTTTAACTTGTTCATTTAACATCACTGGTGATCCATGGATACCTGGATATAGCAAGGTGATAAAATTAATGTCTTGGAAGTGTCATATGTTCTGTATACTTGTGCTGTCAGGAAGTAATGCAGCAGAAACATGAGAACATTACACTGAATGATGTGGCAATCATCTGACTTCTTGCAGGTGATAAGCAGCCCAAATATTCCAGGGAAAAATTAAAAAGGAAAAAAAAAAATCCAGAATGGGCACTTGCAAAGTGACAGAGGCAGAGTGGTAAAACCAGGTGTGAGCACATTTGATATGTGATGATAGGTGACTATTTTTAAAGATAAAGTCTTGCTTTATGGCACCTGAGATGGAAAAATGTGTAATTGTCCTGGTTTTATTGTAAGAACCAAGTTGGATACAACGAGTTTGAAGGATGAACAGCAAAAATACAAAAAAGGATTTTCACCTTGAATTTGTGTGGCTGCCTTTCAACTTTGCTGAGTGTAATCATCTCTATCATTTTCTGAAATGACTGTGTGTCATTAAAGGAAAAAAACCCAAATCTGAACCCCTTAATAGAGCACCTGTGCTCACATTTGTGTCTGGAGCCAGGTTTCAGTATGACTTCCAGCACACTTCCCTGCTCTTTGTGTCTGTACCATTACAAAGACAGGTTCCTTGTCCTGCTGTCCCAAAAACTGGCTGGTTTCTCAGATCTGCTGTAGTCTCTGCCTGGGATTTGGCACATTTGGAGCATTGACATTACTGGTTCCAGTGCTCATTACTTACTGCGGAAATTGTTGAGTCTTTCATCTATTTTGTGTTCCTCAAATTCTTCTATAGGTTGGACTAATCCAAATGAGTTGGTATTATCTGCATAGGTTGTCACCTCATTTCTCAGCTCCTTCTCTAAATCATGACTAGTGACTGTAAATAACTCTGGGCTTAGTGTCTTGGGGCTCCTCCTTGTTAATCTTGAGCCATTATATTAATTGATCATTTGATCCTCATCTCTGCCCTGCCCCTCCCTTCATCCCTCTGACTAACCTGCAGCCAGAATTGTCTCTCTGTGCACAACTGCCTGATGTGTTCAGAAGGCTTGATGAGACACTTGGAGGATCTTTGGGAGCCCAGAGTAAGATGTCACCACACACATCTTGATCTTCTGCTTTGATGCAATTGCATTATGGCATGATTTTCCACACTCTTCCCATGCTCACTGGTGATTCATTGCACCATTGTGGCAGCTGCTGCTGCTGTTGCTCCTTTTGGTATCTTGTTGGCTCTCCAGAGGGGAGGATTGAGTTGGGGAAAGAACTTGGAGAGATATATGTGGCAGGGGAAGGCAAACAAGCCCTTTGTCCTGTTTGCTCACGCAGTATTTCTGCCAGCATGTTACTGTGTCATCTCAGAAACAAAAGTGGAAGTGGGAATTGATTCCTGACTGGAATAAAATAAGGAAACTTTCTCTATAAGGTGATGTACAAGTCAATCAGACTCTCATCTGTTACTCACTCACCACTTTGCTGTAAAGCAGGTTGTAAAAACTGGCTTTGCCCGATCTGTGTTTCACAGTTCCTGCATATTGGGCAGTGGAAGGAGAAGTTTGGTGTTTAATTTTTCTCTGTCTTAGCACCAACAGGCCATGTTTTAAAGGCTAAGATTCCAGGATATCTGCATAAGGAAATACAAATCTTTTTGGCATTTCAATTTTCCCCCTGGAGATCTTATTTTGATGCTCAAGTGCTGGGGAATTCTGGGAGCTCCTTTGGTTATTTCTGCCTTTATGTTCTGTCAGTGCCGTGAGTTTGGTACGTAGCAGGAAGGTAGAGGAATAAAGGCAATGGCTACTGCAATCCAGTGCTTGTGTAAAAAAATCTGCATGTCAGTGATGGAATAAATCCATTCCAGGGCAGTCAGTCACTGAAGGGTGTGCAGCTGGGCACTGTTAGGGAAGTAGTTGCTCTGTGTGTGTGCAAACCCTGTGTGACAGAGCTGCTGAGGAGACCGGTGCTCTGTTCTTGCACCCACGACTGGTCTGTCACAGTCCCCTCTCACTTGTATTTCCCTCTCTGGTTCCTGAAGAAAGAGGTGACAGAGGCAGGAAAAACAACTGAACTCTGCAGGAGAAAAAGCAGAACTGCCAGGCAATTCTAGTTTGGATTGAGGCAGAGACTGAATGCTGGGGTGGGGAGCCAGATGATCCATTTCACTGGTGGTGTAATTGTGTTAAGTGAGCACTCAGAGAAGCCCTAGGTGGGAGTCCCCATATCTCAGAGGCTGGGAATTTGACCTGCATGTTCATATGTGAGAGGTTTGTAGGTGTATTGTGGATGGACCTTGCTGCATGAAATATTACACTGAGTCTCTTCTGCTCTTGGATCATTGTTGAGATTTTTTGGTGGGGAAATTACAGATAGATGTGAAGGTGGAAGACAGATGGATAGACAGAAAGTCAGGATCAGATAGTAGATGAGTTACAGTTGTAGCCTAATGCATGTGCTGTCTTAATGCTGCAATATTAGCACAGCATCAGAGTCCCTCTACATCTACCCCCCTTCCTCCAACTGTACCGATTTATATGAAAATTAAGATTACAAATTAAAACCAGGCTATCCTGGAGTTTTCCAGTTCATCAGCCATCCAATAAAAATGATGTCGAGCTTGTGTGCATAATTCCCAGAAGATTACTTTGTCCTTACAGCTAAGCTCTGTCCCTGATATAAAAGATCTCTATCCAGTTTTATTGAAATAAAGAACTAACATTATAATCCCAATATTGAGGTATAATCTTCATTATCTCCTGACCCTCTTGAGATTTTTTTTTCTCCCACCCCCATTCTATCCTGATTCAGATTTATTTCATTTATAATCCCTATGTGTTTACCTTTATTCAGATAGGATTATAAACCAAATAAATAGAAACCCTCCCCCCAACATGCCCTAACATACAGCAAATACCCTTCCCTGAGCTCTCATTCCGTGATGTGTTGGGCCGAGCTGTGGTGCCCTGGGCTCAGTTCCTGCTGACTCTGTACCTCAGGGCAGGGGCTGGTGCTGCACCCCTGTGCTGGCAGGCATGGCAGGGACATGGTAAATGTCCATGGAGGTGCAGGCAGCTGGGCTGGCCTGTATTGGAATGCTGCTCCTGCTGAGTGCACCTCCTCCTTGCAGTACTTCCAAGTACTTGGTGATACTTGAGTTTCCTTCTGTGCTGAATGCACGGCTGAGGCCAGGAGTTGGAATGAGCTGGCATTTGGCGACTTGGCCAAAACCTCTGTTGAGCTGATACCAAGAATGGCTTTTCTTTTCCCAGACACCTCCTGGCTGCAGGATGTGCCCTGGGCTGGTATCTGCCTTAGAGCTCAGGAAGTGAGGGTCACTGGGTTGCTCAGATTGGGGTTTTTTTTGGGTGCAGAGCAGTGTTTCTGTGCTGTAGGAACAGCCAAGTGGTGAAGGTGAAATCCCTACCTGCCTCTTTTTAGTAATGTCATGGTCAAGTGTCCTTGTTTACATCAGAGGGCTAATACAGAGCCTACCCCTGCCAAAAGGGAAGGAAGGCTTTTGGAGGCTGTGTTCCATAGTGGTGAGATAGTATTAAGGAAAGCTCTTTGCTTACTGTAATCACCAGAATGTTCACTTACATGGAGAAGAGAGGAACCTCCGAAACATGACATGGTAAAAGTGGTGTTTTTTGGGGTATGTGCACTGTACAGCATTGCAGCAGGTTGGAGATCCCAGAGGTGGCTTGGTGGCATTTCTTTAGGAATGTAAGGAACAGGCATCTGCATAAGAGCTGAGGAGAGCCACAGTACTAGTGGGTTCCAGCATGGGAAAAGGAGGCTAGCCAGGTGACTTTTTTGGTGGCCCCAGTGTCTCCTTCAGTCACTCAGTCTGTATGAAATGAGGTTGGAAATACTAGGTTTCAGTGAGAAGAACCTGGAGATTCCAAGGGGAAGGTGGCAGTGCAGTAGGGAATATGTGACATTAGAGGGGAGAATTTAGTTTGCTACAGGGATACAGCATGTTGCATTGCAAAAATAACTGTGAGTCTTGTCCTGGAGTTAAGTATGTACTTAAGAAGGAATCACCCAGGTAGGCTGAGGTTATTCCTTCTGTCTCCATCTGCTAAGCTGATAACACAGAGACATATTGATGAGGGCTCAAGGAAAACATGAAATATTTCATCAGTAAGATTATACCACACAGAGACAGATGTTGCAAAGCTGTAACATTTAAAAATAAAGGGATAAACACATGCTTGCAGGAGGGATGGAAAGATTATGGTGGGTAGTTGTTTTAGGGTTTTGGGTTGTTTTTTTTTTACTGCATGGGCTGAGTAGGAGGAGGGAAGGGAGAACAAGGTGCTGAGAGAGGAAGAGGCTGTATCAGAATGTAAAGAGGGAAATACTACCTGAGGGCAGACTGAGGTGAATGCTGCTGCCTTGGGATAAGCAGCTTTTGCAGGAGTAAGGTAGGAAAGTGAGCTTAGCCAGATTTATGTCTCCTATATGGACCAGCCATGCTGCTACTCTTTGTTTGTGTCATACTTGCATGTAGGTGTCAGTCAGCTCAGTCTCCTGCCTTGCCTGTTGCTGCCATGGTGTGTGCCAGGCACTGCCAACGTTCTCCTTTGGAAAAGTTCCATGAGCTGTGGTGTTGTGCTGCTCTGCTGCAGCTATCCCTAGGCTTGCTGTCATGCTGACCCTCACATGGCACTCAGCTGCTGTGAGCCTTGAGCAAGCTGTGTGTTATCCATGAGCAGTGTTTAACAGCTGGAAGCATTCCCCCTGGGCTGGGGCAGTCCAGCCATGGGTGGCTGGTAGAGGTGTATCTGCAGTCCCCAGCAGGTTGGATGGGGAGGTAGGGCTCTGTGTGTGTGTAATAAAGTGGAAGTTTTCAGCAGAAATGCTTCAATGGAATTGGATATCAGTGAGCTTGGGTGTGTCGTGCCTGGGGGGGAAGGAAAGTGTCTTCATCCTTCTCTGAGGGTGTGAGAGCCTGTCAGTGGCTCCTGTCTTTAGCAAAGCTGGCAGTACCTTGCAGGTTTGGTGCCAAAGAAGGGTCCTATTGGCACAAGGTCGTGGCTCTGTAGGTCACGGTGGTGGACCAGGCACCTGCACTAATCCACAGTTCCCATGGAATTCTGCAGGGGTACAGCTTTGTTTAGGGCTCCTCTGGGCAGTGACCAGCTGCAGCTTCCTTGTCTCATGCCAGTGCTTTTGGGCTGGGGAGTCACTGACCCCAGGCCCCCACTGACAGCTTTACTATGGATGTCTGACAGTTGCAGAGTTCCTGGGATCAGGAAACAGCACTTAGCTTCCCAGCTGAGACAAAACAGAGGCCATCAAGTAAGGGATATGCCTTCCTCTTGTCAGAGAGGGTTCTGCAAGGAGTAGATGAGGAGTCTCTAATGGTGAAGTCCTTCTCTTGGATGTGGGGAGGACACTGCTGCTGCTTTCCTGATGATCCCCAGGCTTGCTGAGTGCTGGGAGAGTTTTCCATACCTCTTGGTAAAGTACAGAGGTTGACTACCTTGCCACCAGGGAGGGTTCCTTCCTAACTTTCTCACTTTGATCCTGTGATGGATGACACTGCCAGGGACATCCTTAATGCTGTACAACCTCTGAGGTTCCCTAAAGGTGATATACATCATGTGTAAACGTTGCCATCTGCAGAATGCTGCTTTATGAAGAACTTCCAACTCTGCCTTAAGTGGGAGGCTGGAGTGACAAAGTGATGGTGTCACTTTGCAACTGGCCCTTGAAAGATGGTCCATTCCCTTCGGGAACCATCTGTGTAGCCCCGTGTGCCTGATGGAATGTTTATTGTGTTTGGCTGAAATAAAGAAAACCATCTTTCTGTTCCTTGTGCTGTGATTTTCAGGGAATTTAAAAGCTTTCTGAAAGATTGTTCCCTTTTGGCCCAAGGACAGTTAAGTTTGGAGCTACAGCACAGGCTGAAAGTTTAGCTTTGGTGGAAGTTTTGTGAAACCCAAGTGTCACAAAGAGCATTTGATACTGATTTCTTTCCTCCTCAGCACCAGAACCAGCCTTCTGTTTGCCTGTGATTAATCAATTTACATAGCAGGTGGGGATAGCAAATTACCTACTTAGCTACAGGCAGGAATGGCTTTAAAGGGATGGAAACAATTGAAATAATGTTTGAAAAAAGAACTTGTGAAGTATTGTGGGGTCAGTGGCCAGCTGTTGATAGGAGGGGTGTCAGAACCTGCTGTAGATTATCACTTTAATGATGATTGCCCTGTCACTCTGGCTTGGCCAGTCCTTCATTCCCCCTTGTGTCAGCTTCTTCCCTGAGGCTCTTGGAAAGGTTGCAAGGAGAGCAGAGGTGTACATGAGGGTGTTCTTACCTGGGCTTGGTAAGGTAATGCTTATCAACAGGTGCCCAGGTACTGGTTGGGTTCTGGTATTTTCCAGCATTGGTGCAGGCCTGTACCTGGAATTGGGTGAGAAAACAGCAGGAGGGTGCCTACACCTGGAGGTGCTGCTGCTCCTGTGTGGCTGGTCCACAGCACTCTGGCTCTCTTTACAGTGGTGTTTTGTATCAAGTAATTTAAAAGCTATTGCTTCTTTTAGTGTAAATACTGTTAAAAGATTTAGAAAAGTGCTGAAATTCAGCCCTACTGTTTTCTATCAAGTTCCCTTAGGTTATTTTCTTTTGGTGGTGGTGGTTTCTGGTGTGGGGGGGTTGGAGGTGGTAGTTTTTTTTTGTTTGTGTTTTTCTGTTTCAGATGGGGGGGGTGTTTTCCTTTTTTCCCCTCAGTGTCTATTTTTTGTTATTTTATTTCACATAAAGGCAGGGAAACACTGTGCAAGGCACAGAAAAGTTGATGGCAACGGGGACAGGATGAGGAAAGAGGGCAGCAGTGCCCATCTCAAGAGACAAGGCTGGAAATAGCAGCTTGGTTGGCTGTGTGTGATGGCATCTGTCGGGAGTATGTCAGGGCCATGAGCTGAGAGATGGAATGGGCACACAGGGAAAAGTGTATAAACCACTCACAGTTAGAAAAATTCCCTGTAACACAGGAGATGGGCTCTGCTGTTCAGAGATAGGCAGGCTCAGGCGAGGGGCACTTCATTGGTGCTAGAACATTGCATGAACCTGCCCTGTGCAGCTGTCATGGGACATGTGTGGGCTCTGACACTGCTCACCCGGGGAAGCTGTGTGCATCAGTAGGGTGGTTCCTCAGCTGGGAATACCAAACAACTCAATCTGCAAGTGGCATTGCAAACTGGGCTTGTCTTCTTTCCTGTCTTTGCTTCTCGCCTTCCTCCTCCTGCCTGGGGTTTCTCTCTCTGAGTGATTGTCTTCAGAGCCCAGAACCATGGCTGTGATGCCTGTGTGTCCCTGTCCCAGCTGATGCCTGGTTGTGCCTGAGTGCTTCTAACAGCTCTTCCAAGTGTGGGTGAGAAGGCACCCTGATCTGCTGAGTCTCAGTTTTTCCAGTGGCAGTATGGGCAAACTGATTTCCTAATTTCTCATTTTATGTGAATGGACAGCAGGACAGCTGCATGATGCTGGTAACAGGAATGGGAATGGAAATTGCAGGGATCCGTATATGTCTCTAACTCCTTGGCTTCTTGACTAAAATAGCTTCAAGCAATTTCCAAGAAATTTATTTTTCTTGCTCTAACATCACTAGAAAAATCTAGCCATAAACTTGGGGCATTTAGAACAGTCTAAAGTAAATAGTAATGAACTGACCACTCATTTAAAACCCTAGCATTTCATTAAACATGGTTGTACATGGTTCCTGCAGATCTGCCAGTAAGGGACATGGGTTTGGCTTCTTCAAGCCCCACAGCTGACATTGGTTTAATTGGGAGGAAATAGGACAGTCAAGGATCAGGATTTTAAATGCAGAGGTCAGGCTAAATGTCCATAGTGCAGAAACTCTTTATGTAAAAGAGTAATTACATGTAAGGGTAGGTGTGGTATCCCATTAGGAAAAGGGCTCACAAACAGTGCTGTGCCACCTGCAAAATGGGAAAAAGTGCTGCCTACTTGGAATAGTGGCCTTATGGACCTGTTTGGTGTCTGGCATCTCTCTGGGGTGTGTGTGCTGTCTGAGCTGCACCCTCAGCAGCACAGTGGGAATTGCAGTGCACAACATCCAGCAGTGGGAACAGAGGTAACGTGCTGGTCACCACTCCCCAGCCTCACCTGGCAGAACTTCCACTTCTGAAGGTCAGAAGGGAGCTACCGTGCACTCTCTGGAGATGTTTGTTGGAATTATTGACTATAATGAGAGGTGTGGGGATGTGCTCAAGGAGTTTCTGCAGGCAAAAGGCCTTTGGCTGTTCAGATGGGCCCAGGTCAGGAGAGATGTCTGGATTGGAATATTGCAGGGCAGCAGTGAAACATCTGGAGAATTTGTATGAGCAGTTCTCTGCAAGATGCGTTTGTCTACAAAGTCTCTCAAGGTTCCTGGGAGAAGATAAATCAGCTGCCTTCCTTGTTGACAAGAACACAGGTTGAGGAAAGATTTGTCAGTGAGCAGGGCAGCAGTGCCCACCCTCATGGCCAAGGACACGGGTGGAGCTGCAGAAGGACAGAGGGAAGCCTGAAGGGATTCTGTCTTGAACCTGACTTGCCAGGTGGGAAGCTGAGGTGCACAGCCTCCATTCTTGGAAGGTGTGTGAATGGAAACGTCCGGAAGAGGGCTGGCTTGGAGCACTTTATTACTATCAATGCCTTAGAAATGTTTACACTTTGTCATTGCTCACTTTTATGGGGAGGCTGGCTTCAAATGCAGTATATTATGCAATGGTTTTGTCATGTATCAGTGATGATATTAACAGTCTAATGCTAAACAGGTTCTGAGGAAATGAGGAGGAAAAAAAATGACTTACTATATTTACCCTGAAACAAGATTCAATCTGCCACTGTATTTAATGCTATATTTTTCATTATCTCACAAGCATATGTTGGAACTGCTACAGATGATGAAGTTAGCTGCTGGGCAGAGCTATCATCAATGCTTTCCATCTTTATTTTAATAAGAGGAACGAGCAAATTGTTTGTGACCTTTGTCAAGGGCTTCCTGGAAGACAAGAAACCTAGCTGCAACAGAATTGCTAGCCTGGAGCCCTGCTGAATATTCAACGCTTGAGCCCTGCCTGAAACATGCTGTAACAAAGCCATTGTGTCTGATGGAGCCATGTCTGCCACAAAGGAACTGGGAGCTAACAGCAAAAGTTAAACCTTTCCTTTCTTCTCCTCACACTCCTGGAACAATGTGGCAATATGCTGTTTTGTTGAACCTACTTGCAGGGCTGGAAGCTGAAAATGGTATCTCCCTGACAGCTGGCTCATCATGCATATGCTGCTGTGGAGAGAAAAAAGAAGTGGGCTTTTTGTTTTTTTAGGAAGTAAAAGGCTGACAAATGTGGTTTTGGTGGTTTGTGTCCCATGAGGGGCGTGTCCCCTATGGACACAGCACTGAGGAGTAGGGAGATGCTGTTTTGAGGTGCCTCACACAAAGAGAACTTTCTGTGACTTGAAGCACATGACAGCATGGAGCAAACAAGAATGCCGAGTCAGAGGTGGTTATAAAGTGCATTCCTGGCATGGAAGAGGTTCCTGCAGAATCCCCTCGCTCGTGCTGGAGTACCAGAACACCAAATGCCATCACCACCCCTCCACAAGAAACCCCCATCCTGAGCCATTACTCCAGGTGGTAGGCAAACTGGGGCAGGGGTGACCAGTCCTGGGACTGGAATTACCTCTCAGCAGCAATGGCTTTGACATTTTTTTGTGCAGTTTTTAACAGTTTGTGGAGATGGAGATTGTACCAGATGCTGCCTGTTGATGCAGGTGAAGGCTTTGCAGGTGACCTCAGATAAAACACTTCACTGTGAGTGTTTATTTAAGCTTCCAGGCAGCATTTCATATATAGGGAGAACGAAAAGTGCAGTAGAAGTGATAATACACCCCTCTCTGCTATCTCCACTTCTGGTGGACACTGACTCAGTGTTCACACTCCCATAACATGGTGCAAGAAGGTGATCTGGGCACCAGGTTTGAAGTGGGGTGATTTTATTTTGGCATCAGCTGTTTCCAGTTGTCTGAAGTCTCGGTACATTACTCTGATGTATTGACACTAGCATTTTGCTCGCTATGGTATCCTCAAAACATGGATGGAAAGCCCTTTGTGGTCATCTGAGGAAGTTCAGTTATCAATGCAAATTTCATCAAGCTTTTGTGTAGCCCAGGACACTGGAGCTTGAAAACATCATTCCAGAATTGGTGTGTGGTTATCCTTGTATGGGTGTAATGGCTGTAATTAAATGAGGAACCTGCCCTTAACTCCCCTTGCAAAATCAACCAACAGTGATCTGGAATGGCAAAGATGTAAAGTCACCTTTGGCACCTTCTTCTAAAGCCTTCAGGCCATTTTTTTGCACCTTTGACTTGGTGATGCCATTTATCAAGATTATTTTCTCATCAAAAACCTTCTGAAAACCTGGTGTACAGTGATTCCTGGCATTAATGCTTCTGTGCAAAACCATCTGGTGGAAGCTTGGAGTGCTGAATGAAAGGTGTAAACCTGGATTAGCGTGGATATGGTTCTCTATTGCCTTTGGCTCATTCCTGCCTCACTGAATGTTTTCCAGGTTCCCTTGGAAGAGCCAAGATTGCCATCAGTGTAATGGCATATGTTAAGATTCGTATGACATATTACCTAAAAGTCATAAGTGATTATACTGTGTCTCTTTACAGGGCTGTGATTAGAAGTGTTTATATAAATGCACCTTCCCAAGAAAAATGGCACACAGTGTTCAACAGTATGCGTGGCAGCTCTGATGAGGTACTTTGACTCAGTAAAGATGTTGCCTTGAAACCAATCTAATCAGAGTATAATAATGAGGAATTAATGTCCTTTTTAAATGCACTGATCTTAGATGAGGTTTCTGCTGCCATTGCTGGGGAAGACTATGATTGAGAGACAAACGTTTAGAACACACTGCTCAGTGAACTGGGAATACCTGGCCTCAGAGTCCAGTTTGTGGTCCTGGCATTGTGTCTGTGTCACATGACAGAAATCTGATATGTACACACGTGTACAGGTGTTCTCACATATGACTGAGACAGGTTTCACTTGGGCTCTTAAGTTGCTGCCATAAAAGTGAAAAAGATATCCCTCCCTTAAACTCTGATTTTTCTGGTGTAAGATAGCTCATTTTGACTGCTGGTGATGGAAGGTGTAGTGTGCCCTCTTAAGCTAGCTGTAGATTTGCTTAACTGCTGCTTCAAACACAGGTACAGAAATCCATCCAGCAAAGAGCAACAGACCTAGAAAGCTGGCCTAAGTGAGCTGTGTATCTCTGTGTTTTGAAAAACAAACAAAACCAACAAAAACAATGAAACAAAAACCCAAAAAGCCGAAATCAAACAAACCAAAACCCTTCCCACCATAAAAAATTAATTGGGTGGCTCACTTAAATATCTAAATAGGGGTCATGGAACAATTTTGATGAGTAAAACAGGAAATATTTAATGCTGAGAAGAATGTGCCTTTTTTGTCTAACAACAATAGATTTTTCAAACAAGATGAAGAGATCCAATCATTCTAATTAGCACTGATTCACTTTCGCTCCCAGAGGGATTATATCCGTGCTCTTTGGTGGGTACAACTGCAATTTGCTCCCTCCTGTCAGTGGCTGGGACATTGGAGCAGCGCAGTACAACATGAAACGGGACAGACCCAAATGGAGGTGGTGAATTGATTAGGAATCAAAGCATTCAAGAAGCAGGAAAAAAACAGGAAACAACTGGCTTGTTCTGAAGCACGTGTGAACTTGTGCAGGGCTCACACAAGTTGTCAGAGTGACTTGGACTCGTCGTTCACGTGGGGTGTGTGTGACACGGCCCCTCAATGGCACCTGCATCCCAGGGCAGCCATTCCAGCCCCTCCACGGTGTGCCATGGGTGTGAGGTGTGCGCTGCTGCTGCACGAGCACTGGTGTGTGTCCAGGCACAGGTGTTGTACGTGGCTGTGCCTGCCTGCTCTTGTCACCCCCCCAGCAGCACCACAGGCGGGTTTCCAAGGCTCAGTGTTGCCACGGGATCAGCTCTCCCATGATTATGTGAGGGATCAGCGTGATCGGCTGTCACTGATTTCACTGACATCTGTCCCCACAGCGAGACATGCTGCAACATGAATTATTGAAGACATACACATGCAGATCTGTGTCATCATTACGCCAAACAATGCGCTTTGCCACTCTCCAGAGAGCACGGAGAGTCATGTGGACAGCTGCTTTAACCCTTTCTGACAATCTGTTACCAGCTTCCCAGCACAGGAACTTTGTGGAGGTCTGGGAGACTTGGGCAGCCTCAGTCCTCGCTCACCGTGCTGAGATGCTAATGCAGAATTACTGTCTGGAGAAGTTTCCTTCAAACTAGGTGTTTGGATCTTGATAGGAGAGCTTGGTCTCACAACAGGGAGAGAATGCCAGGCCTGATCCAGACAAAGATGTGGTTAGTTTAACCCTCAGTGAAGGAGGGCTTTAAACCTCATCATTAAGCATGACTGAGACTTGAAAAACTTCGGGGCTCTGAGTGCTTCTGTGACTGCATTGCGGTCTGAGGAAGGGGGTTAGGAAGCAGTCTTAGGAAACAATAATGCACCTGCTGACTTGCATCACTAGGTGGATTCCAAACGTGTGCTACATTGCAGCCATTTATGTTTGTGTGGTTTAACAGTGTGTATGATTGACAATCAGGTCCTTTTGTCGAGGATAAACTAATAGACATTTGAGTCTCAAACTGCCTATCCTGTCAAAAATGCTTCGAGTCAAGCTGGCTTTTGTATCCCATAGTTGAGTGAGCAACTTCTGAGTCTGGGTAACTTTACAGTTAGGATGAAGCCTTTTTCCATTTTAGTGCAACTTCAGCACAGATTTAAGTGAAGCAGACACATAAAGGCCCTCTCTGCTGACCTTGGAGGTCAGGGGGGGCCGCTGTGGGATCCAAGTGCCTCTGCTCCACTGACCTTCTGAGTGAGCTTCATAATTCAAGGGCTATTTACAGCTGTGAGTCCAACAGTTTTCATCAACATATCTGATGAATCTTTTCTCTGCTGGTTTGAGCTTACAGAAATGAACCATATTGACGGGTTTTGCTGCCTGCTCAGTGTGCTTATGGGTTATTCTTTATTGGTTTGTAATGACTGGATTTGTTTGGATGGGTTTTTTGTTTTTAATCTCACTGTTTTCTGCTCCTGCACAATAGATATTGATTCAGGAAAGACTTAATACATCTCAAACACTGTCAGAAGGGAGGATGAGCTCTCCTAAAGGGCTTAGCAGGAGTCAGATGTGGCCTTCACCTTGTTGCACAAGTAATTATAATGCAGACCCTTGGTCAGGGCCGTGCATCCACAGTCATGAATGTTTGGAGCTTTGGGGGAGTGGATTATTTGCTCTAAATATACTCCAAGTAATTGTATAGCTCATATCCAGCAGGTCAGGATTACAAATTTCATTACAGATTTCAGAGATTGGAAGCCTTTGTACAATTACCCTAAGTCCAACTAAGAGGTAAAATCATTCCTTCAAGATGGACTGGGAGAGGGATACTGATCTGACTTTCTCTAGGCTTCAATTTCATTAGGAAAATAAGAATCCTTTTTCATTTCAGCTGGGTTTGATATACCCTCAGACATATCAGGTGTCATATATGCTTGGAGCCTTTTCTCCCACACATCTCAAAGCTGTGCAGGTCAATATCCTCTGGGCCTCTCCTTGCTTATTCCTGAACAACGTTCTGGCTGCTGGCTAAGGGGCTCCCTCGTGAAAAGCCCTGTGTGGATGAGGAAATGCTGCAGGGAAGTTGCAGGAGGGATGTCTGTGTGAGACCAAACTGTCAGAGTATGGCCTAGGAGGTGAGGGTTGATACAAGAAGGTGTTAAACACTGATGCTATCCCAGGAACAACTGGTTTTACCTACACACAGGTCAGTCAGCGTTTATGGCTGTGCAGAGGGGTCATTGATTTTCTGCTTGGCAAAAAGAAAACATCATTCCCTATAAAGCTAATTACACTTAGTGCCAAGAGAGAAGAGCCAGAAGGGTGGTAGAGAGGAATAAATGGTGAACTCTGCGAGTTGGCTAGAGGCTCCAAAGGTGTGAGCAGGAGGTAACTCCAGGTGCTTTGGGCAGGCTGTGACTCGGGTGCAGTACTGAGGTGCTGGAAGATGAGCATGGGCACTGGTGCTCTGTGGAATCAGGCACACACAGGTGGGAATTGAGATGGGGAAGTACACACAGCCCTTAGCTGCCATGGGCATGAGCCAAGTGGTGCACAGGGTTTAAATATCAGAGGTTGCTGCTGCACCATATCTTCTTATCTACATCTGTGGCCCTCATCTTCCCTTTCTGTGGCAGAGCAGAGGATGGTGACAATGAATTCCATAAGGTGAGTGAACAGGATTGTATGTTTCCCATCAGAAGAGCAGCATCTGTTGTTTTTAGCACTTCTTGGAATCATGAGTGTCTTAAATCAAAGTAACAGTACATTAAGGTTGTTTGAGGTATTAATACTCCATATTTCTGGGCGGGGGGGCTGTTTGTTGTTGTTTTGTTTGTTTGTTTGGTTTGTTTCTTTAAATAAAAGGACCTTGCCTTTAGTATTTCAGGCTTCCCTATAGCTGGTGTTACTTTCCAAAGCAGCAGCTTACTGCTGTTGTTTTCTCACTGCTTTGCTGGTGTCACATGGGTGTTTGTTTTAAAGCAGAGCTGCACTGTAACAAAAAATTTTGTGTGTGTCTGTGAGTGGACATACGGGGAACCTGTGGGTCATATTCACTGTTCCTGGCTGCTGTAGTCATTTCAGCCTAAAACATGTTATTAGCCTTTGGCTTTGGGAAGCCATATGGCCAACAAATCTGGCCAGAAGCAGACTGAATCCAATTCACAGAAAGCTGGTAAACCTGGATTTGTTGCTGAGAGTGTCCAAATGTTGTCTTTAGTCAGCCAAGAAAATACTTACAGCCAAACTATTATGATAAAGTAAGACTGATTGTTGTGTTTTCACCTGACAAACACAGGTGATGGATGCAAGGAGTGACAGGAAACCCCCAGCATCTCTGTCAGGCAGTGCAAGTCCATAGCCACTCATTCTAAAGTGCACCTCGGGCTCTGGTGTATTATCAGCATTATTCTGGCGAGGCTTTGGCTGCCATCCTCTTCTTTCTGGTACATCCTTGGGAGGAGGAGAGCAGCCTCAGACTTGGTGCTCAGTGCTCTGCCCCAGCAAAGGAAGAGCAGAGCAGACTTGAGTATCACCCCTGTTAATATTTATGGCAGCATTGCCCAGTGGGCCTCGAGTTGTGGGACCTGGCTGGAACTGGATTGCAGTTGTTTTTCAATTTTTTAATGAGGGAGATGTAACTGTTATTATGTGTAAATCCAACGTGTTCAGCTCCACAAGACGGGGGTTGATTTTTATTATCTTTCTCTTGTAAGAGTTACTCGCTTAAGAAGCTTTCAAAATATTACCCAGTCACTGAAGGTTCTTTAAGAAAAATATGACTGCTCGTGTAAACAATTAATGGTTGTTAAGCGTGGCAGTGTATATTATGACAAACAACACATGCTACATTATGCCAGCTGGTGTAATGATGTGATAATGTCTGACTCATTAACTCTGGCACACAGTTTACGATGCCCTTCTATGACAGGATTAATTGATTCACACATACATTAAAACAAAAATAACTAAACTGAAATTCAGCTGGAAGCCTGGCTTCTCATTTGTCATCAGCCCTTGTTGGTGGCTGCAGCCAGTCTGGGCCCAGTGCAGAGCCAGCTGAGGTTTGTCCCCTGACCTCTGTTTTGGCCAATTCCATGAGTATCTTGTGAGAAGGGAGGAAGTTATGAGAGCAACCACCAGACTGAAAGGCTCCTGCAATGACTTTCAGGTATTCTGGGACTGTTTGGATCAAGTAATTAGGTTAAAAGGTGAATATATCCCAGAATTGCAAAGCCCTTTTTGCCTGAGTAAAGCCACCTATGCATGGCCTGTTTGCTCTCTGTACGGAGACAAGAGCTAATTAATATATTTGTGTCAGCACACTGAGATAAGGTGTTACTGGGGAATGTTTCCTTAAACCAGAACTTGGACGCAAGCAGAAAGTGCTGAGAGGTGGCTCAAAGTTGTCCAGGCAGTAGGAAAGCTGAATTGGAAACAGTTCAATAAAAAAAGAAACAAACCAAATTAGCTTAAAATGGAAATTCAAAAGCTTGTGGTGATGTGATGTCTGGCTTACCTGCCTTGTGCTCTGATGTCAGTGAGGAGCCCCAAGTGTCTCTGCTGTGGACACTGGAGCTGTATTGTCACTAGGCTTAGGAAAATAAAGCAATCTACATCTTCCCATTTAACAGGGAAGGAAAGAACAAGTTAATTGTTGGTACTAAGACATCTTTACAGCTGTCTTGCTGAGTGACAGTTTGTAGCAGAAGCAAAGTCCCAGGCCTGCCTGTGTGCTCAGAGCCATCGGCAAAGGGAGACAGAAAGGAGGGAGAGCAGGGGGGTAAGTGCAGGAACTGTCTGGAAGCTTGAAAGAAGCTGCAGGTGGAACTGAAAGTTTATTTCAACCTGTGGCTTCCTCTGGCTTTCCAAAAGGCAAAGAAGCTGGTAAAGTAAACAATGTGATCTGAGCAAAGAGACTACTACTCAAATGCCAAATAATGAGAGTTCTAAGGCAGAAGTGGCATTGTCCACTAAGTAGACTTCATACCATTTAAGAAATGGAGGTGGCTGAATCTGAATGTTCAGTATGTTCTCAGTGTTCACATTTTAAATAGGTTCTCTTGGTTTGTGGTGTGACTTCCATAAGTGGATCATTCCTGCTGCATGGAGCAGAATGTGAAGAAGCTCTCTTTGGGCAGAGAGATCTGTTAAAGGGGGAGCAGCCCAGTGCAAGTACTTGAAGTATGTGCTTTAACTTTGCTGCTGGAAGCTTGGGATGTGGATGAGATCTGGGATGTGAGTCAGGCATAGCTGCCCCAGCTGCTGTATTTTACTCTTGATAAACATATTCAGCAGTCACTGAAACTCTCTGAAAGCTCAAAAGTAGGTCCCTGGCTCCAGGAGTTTCCTGCCTCATGGGCTTGCTGGATCACAGAATTATACTGGCAAAGGATGAGCTAGAAGTGAGTTTAATAGGCAATCCCTGTTACAGGCATTTCTATGCAAAAATGTTTCTGAGTGAAACAGTATAGTGAAAAGCCTTTTCCTTCCACTGGATACTCAGGGTTGGGGTTTTCCTCTACTCCTCTCTCTGAAAAATAGATGTGTTTTATGTTTCATCCACTTTCCCTGCCTCCAGTTTCCTCTGAAAATAGAATCTTTTGTTTGGGACAAGTTTATTTGCCGTGCTTTTTCCAGCTGGAATCCTGGAGCGACAGTGTTCATGGTGCTGGACTGCCAGCCTTGGCCTAATAGGGCAACTGGTGATCCTTACAAATGTTTTCAGCCAGGGTTCTGACCCTGTGGAGGTGGTTGGGAACATGGAGCAGTGAGATTCCATTTGAGATGAAGCATTGCTGGGTTGTGTTGGAATAGAGCTAGCTTTTTCCAAGGCATTTGCACTGAAGCTTTGTGCATGGAGGACCTGTCAGAGCATCCTCTCTTTGTTTTGGGTTTCTGTTGGGTTTATGATTCTGGTGGTGTGATGGTTTAGTTTGATATTTTTAGGTATGACTAGGAGAACTCAAAAAGTAAAAGAGGCTTACCTTAAAATTACAAAAGATAGTTTATCCACACACATCAAGAAGAAGAAAATAAGAAAAAAACCAAACAAATGAAACTTTCAAAACATCCTTCCCTCCCCGCACAAGTATTCACTTTCTTACACACAGCATAAAAAGACAATACCTGTAATTTCAGTCAGTTTTACCCTTTAAACATAATCTTTCATCAGTTCTTTTAGGAAAGGAGTCTTTACAAGTCCTATAGAGATATGGCCACAAGAGGAAGAATCCTCTCCTGGCTTCCATGCCACACAGTAGCCTGAAAGGAACCTCTGCAAACTGTGAAATCCTACCCATTCAGAATTCCCAACACTGCATATAGGCCATAATCTGCTAATGGGGGTACTGTTTAAGGGTGCCTCCTCTAGTATAAAACAAAGACTCTGTTTTTCTGTTTCCCAAATCATCTTCATATAAAATCTAAAAATCTCCTTTTCCTTAGGAGAAAAAAAGCTTCAAATCACTTTTATCTAGATCTTTACATCACCCCCAAAACTGTAACATTTATATGTTACAGGAAAAAATAGTCCATTCTCTATAGTTTATTAGAAATGTCCAGCCAAATTAGGCCACTCCTTTTCCTTTGCCCAAATAGTCTTTTCACTCTCTCTTCACTGCCTTCGCTTCCATGCTGTGTCTCCTTAAAATTCAATCATCTTGTCTGTCCTCGCCCCGGGAAGGGCCAGCGCCTTCAAAGTTCATCTCCTGGCAGGAAGGGGTTAAAGAAGCCTGCGGTGGTCAGGAGGTTCCTGCCGGTGGGAGCTGCAAAGATGTCCAAGCCATGCCGGTGGGGAGGTGGTGGATGCCTTCTTTTCCTTCTTTCCCACCCCTTGGGCTCACGGCGTGGCCGTTTCCCCGCGGGGCAGCAGCTCCCGCATTCCCGGCCTGAGCCCGGCCCGGCCCGGCCCGTGTGGCAGCAGCCGCCCGGAGTTACCTGGGGGCATCTCCGGGAGAAAAGAGGGAGCCTCCAACCCCTTCTCAGCTTTATATGGGTGTTACCAAAAGTCACATTCTGTTTTCTCAATGGTCAAACCACATGCCAATAGCCAAGAACTGGCTCCTGATAGGTCTGTTGTTTTTAAAGGAATTCAAAGGTCCTTACAGGGTGGTGGTCCGTATTTTTCTTCAACTAAAAACCAAACCGTGTTAACCCATAACAGGTGTCCTGCCTACAACTGGGCAGAGTGCCAGTAGGAAGGATAATAATACTTGATTTAGGATTGTGAAGATAAATGGAATAGTAATTATAGGCAGTATTTTGACTGTTTGAATTATGTTGGACACTGAATAGTTTCATGTCTCCTAACTTTCCCTGCCAGTGGCTGCTGATAGTCATGGGGGTTTTCAGGTTGTTCATGCCACACACTCTGGCCTGAGTTGTAGGCACATCCACAGGGAGGTGAAATTCCTGCTCAAACATGGTCTTTTCCTGTGGCTTTGAGTCTTGCTCTGCTCTCTCTGCAGTCTCTTTGAAAAGCTCTACTGTAAGTGTGCCTCATGTGTACCTCTCTGTCTCACTGTGGGGAGAGCCCTGACTGGTCTCAGGATGGGCCTATGTTTGGATTGCTGGAATTTCTCCAGGCAAGGGAAGCACTGAGGTACTGTTGAGTCTCCAACCTACGCTTACTGAGCTGAGAGCTGGGGCTCTGTACTCAGCTGGCATCACAGTCACCTAGTGGGACACAGGGACCACGACTGGTGTGTCTTATTCTTGAGCTCAACATTCTTCTGGAGACTTCATGTCTCCTACATTGAACTTTTTTTTTTTTTTTTTAATCAAGTATGGTAATTGTCTGACTTGAAAACTCAGTTCAGATCAAGTCCTTAGAGTGTTTAAGTGCACGATGAAAATTGTTTCTGCCCTAAAGAGCTTGCAGTAAAGAAAGCAGGTAAGGAGAAAAAGTTTATTTTATCTCAAATAATTCCTGAGAGTCTGACATAGATAAAGATTCAAGATATTGTCTGTAATTGATATACCTTGAACTGGTATTTTAAAAAAATTAGATGTTTGGCCAGAAAAATGCCGCGTTATTCTGCATGAACCTTGGCTGTAAGGATTGGAGTTTGTTTTATCGTGAGATATACCAATCTCAGTGGGCTGATAAATCAGGGGATGTGCTTCTGTTCGGGGTTTACATGGCATAATTGGTTGCATGAGGTTTTCAGAAGAAAGAAGAAATTATGACGACAAAAATAAATTATAAATATTGCCTAGGTGGGGAGTGGGTGCCTGTGCACACACTGTGCAGGTGGTGTAGCATCCCTGTACAGCATTGCTGGTAACAGAAGCGTGCATCCTGCCTCCTGCAATCTCCTGAGGCTGAGGATGCTTTAATGGCCACCTTAAGGAAAGTGCCTTGCTTGGAGCTTGTGTCCCTTGGGCCCTCTGGTGTGTGCACACAGCCCTGAGGGGGTTCCTAGCTACTGCCAAGGGAACAGCGTTTCTGGGGCTTGTGGTGATGGTGGAGAGGCTGAATTCCAGCTGAAGGCAGCATCTGATGATGAGGGAAAGATTACAGTCACCTCCAGAGCCGTAATGAATCGCATAATTAGCTGCACTTAGACTTTACTTCCTCCTGATGTGAGGGTCCTGCTTAAGGTAGAGTTACTTTGATAGACCCTGGCAGCCCTTGGCTTGGGAGTTGTCAGAGGTTCCTCTGTTTGTCCTGGATAAATGTGTATAGCTAATAAGAAATAGCCTGTGGAGCTGCTGGGACAGTAAGGATTGTGACACATGCTAAACACAGGGGCCAAGCACTGCAGGCAACTCCTCCAGGTCTCCTCTAAACCAGCTGGTAAAAGTTTTGCTTCAAACTGATGTGGATGTTTAAATATTCCTCAGGTTAAGTTTATTCATTTTGTTTTGATTAAAACAACTGGAACAAATGGTGTAGCTCTGATTTCAGCAGGAGGTTCAAGTGGGTGACTGACTGAGTTGAGAGCTTATTTACTCCAGGCCTCAGCAGAGAAACTCAGGGGATCTTACTGGGCTACGTGATTAAAAAACAAAACAAAACAAAAAGCAGCAGCAACAAATTTTCAATATGTAACACATATAGGGGCTGCGTAATGTTGCTTTTAGATGGATGATAGTTTCATTTAATGTTTAGTCTTAACCCATGGGCTTACTCAGACAAACAGTTGCTTACTCCCAGGGGATTATGGGCATTAATATCAAAGTGATAACAGAAGCATCACAGCCACGCTCGAACAGAGAGCTGGAGGATTCAAAGCAGCCTGGTCCTTACAGGATCTGATTTGTTTGGTTGATTTTCACTGTGGCTTTTCCTTCTGGAGAGACAAGAGAGGCTGGAACAGCTGCAGCATTACCTGTGCCTGCAGGTGAGAGGGAGCTGGGCTCCTGCAGCAGTCCCTGGTGGGATGTGCACGAGGCACCTTGTCCTTGAACTGCATCGAGGAGCTGCAGCTCTGGCTGTGCTCACATCCCCAGTCTGTGTTTCAGTGAGTGCTCCTGCCCTTCCCACCCTGCCCCTGCTGACCCTGCTTGCTCCAGTCCCCAAACACTCCATGGGTGTTTGTAGGGAACACACCAGCATCAAATGATGCCTTGGTGTCTCAGAATGGGCATGCAAGTAGTTCTGCTTAGTAGCAGTGCAGAGAGATTATTAATTAACCAATTTGGTAATAGAATATACAGAGGCGATGAAGCTGCCTAAAGGAAGATCAGAGGGCTGTAATTTGCTGCTATCACTTGAATTATATTATGGAAATGAGCTTCAAAAACTACAGGAAAGTAGAGTCAAAAAATATGGCTGTAATGGGCTTGGGTTGTTTTTCAGTTGCCTTTTTTTCTGATTCGCTAATGATTATTCTATGTTCCATCCTTAAAGTCATTTGTGATGTGTCCCATGCTGAGAATTATGACCAGCAGCAAGAAATGAGAAATTAATTTGTTTTAAATGATACTGCACATTATCAGGAGAGAGGCTGCATTTTCAGCCACCAAAATGATTCGTAATGACAAGCTTAATCCTTCCATCAGACCCAGCTGCACAGAGTGCTGCACCTCGGCTGCTGGGTGCCAGGGTAAAGCACAGGGTGGATAGTCTGGTTCAGTTGTTTGAACCAGTGAGTAAATGTGGCACTAAAATGCTCTGGGTGATGGAGCACTCCTGCAGAGAACCCAGTAAAGAGGGAAGTGTGGAGATCAAGCTTTGTGATTAGCAAAGGTACACATCCCTGATGGGAGTTCCTGCGGCTGTGAAGGTCTGGAGCTTACACAAATCAGGCAGTGAGGAATGCAAGCCCCACCAGTGATGGTTCCCAGCATTCCTGAAGGGCCTTTCAGTAGGAGCTGCAGCCAGGAAGGAGCTCCAGACCTAACTTCTGGCCATTAGGGTGTTAAAGGAATGAAGAGCTAATGACATACAGACTTCCTTACAGAAAATCTTGTGTTTCCCTATAGAATGGAAGCCCACCTTGCTGTTTCTAGGCTCTATTTCTGGCACTCTGTAATGTTTTGCTCTCAGTTTTACTCCACCGAAATTTTTTTTCCCCCAGTTTTCACCCAGCTTGGGCTTTGAGAAATACACAAGTGGAGATTGGGGTTGTTAGGATGGAATTGTTAAAGCTGTCATGCTGATGGCACAAGTTGCACACTGCTGCTGGTGTAATGAGGTTTGTGAGTATGCATGTGCAGGTTGATGGAACAGTATGTTTGGTAGAAAGTACAGTTTTCCTTGGTTTGGAGGTCAGTAGCTCAGAGGAAGGAGTTGTTTTCCAGGTTTGAGAAGTACCGAGGCAAGGATGCCAGGCTATGGATACAACAGCTACAGCTGTGATCTACACTCATCACAGTTGCACATGTTGAGCAGAGCAGTCACCTGTTGGCAGGCTACAGTGCAGCCTTCTGTGCCTTGTGTTTTAATATCATTCTCATGTGTTATTGTCAATAACCCTTGTTTGAACAGCTCCAGACCTGTAAAAACTTCTTGGTGCATCTCTGAAGGTTTTGTTTAGGCTGGAAATGCTGATGCACTTAGAGAAGTTTTCTCCATTTTTGTTTCTGACTGATATGGGAACATATTGAAGGAAGTAGTGATGTTTGTTATGCAGGTCAGGCCTCCATCTGTGTGCTTGGGCTGCCCCAAGGTGCTGTTGTTCGTCCTTGCATGAGATGTTGGGTGCCTTGGAGTGATGTTTTCAGAAAGAATTGAGAAAGAATTTCTCATTCAGAATTCAGAAAGAATTTCAGAATTGGCAGCTGTTGGTGTGGTTGTTCCCAACTGGCCAGGGGCCAGGACTTTGCTGTGCCTAAAGCAGTCCAAGCATGATAGGTGTGGGAGAAGCAGGCCATTGAGGGAGGTGTCTGAACACAGGCTGAGTGTCCTGTGCGGGATGGAGCCTCCTCCTTGCGTGATCCAAGCGCTGGAGAGGAGCTGTGAGGGCTCACCAGCCTGGGCTGTTTGTTTGGTGTAGCCCACAGCTGGCTGTGCAGTGTGGGCTTGTGACTGACAAATGAATGAGTTCACCCCTCGTCTTCTGAAAGTGATATCGAGCCTCTCCACGTCTCGTATTTTAATTTTTGTGTCCTTCTTTGTCATTTTCCCAATGAAAATTACCGCGGCACTGATCTCAATGTTAATGTATTCCTGCTTACATTTGACTTCTGAATATGTTATGGCTAATTATCATTACACAGGACGAGAGATCAGAGCCCTGACTGAGGTGCTCGGTGTGGGAACAAAAGGAGGCCAATGCTGCGCCTTGGCTCGAGGCCCAAAAATGGTGACCGAGCATCTTGAAACTGGTGGAGTCTGGGGAGGGGGGCCTATTGGCTTGTTTTTCTCTTAGTTTCATTTTATTATTTTTTATGAACTGGGGGAGGGGCCAGGATGGGGCTAAAATTTCCCCTTGAACATGATGTCAATATGTTGGCATGTCTCCTTTTATTAAGATGCCATCCAACTGATAACAAGTCCTGCTGTGTTTTACCAACATAAAAAATTAGACTGGAGACCAGGGAGCGGCAGGTGGCTTTTGGCACTAAGAAATAATCACACTTGATGTGGAAAGTAAAGTAAAAGGAGCCATCTGTTCACTGCAGGAGGACGTGAAAAATCACATTAACATATTGTCACTAACATCATGAAATACACAGTTAATAATAAATTTAGTTATCATGGCAAGCTGCACCGGGTGCTTCCTTAGAACAGGTATTGTGTGGAAGATGTGCTTGCCCATGCACCCTTGTTGAGCTCTGTCCCGGCTGCTGTGGCAGCCTGAGCTCTCCCAGTTTGTTGCTGCTGGTGTGAGCAGACATGCCTGTGTGTGCCAGGAGCAGGGACGGTGTGTCAGAGCTCCTCTCCTGCCTCTGCCTTTTCATCTGCTCTGCCTGGATCTATCCCCGTCTTCTGACTGCCAGGAAAGCACACAAGATGGTTGAAAAGGAGAAACTAGAGATCTGATGGAAGGAAAGGAATGAAAAGAAGGAGTCATGAGTCAGATCTATTTGCAGTGAATCCCAAAGTCCACTGATTGGATCACTGGATTTGTTGGGCATTTGGGGATGGGACCCTGCGTCAGCTGGCGGTGCTTGGGTGTCTCTGCACTGTCGTTGCCTGCATTTCCCAGGGGTCCCAAGACTGTAAGCACTGATGGATCAGTCCTCACGGCTCCCTGGGAAGTGGGACTGAGGGGTGTGCTCATTTATAAAAGATGAGGATTGAAGCCTGGAAAGGCAAGCAACACCCACACACAGGCAGGCAGGGGCAGAAACAAGCATTGGATGTAATTAATGTCAATCAACCTGGCCGTATGGAAAAGAGATCTTGTCAAATGAACTTGATATCTTTTTTGATGAGATTATGAATCTGGCTGATAGACTTCTCTTGGTACCTCACGAGATTTTGATTAAGAAACTGAACTGATACAAAGTTATCACACATCACCAGATTAAAAACTTGCTAAGTCTTGAAATACAACTATAGCCAGGTTCTCTGTGTTGAGCACCTGTGATTGTAGTGATAGCCTGCAGGAGTAGCTTTAGTCCTGCACTGTTACACCTCACAGTTTTCTGTTACTGGCATGGAAGAAAACACACTGTGGCTCTCAGTGACGGCACAGAGGTGTCTGGGATGTTGTGTACCAGGAGAGGCATTGCTAAAGATGCTTTTGCAACTCTAGAACAGCAGTAAGGCATTAATAATGAGAGGACTGAAGTGCTTCCGTGCCCCTGAGGGCTCGTGACTTCCCATTTCAAGGCTGTTCTTGGTCCTGGAGCTGCCTGTTTTGGCAGTCAAGTGGAACTTAAGAGAATGTGAAGAAGACTGTGGAAAAAGATGGAGAAATTGGATTAACCCTCTTCTGGGAAAGTGGCGTGGTCACTATTGAAATGAAGGAGGGAGAAAGCTGAGGAGAGGTTGGAATAGCATCCAGGGGCTCTGGGACTTGCGTAATAAAAAGCTCTTTGCTAAAGAGACATAAACCTGCAATAAAAAGACAGTGTGGTAAGAGACCGTGTCTGCAAGTTTTCTAGTAAAAGGGGGGCTTGGTTTTTCATCCCTTGAGATCTTGGTAGAAAAGGTAACCGAGTTATGTTTTCAGTGAGGAAACAAGACCTGAAAAGTAGATTTGAGTATCCTTGTTTTACTCAGTAATCGATGTTATGACCCTTCTTGAGAGGCCATTCTACTTCTCTTGAAACCTCTAAACAGAAACCTTTTCTTGTTGTGAAAAGTGAGTTGCCTGGAGTAGAGTGAAATTACGGACTTGGCAGAATGTTTGGCTGCTGACAGTTCATTTTACAAGTAAAATGTCACTTGAGGGGAAAAAGCCATAGCTATTGACAGCCTTTGTGTGTTCTGACAGGCCTTTCTAGTTCAGCTCCTTCGTTTTGTACCTGACGGACCTCTCTGGCTGCGGACGCCGAGGCAGATGGGCTCCACAGGCAGCCTGAGGGCACAGGAGGAGGGAGGGACCAGAACTCTGGAGTGCCCGGAGCTTTTTGCCTTTCATCACAGCGCTGAGGGGACCCACAGAGGCTGACAGCACTGCAGGGGCTCCGGGAGGAGCTATCTGCTCCCAGGGATAGAGGGCACAGTCCCCTGTCAGGCCATATGGGCATTTCAGCGCAGGCACGGGGACTCTACGGCCAGCAGCACCCGTGCTTCATGATGGATTCCAGACTTCTCTTTCCTGCCTTGTTTGTCACCTTTCCCCACTTGTCTTTTCCTTTCTGATGTACAGGTATCTCTCTCCCTGCACAGGGATCCCACCTGTTTGCAGCAGGCAGGAAGTCAGCTCCTCCCAGCTGATGGCATCTTGCAAAAGTAAAATAAAATAGGGACTTTGGGACCCCTCACATGACTGTTAGCTCCCAGTGGCAGGGGTCAGGTGGTTTGGTGCTTGAAGTGCTTCCAGAAGCCAGTGCTGTTTGCAGAAAGGGGTTTGCTGGACTTGACAGTTTTGCAAGTTTTTGTACATATAATGTTCATGCACAGCTTGCAGTGTGCCACTGCCAGAGGTGTCCAGCCAGCTCCCTGGGATATGCCCCTCGGTGGGGTGCAGTGTTTTAAAGGACAAGAATGTTTCCATTCCTTTTCCAAGACATTGCCAGAGCCCAAACAAAGCCCTTTCAGGAAGCCTCCTGCTATGGAATGGAAATGGAATTGCAAGGAAGCATCACCATACGTATCACAATGTGTTCATACACACTTGGATCCTTGGGGTAAGAGCAGTGTGCTATAGTGTGTTCTCATTTACATAACTAATTGGAGCACAGTTCTTATTATTTTGATGATGAGTCTGCATAATAGAAATCTCCTTAAACCCCAGTAGGAGACTGGGGAGATAAATACCTTTGAGGTTCAGTCCTGTGCTTCCTTCAGTGCTGCAGCGTGCTTGAAGTGGTGCTAAAGATTTCAGAACATCTGGCAGGAGCAGGTGGTGGCTTACCTTTCAATATGTTATTTAAATGACAATTTAGTTAAGCCTGCAAATAATAATAGTCATAAAAACAGTCTCACATATACTCTTGTCTTAAAGGAGCCTTCTGAGCTGAGCTATCAAGCCCTTTTATGTTTTAGGCTCAGCTTGTGCCCATTCTCTCTCTCTGTGGTGCTGAGTAGGTTTCCTATGCAGTGTTTGTGCTGAATGTTTTTTTCATATCTCTTTTGTCTAAAATGAGCCATCATATGGAATCAAGGTGTGAGGTCTAAAATGAACCATCGTATGAAGGTGTGAGTGCAAAAACAGCTGGAGATGTCAGCCAGGAGCTCTTCTCATGTCTGAATATTCTGTTATCTCTTGTATCCCATCCTCAGAGAGAACCTCTGGTGCCTCAGACAGTGACTTAGGCTGAGTCAGTCTCTTCCTGTGTCCAAGGTGTCAATCACTAGCATGTGTGATCCTTTGGAAGTAGTGATCTTTACTGCTGGCCTCTGATAAATGTTCTTGGAGCAGGAACAACACCTCCCTGTGTTTCTGTTCTCTGTGTTGGTTCCTACCTGTTCCACAGACATTCCTTTGTTTCACCACGTCAGCACTGTGACTGCACAGCACTGAGTGGTAATGAGAGTCTGATGAGTACAGAGGCCCTGCTTCCTTACTGTATTAATTGGCTAATGAAATTAGAGGTCCTATTTACAGATGGAAACCTGATTGTAGCTGTAAACATGCTGATAGAGCATTGGGGCCACAGGAGATACAAGATGATACAGAGAAGGGGATGGATAAAGGTGCATTTTCTGTTGGAAAAGTCAGAGGCATGGATGTAAACATGTTTGACCCATTAAGGTGATGGCTGCAATTTCTATTGTTTGAGAACTGTTTTTCACTCTGTATTAGTGCATAAATGTAGGTTGGTGCAATATTGATGCTTTCTCATGGCTAGTGGCTTTCAAAACACACTGGTTTGCAGAAGAGACAGACCATTACAAAAAGAAAAAATAGAATCTGAGGATAGAGCCACTGTTTTCTCTTCAGTGATTGCTCTAAGTGTAGGTGAGCCTGGAAAAGGTATTTCCATGGTCATGGCAGTGGGACTGCACCTCATGGAGAGATGAAAGGAGCCAGGTTTTGTCAAGTATTTACTTTTTGGCACTGCTTTATTACCTCCTCTAAGTTATTGTGCCATATAGAAGGAGGTTGATTGCTCCCCATCTCTGTGAACATGAGGGTTTCATTTACCTGGAGCAGGCTTTTCAGTGGGAATGGAATCAGAGCTACATTGTTGCCCTGTTCCAATCCAATTAAAATGCAGCTTGAAGGCTGGCCTGATTATTAGTTGTCTGGAAGGCCTTTTTCCTTTGGTGCCTTCCACTAGGATTTCCCATTGCAGCCTTGTCCAGAAGCCCTCAGGGGTGGGAGCTGTGCACAGCGCTGGGGGCGGTGCTGCAGATGTGGTGCAAGTGCTCCCAAGTCCACCTTCTGCAGTGACAGCAGACTGGGCATGTCCCAGCTGGGGATTCTCACCTTGGACCTTCTGCTGAAGGCTCATGAGGTTGGAGTCAAGTGTGCCATGAGTGCAGAACAACTCCTCTTTTTCTTGTTTACATCTTTGTTTACTGCTGAAAATGGTTGGGAAGTGCAGGTTTACAGGACCTCCCAAAGAACACAGTTGTGTCTCCAGGGATGCAGTGGGAACAGGACTGGAAATTTTTGGGCTTGCTTGCTTTCTGCTATTTATAGATCTCTTTGGTATTTAATCATTGAGAGGAGAATTAGTGGAAAGGACTTCAGAGGAGTATGTCATTAAGTGGAACTCCGTGCAGTGAAATGTCTGGTTTAACCCAGCTGGCGTGGCATGATGTGGAGTATCTTGTAAAGGCATTGCTTGGGGCCAAAGGTGCCCCAAGCTGGGGTTTGTTTTGAGAGGGAATGGCTCACTCTCACATATTGCACAGTAGGAAACCTTCTGCCTTGCAGCTCCCAAGTGATTTATTGGAGGTGTTTAGCCAAGGACTTAAATGGGTTAGTAGACTAGCACCTTCAGGGAAGTTGCTCTTTATAATTTAACTTTGAGAGAGCAGGTTATAGTGCTCTCAAACAGTCGTGTCAAAGACCCAGCAAAAATTAATGGCTCAGAACTAATGGCAAGCTTTCCAGGATGCTGCTCTGATTTATTGAGTGGTGCTAAGCTCCAGCATCCTTGTGTGGAGAGCACTTGCCTTTCTCTAAGGGGGCTAATATTACCTCAAGCTGTTGTCAGTTGACTTGGTGAATTGCTGAGATGCTGCTTCGGGTGTAAGGAAGCTGTGGTGATTACTCCAAAACATTCAGGGAGCAGCAACCCTGGGGAAAGGCTGATGAGCTGCCCGGGAGGATGATGTTCCAGCTGTGTAAACAAACTCCTGCCGTCTCCTGGCCATAATGAGGACCAGGCCCCGGCGACAGAGCCCACTTTGCTCTGTGCTGCTGCATCGGAGCTGAGCAATTTGCAGGGGAAAGTGATTGGAGGCAGGCCCTGGGATGCACGTAATCCACTAATCACCACTCGGAGATTCCTGGTGCTCGGGAACAGCAGGAGGGAATTGGCTTTTATGAGCTGAAGGAGACGCTGGCATATGTTGTTGAGGAGAGGGGGAGGAGGGACTGCTTAAATATTTATAGATTAAGGGTACATTGGGATCCCTTCTGTCTTCCTCTGTGCCTGGTTCCCCTACTTCCTCCTGGGGATAGCAAGACACAGTCTCTTCAGCCTTGCCGGTGGTTTAACTGGGAAGCATCCAGTCCTGAGCCTCCTTCCAGCCCTTGTGCTTGCACTGTTGGACTGGGTGCATGTGGAGCCTTGTCACCACCCATCTCAGTCTTCCTCAGAAAATAACACAGCTAAAAAATTCAGAGCATGGTAGCCTGGATGCTTATGGAAAATGCAGGTGGAAGAGAAATAAAAACCAGGTTAGTGGCAGGCAGAGAACGTCTTTCTTCAGAAGGCTCTCTGTGACACCATCCAGTCATCTCAGGCAGAACCTGTGGAGTGGAGCTCTGAGGTTCCTTCCCACCCCTGATTTCAGTATAAAGGTTTGTCTTCCTGCAAACAAAAAAGGTCACCTGTTCATTGGAAGGCTTCTCCTTCAGTGATGACTTCTCAAGTGTGAGTTCCCTGACCCTTTCCTAGAGGAAGGCGTGTCTCATGTTGTGCACAGTGACAGAGCAGGTGACATATGCTGTCACATGCAGAGTGCTCTGCTCAGTCCTACCTTCAGAACCTATGAGGGAGACAGGAAAGGCCAAGGAAGAAGGAGCCCTTGGCTACCTCCTCCTGTTCAGTTGGAGCTGCCCAATGTGGGCACAGCAGTAAAGGAACAGTGCTCCATGTGGGAGCCTGAGGAGACACCTCTCTGCTGCCAGAGGCAGATGAGAGGCAGTGAGGATGATGTTGGTGAGCAAAGTGCCTGGAGGAGCCCTTCTGGTGTGGACAATGACTGTGGTACTATCCCAAGGAGCTGTGTTTTCCCTTGCTCCAGCCTGGTGAAAGCTGTAGGACTTTGGTTTGGGTTTTCCTGCTTTTGCTGTCCTGTAGTAAATTAATTTCTCTGCAAGATGCACATGTTTTTCTCAGGTGCTGCTCTTTTCATCAGTGCTCCTGGAGGATTTTTGAGGGGTAGAAATACAATGGCAGCCATTGCAGAGGTGCTGGCTGTGATTAAAATCACTCATAGCCGCTCCATGTGACACTAGTGCAGGCAGAGCTGAGCCCTGTGTGCTCAGAGCCCAAGTGCAGAGGCCTGTCTGCTGCATTCCCTGTCTGCTACAGGTAAAATACAGAGAGAGGGAGGCTCAGAGGAATTCTGCCAGTTACCTGTTTTCAAAGGACCCCAAAAACCTGTGAATAAGCTGTAGTTGGTGTTTGCAGAGCAAGGTAACTTGGTTTTATGTTCGTGCACATCCTCAAATCTCTTCACTTGCATCATTCAGCTGGTTCCATGTATTGTTTGGCTCTTTTGCAGGAATTTGTGCATGAGCATGTTCTGTCCCATCCAGGTTAACAACTCTTTTAAGTACTTATATAAATTGCATATTAAATATTGAATATTAAATTGCATAAATCAGTTCTAATTTGTTAAAACTGTTGCTGTAATGAAGATCTTCCCCTCAATCCAGTGTTGTGTGGCTAGCCTTAATGCTTCCAGGCAGCTCAGCTGATGTACTGAAGGGACTGTTGGAAACAGCCATGCAAACTGGATGTTGGAAGTGTTCCAGAATGGTCCTGGACAGTGTGCAGCTCTGTTTGGCTCCATGAAGGAGCTCAGGTTGTTCTTCTGGTGGTTGTGGCTTTGGTGATTCCTGTGGAGGCACAGAGTTAGTGGGCCACAGGGGCCACAGGGATATTACCTTCAGCTTTGGGAACATGGAAGACTTGCTGCTGGGGTGATTGAGGTCCCGCTAGAGCAGGTTAAGGAGTGTTTCTGTCCAGCTGCAGCATAAACCCCTCAAAAGTGAATTTTAAGCCTGGCACAGCTTTAATCTTGTGTTCAAGGGACTAATTTACAGCCCAGTCACCAAGCTTGGGTTAAAGTTAATGCTCCATCAGTGATGTGAGTTCTGGCAAATTTTAGTCTGAATTGCTTCACTGGCTGGCAGTGTGGAGCTGTTACCTGGAATCTGGGGATTGATTCACCATTCCGTCATCCAGCCTCCCAGGTCACTGGCCTTTCACTTGGCCTGTGCTGCTGTGGCTTTGCCAGTGGTAATACTGGAACCTTGTCTGGAACTAGTAGCCCCACTGCACTTCTTGTATTTAGCCAATGGTGTCACTGCTGCTCCACAAGATTGGTGTTTTCCTGTGGATTTGAGGAACACGCAGTCAGTGGTGCTCGGCGTTCCAGGGGCTGGTGGCTGCTGTGCTCCTGCAGAATGAGTCTGGGCAGGTGAGGGGAGCCCTTAAGATCTGGGAGGAGGGTGGGTACTTTGTTTTCACTTTAAGCTTTCAAGATGGCTGTGAGAGTGGCTGCGGTGGGTTTACTGAAAATGGCAACTATGACACCCCTGGGATTGTTGGAGTTCCCAGCCACCGCCACAGAGAAAGCAGAAATGAACCCCAAGAAACCCTCAGGGTTTTTTCATGAACTTTGGAGAGCCTCAGGCTTGCCCTGTCTTGGTTTGCCAGTGCTGGTTCCCTGCTGAAGTGGAGGCTGTTGTTGTTCCGACTGTTTTGGTGCTGTGTTGCTCCTGACAAAGAGCTGACAGTGTGTCGGCAGCGCGTGTGCTGGCTTTGACGGAGCTGCCAACACGTGCAGTTTGTATTTTTTATAAATGCCAGCTCTGGGTCCAACAATAGGATGGCACCCTGCAGTGAGGTCGGAGCTGAGGGGAAAACACCAATCCGCTCCTGTTGTAGGGGGAGAAAGGGAAAATCCTGTAAACTAATTAGCTCATTTGGCTCAGATGTCATTTCTGATCAAGCCACTTAGTGCTGCTCTCAGTGGCAGATCGGATGTCTCCTGCATTAAATGCCGTTCAGCAGGACCCGAAAGTGTCCAGGGCACCTGTCATCTGCTCTGTGGGGATGCTGGGGACACGATTAACCATGGCAGAGAAACTTCTCCAGGTTCGGTTCAGCCACCAGAGTTGGGCTTGTCCTGTCAAAGGGCGTTTCAGTGCAGTCGGCCAGATGTCAGGGTTTTGTCTTGTGCCTGCTTACTGGAAATTCCCAGGGAACAGCTTTTGTCCGAGAGACAAAACTCATGGAACAGCCTGAGGATACCGTCTTACCTGTTATGGTGGACCTTGGACTCTTCCTTACACATTCCCAGGAGCCACAAGAAGCAGCTACATCAGTGTGGGGTGAGGAGGCTGCACGGTGCAGGACAGGAATTGACTCCCTAAAACTGTGCTTTCTGTGCTGCAATGAACATTAAAAGGGACTGATAAACAAGGAGGATATGCTTTGAACAATGGATAAATAAAATCCAATGACTTATAGAGCACTCAGGATGTTTGTGTGATTCAAGTGTGTTGACATTTGACTTGGAGTGACATGGTATAAAACCATGTGGTTCAGTTTTTGCTTTTTCATCACCTTTATACTGAGGAACCATTTCTCCTTCCAGGATTTTTTCACTGTTGACAGTGAAAAGGGAAGGGTTAAAAGAATAGACAAAAACAAATGATCAAGTGAGAGGCTCAGTCTGGTCTGAGATGATTTATTTTCATTTTGGTAGTTCTTAGGGATTGCAGGTAGGTTGACATGGGTGCTTAAAAGAGCACGTGAGCCATGGGGCCACTCCACCCAGAGTCAGTGGGTGTTTTATTGTGATAGAGGAACAATTTGGAAAGAAGAGTACAGAGATGAATTTCTCAGAAGGATGCTGAGGAGACCAGCTGCAGACTGATGTAGTGCTTGCCTAACCACTGTTGCATGTTTGTACCAGTGTTTCTCAGATAGCTGCAGATGGAGGAGCACTGGAATGATAACGTCCCACTGAAGGCAGGAGAATCCCTGCAGATATTGGTCAAAATCTAGGAAGCTCTTCTTGCTCCCTGCTTGAGTGGCCTTAAGCTTTCCCAAAGGTTCCAGAGAGAACTTAGAAAAGGAAGGTGGAATTTCCCTCTCTAAAGGCCAAAGCATGTGTAAAACAGCCTCACTTAGGACAAAGCATCCATGTACGGATTGGTGCTGGGGTGTGGCAGCAAGCATGGGGTGTCCTGCAAGGGAACAGAGGGCCAAGTTCTTCAGTGGTGTAAATTTGGCATCCTTCCAGTGATGCCAGAGGTGCTAATGCTGACTTACACCAACTGAAAATACAGTCCAGGTGATCTTAGTGAGAGAGAAATATCCTGAGCCCGGTGTTTTCCATTGTACTGCGCTTTGTCATGGTTTCACACCTGTGAAAATTGGCACAGGATCAGAATGAAGGTTCATAGGGATGGATTCACACCCACAGGTGCAGAGCACTGGGGAGAGCAACCCAGTGGTATCTGGGGTACCATTTTCCCCAGAGGTAACTGCATTCTGGTGTGTCCAGGCTGAAGCACAAATTCATGGCTTTGTATATTCCCTGTCTGTCTTTGGGTAATTACAGTAACAGCATCTTGTGTACCAAAGATAAACTGTACTGGAAGCAGTGTCTGCAGAAGTGGTTAAGGATAAATATGACAAGAATGTCGTTGCTTGAGTGACAAACTCAGTGAGCTTTGTTTGACAGTGTCGTGTCAGATCCCACGCTAGGATAAAATATGTGTAACTTGTGTCTTCATAAACATATGGTACATGTAGTGGGGAAGGTGATTTTCTGACACGTCTACCTGTGGTGGAACTGCTGGAAATCTACTTGCTTGTGCTCTCTGCAGACTTTGCAAAAGATAAATACCACTTCTCTAACCCTCCTAGTTCAGATTTTGGATTCAGAAAGAGGAACAAGACTATTTTCTTGTTAGCTAGTTCTTCCCTGTACCTGTGTCAGGCCTGATCCTCCCTGATGAAATTCCTCGTGTTGTTCCTGCTGAGATTACTGGAACTGGCCGAGCACCAGTCAGCAGAGGGTGGGGATGCATTATAGTGCTGGGGGAGAATTTGGATTTAACTTGGTCATTACAGCTGCAGGGTGTTGGGCTGCACGTTGGGAAGAGATGTCTCTTTCTGGCACTAAGGGCCAGGTGAGCTGATGGCAGCTGTGGTGGCGGATGGCACTAGGAAAGGAGACTGGGAAACAGCCAGCAGCAGCTCCCGAGCTCACCAGGAATAACTGCTGGTGGTCAGGGCATCAGAGAGGGGCTTTTCAAGCAGGGTGCAGTTGGCAACCTCTGGCATCTGTAGGACTGGACAGGCAGGATCTGCTGCCAAACACCAAAATCTGACCTCTGGCAGTTACCGGGCAGTGTTTTCTTTTTTAAAAAATAGAGGGAGGTTTGCATCTCAATATTTGAGCTCATGAGTGTAATACAGTCAGAAAGGTGTCAGGATGCATTTTATCTAATACAACAGGATGCCGTAGGCAACGCTTTGAAATTTGTTGAAAAGCAGGTGACAGCCACCCATGTAAAGAGTCTCACTTCCCTGAAGTGTGTTATGCTGGGCTGTTGCTATTAATTTCACAGGCTCTGCCTGTGAGTGCAGAGTGAATGAGTGATGCAACGTTGCTACCCAGAGCCACCTCGGCCTCGGCGGATCCTGGGCTAGTTAAACATGTTTCATGTAATCCACTTAATTCCATGTGTGAACTTGTCAGAAGAGCTGCCAGCAAAAGCAGACCAAAGATGTGCTCAGAAGTGAGTGTGGAGAACAAACTGCGTGGTGGATTACCACGGTGTGTTACTGTTCTTTGGAGTTCAGAGGCAGCTTTAATTCCAGTCAGTGATTAGAGCAGTTGCTGCTGGATCTTGGTATAAATTGAGTCAGGTGTGGCAGAAAGCATTCAGCTGGAATGATGAGCCATAGGACAGCAGAATGCCTGAGGTGTAGTGCAGGGCTGGCTCCTCAGCCCCAGCAGGGGGTCCATGGGGGAAGAAGTCACATTGCAACTGTGCACACTTGGTACCATTGCTACCCTAGTTTGGTTTTGTGTCTCCCTGTCACAGTGACAGGGATGGGAAGTACAGGTGGAAGTAGCAGGATTGCTCAGGTGCTGATCATGTTTGGCACTGCACATTGGTCAGGCACATACAAACACGTTGCTTCCTGCTGCCTGGGTCTTAGCAGGATGATAGCACACCCATTCCCAAAAGCTGTGTGGAATGAGAGGATGTTTTGTGGTGTGTCAGCCTCTCCTGTACAAGCCAAGCATAGTGACTGCTACTCAACAGGCTTCAGAGGGGGCTGGTTTAGGACTTGGAGAGGCCAAACAAAGCTCAGCTCCTCATTCTCACTCGATTCTCATCACTGTTGAGTTGCAATTCTGAGTTTCTTTATTCAAACTTCAGAAGCAGTAATAAGCAAAGTCACTGAGAAGGAAATTGTGTGTTTTCAGCACCAATTTCTTGTCTGGTTGTTGGTATAACCCTTGTGCTTTGTCCAGTCTTACTGTTGAGTTTGTGGGGTCCAAGGACTTCATTTATTGTGTTTGCAAAGCCTCTCTGCTAGAAGGGAGGCATTCTCACTTCCAGCAGAGAGACTAGATGTGGTGGCTCATCTAATGGACCTCCACAGCTCAAGAGTATTATTCCTACAATGAGAGAATTGGCTTTGTATCCTGGAATGTGTCAGAGGTCTCTGAAGCCTCACTGTAAACTGTTCAGGTAGCAGAAAGGAGCCAGAGATGCCTGTCAGGTTCGTGAACTGCCTCAGCATTGCTGCATGTCATGCCAGTTTGTTTATTCCAAATGGAGAAGAAGTTGTTGGGGTTGTTGCTGAGCTGGTTGAGCCATGTGCCATGCCTCCAGCTACTTTCCTTCCACTCTCTGGATGTTCAGTGGCAAGGTTTCCACCTTCTTGTTCTTGAATTTTGGGTACGAGTGGGCAGTATCGGAAAAGCTGATGCCTGACTGGAGGACACGTGGAAACCTGGATCAGTGAAGTGGCTTGGAAATTCTGTCCCTTGGTATTGTTTGTAATCAAGGTATTGAAATGAACCCAAATCATTACATTTAGGGGAGACCAGGCTGGGATGTGTCCATCCCTCGTGGTGTGTGTGCCAAGCACCATGCTTGCCATGCTCCAGGCCTGGAATGCAGCTGTCACTCTCCAGTCTGAAGAACAGGAAATTTAATTTGTTGGGTGGAAAGAGTTAAATGAACTTTAACTGAAAAGCTCTGTCTTTCCCTCTCAGGGTAGAAAATAGCCAAGGGCAACAGCGGATGACTAATGTGTAGAATATTGCAATTAGTATAGCAAGGTACTTACAGGGATCAAATTAAAAAATTCATTAACGTACGCACTTAATTAAGAAACACTTTTCGGTTTACATGATAAATTATGACACCTATTAAATCTTCTAGTACAAGCTGTAATGGCTTCTTTGCTCCTGGGCAGAGAACTATTGCCTTTGAGGTCCCCCGAGCTTCCCCAAGGACCATGGCACTGGTTCCTAGGGTGTCACAAACAGTACTGGTCCCTGGAAGGTGCAGGCCTCTCTTGGCTGGAACTCGCTGAAAGTCAGGACACAGGCATGGGGATGAGAGATGTGGAATGAATAATCAGATGAACAACAGATGACCTTGAGAGTAAAGAAAGAAACAAGAGAGCAAAGTCCTGAGGAGGATTCCAGTGAGGCAGCAGGACCCAGTGAGGAGCTGGTCCCTGGACATGTGACTTGTGATAATCATTGTGTGACTGGCCTGGAGTCTGCCCACCCTGGCTGGTGGTGTTGGGAATATGGGAGAGTTTTCCAAGGCAGGACCTTCAGCTGCAGCTGCTCATTCCTACTTTGGGCATTCTTTGTGTTTTTGGGGCACAGCAACACTGGGGTGGGAACTGGACTGTTTGTTCTGCTGCACTGGGAACGTGATGGATCAAAGGGACATTTAGGGAACTTTTTAACATTCTGAAATAGAGCTGACNGAGTGGAATCCAACTAATGGAAACCTGTGTTTTGGCTTTATTGTTACACAGCTTTGAAGTAAATCCACAGAACCAGTGTAAAGCAGAGTGAGAACACTCCAATCTTTAGGAGAAGGGTGTTTTCCACCGCATTTTTGTAAACCTTGTGGGCTTTTACTTTTGATTAGTCTGTGCTTTGCTCATCCAAGATTTCTCTCTAGTACTGGCCAGAGAAGAGTGTGGTGTTAGCATTGTGGGCTGACCTAGCAGAGAGGTCTTGCATGCTTTTCTTAGCTATTCCAAAACCTGTCAGGTAGATGTCATTTCCCCTGTAGTTGTTATACTATTTATTTGCTTTTAGTTTCACTTGGCCTGTAATCTGCTCTTGGTTTTGGCTCTGTACTGTAACTGGTGAGGAGCACTTGTGCAGCCAGGTGAGCATGAAACCATGATATGGAGTTCCACACATGCTGTGATCATTTGGAAAATGGTTTTGGATTCTGGAGCAAAACCTCCAAGAACTTAAGATGCCTTCAGTCTTCTGCTCTGAGCACCTCACACTGCTTAGGTCACCTAGAGTGTGCTTGGTGTCTGGCATCTCTCTGGCATTTCAGGCACTTCAGGTGCCTATGTTACAGTTTCAGAGACATGTGCTTTCAGAAAATGTGTGTTTCATTTTTGGGTTCTAAAATTAAACTCTTGAAAATCAGACTCTGCGTGTTGTTCAGAATGCTTCAATCAGCAACCTGTATTGTACTGCCAGGGCCTTTCTGGGAGTAGAAAACATCTTTCTCTCAGACTGATGTAGATTTTGTCATAAATGAGTTTGAATTTTGAATAAGGTTGATGAAATGCCCTCAGTTTATTAACCAGAGCAATTCTAAATAGTCTAAAGATTTACTGTTCATTAGCAAATGTTTGAGTAAACTTGAAATGAGAACAGGGCAGGATGGAGCAGGAATAATGGCTTAATTGTTAGAGGCGCATAAATAGAGTTCAAAACTGAGGTGTTTCTGCAGCCCCCAAGTGCCTTGGCTTTGTTATGGAGCTGGACAGGGTGGTTACAGCTGGGACATGCCTCACGTGTGCAGCTGCTCAAGTGGAGATGTGAGACTTTGATGCTGTTTGTGTTGGTTGTTTTCTTGCTGGTTGAGTTTTGACTGTTTTACTTTGCTCCTGGTGAGCTGTGGGCTGGTAGTAGGTTTTCCACTTGCATGTTCTGTCCAGTCTTCCCAGAGATGAACCCTGACCTGGAAGACCTTTGGGGAGCCCTGGGACTGTTCCAGGTCAGTGGCAGGGGGACAGGGCTCAGCTGTCCTCAGAAGCATCTCTGCTCTCTCCTTCTGCCTGGGTAGGATCAGGATTCTGTTGAACACTTGCACAGAGGTCTGCCCTTTCACTTAATTATACAGAGTGTAGTAATCTCTGGCATCCACAGTATTTTATCAACAGTGACAGGCCTGCATAAATAAATAAAAATCTTACTTTATGCAGTGAAATATCTTGTTGCGTTTTAATAAATCAATAACCGGGGGCGACATGAGAAAAGCATCTTGAAAACAATTTCTGAGGTGATATGGAAGGCACTAGATTATCTGAAACTGTGATTTTCTTTGCAGATTGTTTGGTTTGAAAGGCGTTTCCTACTGAGTTCTCCAGAACGGCCTAGAATGGCTGCTAATCACTTGGTTTGTCAGCATTTACAGCTTTAGATCTTGCTTGAAGTGCACGAGGCGCCTTACATGTTCAGGAACTAGCAGTAAAAATCACTACCAAATAAATATTCTGGTCCCATTTCAGCTGACTGCATGTTTCTGTTTATGACAGAAGGGAAGGGTTGTTCTGAGCTGGGAGGAAGCAGCTCAGATTTCTGACTGCAGTTTTGCACTCCTCCGGGGCTTTTTTCACGGAGTGCCAGCACTCCTGTGTGTGCTACCTGTGATCCCATGTGAGAACTGTGGTACAAAGTACAGGTGTGAATCCTTCACCAGTGACCAGGTGAAGCTCTGCCCAGAAGCCAGGGCTCTCTGAAAGCACCTGGAGTTGTCAGGCAGAGAGAGCAGACCCCAAATGGTGAAAGGAAGACCTGGGCAGCGTGGTTTGTTCTGACATTTCTCTCTTGTCGTGTCCCTCAGAGAAGGTGCAGTGCAAATGCTGCTGTGTGGACACACTCACCTGATCCAGCTGAGCTCAGCCTTAATCCCGTGTGTGCTTGGCCCTGTGCCCAAGGTGATCCCTCCAAGGGGCTGCTGTCCAGTCCTGTGCAGTAGGAATTTGCACTCAGGGGTGCTCTGCTCACGGCGAGGGCTCCTGTGGGCTCTGTCGGAAGGATTCTGGGGTACCCTGGGATGCTGAGCCCTAGGGGGGCTCTTCAGAGAGCTCATTGCTCTGTTTGGAATGCCAGTTTTTGCCATTAGGAATCTTCCTGGAACACCGGGACACATGAAAAGCCTGCATGCAGTGGCCTGCAGGGAATCATTCAGCAGAGAATGATGGGAATTTCTTTAATACTCAATGTGCACAGTCACACAGACTGAGTGTGTGGTGCCTCAGTTGCCTGCAGTTGCTGTTCTGCAGCTGTGTAATACCTTGGTTATATTGGTGTGACATTTTCTGTCCTCAAAGTGCAGGGTTTGGGTGTGGGTCTGAGCAGCTCCTGCCACAGGGAGCACTGGGGACTCAGGAGCTCCTGTGGCAATGTGGGGCTTAGGCCTGGGGGCTGTCCCCTTCCCAGTCACGGTAATCTGTACGTGACTGTGTCCCCTGCTCACCGAAACAGGCCTTGGAAATGTGCCCAGAGCCATGATCCAGAGGGGTACTTGAGGCTGCTGAGCTCTTCCATTCCCACTGATGGTTGTGATGCCCTTGCCTGATGGGAATGGCTATGTGTGCCATGCACAGTCCTGCCTCTGGCACTGTCACATGCCACACCAGAGAGCATTCACCACAAATGCCAGGAATCCACTCCTGTTTGTCTCTGTTGCTCTCAGCTCCCTCTAACCTTCATTGGATTTCTCCCTGTCTCTCCTCTCTGGTTTGTTTCCTTCATCTCGTATGCACTGGCATGGAATACTGATGAGGAAACATTTGGTCTAAAGCCAGCTAGTCAATTTTGGTTAATTAATTGGAATGGTGATTGGCAAAACCCCAGCCCAAATTTTTGTAGGTAATTTATAGCCTAGGTAATCGTTTACTCGTGGATAATTATCTCTACCTGTAGGTAGCAGAAGGTAATGGTTATGGAGATCCAGATGCATCCCTAACAAACGCAGGCTGAGGAAATTGCAAACACTTAGTCTGAGTTATCTGTTTAATTACTAGAGCTGTGCACTAGCCCCATCCTTCTTGGATTCCTGCACCTTGGGCCAGGTGAGCAGAAGTAAGGGGGAAATTACTTACTCTTCCTGGGAAGTCAGCGTTCCTGTCATGGGCTTACGTGGTAGCTAGCACAGATGCACTGGCTCCTGGGGTGTCCTAATTTGCTTCATTTCAGACAGCAATAAATCCCTGCAGCTCTGCATGCAGGGTGTGTGAGGCAGTGGATGAAGGGTGATGGGAGAGAGCAGAGTGCTTTGGGTTGTTCCCTCTCAGGGGTGCAGGTCATGTTCTTGGCTACTCCAGATGTGGATACGGAGCAGCCTTTGGCTAGATGCTTGACTCTTCAAAAGGGATGAGCTCATCGAGCAGAGGCATGGGGCACCTGCTCTAGAGCTGCCAGAGTGCCAGCCTGGGCAGATGTTTCTGCAGTGCTCATGGGCCAGGAATTCCATCCCTTGGTGTGCAGCACTTTTGGACCTGGTTTCCAGTGCCGCATTCTGCTCTGAGAGTGACTTCCTCCTACCATGGATGTAGGAGGTTTATTTTGGAGGGTCATGCCAAGTTGGTGCACTCTCTACAGAACAGGGGATATCTTTTGTCTGCAGTGACAGTGCTGTGCTCTCTCTCATAGACAAGAGACAGGAATTACTGGAAAATTCCTGTTGGTGTGTTCAAGTGTTTGAAATCCCCCTCTGCTACAAACATACCAGAGTTTAGAACAAAGGAGCAGCATATCCCAGTGCATGTTCAGTACTTAAAAAGTGACAGCTACACGAGAGGCAGACCAACCAGCTGCTGGGATTCCAGACAGCTGTTCCCTTCCACTGTGAATGGGTTGGACCTGTCTCTTTGTTTGCCTGAAGCTGCTTGTTGTGCCCGTGGAATCTGCTGAAGTTCCTGTTCCTTGCTCCAATGTGAAGCAGAGCTCCAGCACCATCCTTCTGCAGCAGTGGGCTGAAGGGTTGTTTTTTCCCTTGTAAAGTCCTTGGAGTACATGGTGTAATTCCCAGAAGGGAGCAAGCTGGATGGCGACATGCCTTGGAATAAGAAGCAGGTCTCCATGCTGTCAGTCTAATTTTGCATTAGTGACAGTAAGATTTTTCAGCTCTGCCCCTCAAGAAGAGAGCAGAGGCTTCTCCAAAAGCAGGAGAGAAAACCCTTCCATTTTGCCTAGCAACAGAGCAAGATATCAGTTTTGAAAACCAGCTTCTACGAGTCCTGTTGGGTTTTTAGCATGCTGGCTTTTCAGTTTGGCTGCCTTGCTGAGGGAGACAAAGGGGAGCCCAGGGGCTGCATGCTTGGGTTAGGATGAGGGCTGGGACTGCCCCCTGGGCTGTCACACCTGCCAGGTCTCCTTCCATGCTCAGGGAACATCCCCCACCGGCACCTTCCCCTGGTTCAAGGTGTCAGCAGTGATCCAGCAGTGCTGCTGGGCCCCCAGAGCCCTTGAGATCACACAGAGTACCCCCAAGTCTGCACAAACAGATTTACATCCAGGGTTTGGCACAGCCAATGGGATTTATATGGATTTATACCAGGCACCAAGTTGAGTCTATAGGAAAGCTGCTGGTTTGAGGGGATTGCATATGGCCCAGGAGAGCAAGGAGAATGGGAAACATATGCTTGGCACCCACAGGTGCTGCAGAACCAAGTGAGTGTGAATTGCTAAAGCGTAGTTTACATAATCTGGTCAATAATATGCACAGATGGAGCCTGAACGTATTGCATGAATCAGGAGATGCTGAGCGCTGTAAGGGATGGCACGGCAGCAAACTGAACTTTGAGGGTAAATTGAGAACTTATTTCTGTTTGCTGGAGCAGGGGAGAAGAAACCCAGTAGAATTAGGTGTTTGCTGTGGACAGCAGCACTGGCCTCTGATGTGCACGGAATGGGTCGTGTTGGGAAATGCTGGTATAAAACCAGTTGGGGTGGGAACTGTGCCCAGTCTGCAGAATTCCGTCACACTGCCTCTGGACTTGGGTGGTTGGGGGGATTCAGCTGAGAGAAATGGTGCTTGCAGATAGATTTTGGATGGATGGGAATTCTTCTGTCCCTTTATCTCCCAGTCGATTTTGGTGAACTTTGAGTTAGAGCAGAGCCCTTTCCTTAGTATTGCTGATTCAAATTTGCTTTGCTCAGCTTGAAGGTGTTTCTTGTCAGGGTTGACCTGTGATGTCAGCTGGATGGAAGGCAAATGTGTGTGTTAAGGCTTGGACTGGGGCCATGATAAAAACACTTTTCCCCCACTTGTTCTGGACACCTGTGTTTTTGCCAACAGAACAGTCAGATCCACAGTGGATAAGCAAAAAATGCTTTTGGGGCAGAGAGTCTTTAACTTGAGCAGCGTTTTGCTGACTGCTCTGTTAGTGATTCGCAGTAGTGTGGATGACAAGGATCAGCTGCAGCCTGGTGGGTGGAAAGGACTGTTGGGCACCAGCGCAGGAGCCACTGGTATGTTTGTGGTACATGGAGGGTCAGGAGTCCATCAGAAATTGAAGTAGGAGACTTTGTGTATGCAATTCCTTGCTAACATCTCAGCAGAGATGGAAGTTGGCACATATAGAGTCTTTGCTTGGATCTTTTGTTTTTATATACTTTGCCAAAATTTAGTTTGGCTATTTTCATTTTATGTAAGTGTGAAAAATGTTATCTGTTTAAGTTGCTTCTTTGCACTTGTATGAATAAAAAATGGCTTTAATTAAATTAGGGAAGAGCTTTGACAAGTGATTTGTCTATAATACATACTTATGGTTTGTGGCATTTCAAAGAATAAATAACCAAGATGTTGAGGCTTAAACATTGGCTGCTGCACATGTTCTGTCATTCCTTCATGGAGAGAGAAGTGTTTTGAGTGTGGATTTAAGTCCCCATCCTGCAGATCTTGCATGTTAGGCTTCCCCTCCTTCAGTGATAGGGAAGGTGCCTGTCAATGACATGGGGAGGGAATTAAACTGGAAGTAGCCCAAAGGCAAAGCTAGGAAAGGCTCAGATTGCAGTTCCATGGATCTGCAGGAGAACCAACACCAGCAGGAAACTCAGTGAACTCATGTGCAAATAAAGCCAAATAAGGCTGGAAGGAATTGCAACTTTGGAGAGACTTTGCCACAGTCCCAATGGCACATCAGGTGCAGGGAGACAGGAAAGGTGAAGGGAGGAGGGGGATTCAGAAAAAGAGGGGATGGGTTAACAGTGCCCAACTCAAAATTGAGACCTTCTGAAGAAAACTGCCTTCCAGGATTATTGCTCCTGGTGGGATTTTTTGCTTTGCCTTCTTTAGCATTTGCTTTACTTGGAAAAGACAGGAAAGCCAGGAGAATGGAAGGATCAGGTCACCTCACCCTGTTGTTTTAGTGGCTGCACTAACATCGTGGACATTGGCAAGTCCCAGCTCTGGATGCAGAGGTGGAGGAGGGTTACCTGTCCAGCAGAGTGTGACTGTGGGGCTGGACAGGTAACCCAGGGATGTGCATGGAGCAGCTCTGGCAGCCCTGGGCCCAGGTCTCTGTGGTCTCTGTGAGCTGCAGCTCTGCTGGGGCACAGCCCACCCTTTTATTTATTTGTGGTTTTTCTCCCTGACTCTTTGACACCCACCACCTCCCTGCCAGCCTGGTGTGGCTGATCAAGCTGTTCAAACAACTGGAAGACATCAGAAGTTAAACACTCATTATTTTAATTTGATGCTAATCATGTGTTAATGAGACTAATCCTTGCAATGATTCAGGTAATTTGCTTAATGGCTGCACAGAGTACAGATTACAGCAATCAGTCACATCTGATAAGATGTCTATTGTGGAGGAGCCTGTCAGGCTGTCAGGTGAATGAGGTGGGAAAAGACTAAGGAGCAAGATCTGATCCCATATAAGTCAGAGACCTTCCTGTTGGGAAGGGCATAGGAAGAGGCAAGTCCCCCTGCACAGCCAGGTTTGTGGCAACCAGGGAAAAGCACCTCAAATCTCTGTGCTTCAGGGCTGTTCCATCAGGGATCTGGTCCTCTCCTGCTGGAGAAGGACTCACATGTGCATTGGACACTGTTCCTGAGGACATTTGGGTCATGTCAGAGCCTTTGGGTGTAAGAGACACCTAACTGATCTCATGGGGTAGTCCTCTACTGTAATGACAAGTCATGGTTATTGTTGTTGTGGTGGATCACTTCAGCATGGCTTCTGTTGGCCCTGAAGCTGAGGTGGCTCTGGAAAGCTGCTGGTAGCCACACTGTGTTCCAGCAGGTCTTGGCTGGACAAAGTGAAGTTCAACAGAAATGCTTACCTGGGGTGTAAAAACAGTTGTAATTGAGAGTGAGCCAAGCCTGGATTTAAATGAGAGGATGCAGGTACCCAGTAGTGCTGTTGGTGAGATGATACTTGGGTGTTTGTCAGCACAGCCCCTGTCCTTGTCCATGCAGGCACATTAATCCTAAACCTCCACTTTCCAGGCCTCAGCACCTGCCCCTTTGGAGCTGCACTGGCTCAACCCTCCCAGAAAACACAACTGTGGACAATCTCTCATGTGGGAGATGTGAGCCCAGCAGCTACCCCTGAACTCAGGGTTGTGGTTTGCACTGTCCCCCACAGCAGCAGATATTGTGTGGTTCCTATATACATAATAATAATAATAATTCCTAAAATTCCTAAATAAAGAATATGATAGCTTTTAAAAACCTAGGTCAAAAAAACGCCATTTATCATGCTCCTGTCTGCAGACTCAGGAATGGGAAAATGTCTTTGGCTTGTCTTCATGATGCGTGGCAGAAATTATTGTTTGTTCAGTGGTATTTGGATTCTGCCATTTGTGGTAAAATACGCTGGGTTTCATCAATTTGCATCTCTGCTTAAGGCCCAAATTGTTACAGGCTTTAGGGGGATGACATTGTCCTAAAGCACTCATTTAATGATTTAGAGCAAACAGATGGTTTTATTTTTTCCCATTAGAACCTTTCAGCTTTTCTAGTTACACGGAGATATAATTATTATCTCTCCTTTTGATTAAAATGCACAGTATTAATGCCTTACTCTGTCGGGTTCCAATTGCATTAGTTCTCTGTGGGTTTATTAAGTGTTGACATCGTGTCCAACACAGTGTGCTATGCCAGTCTCTGGAAATCAGCTGACAGGGCATGCTAGGCACTTGGCATTTGGGATGGAGGCTGGGCTGGGTGAGCTGGGCTGGCTGCAGGCAGGGAGTGTTTGTCCTGTGCAGGAGAGGTTGGAACCTGGGAATAGCTGTTAATGGTGGATGCTGTGACACAGGCCCCTGTAGCCTGGTTTGGAAGGTGCAGGAGGTTCCATCCTTTTGGAGCAAGGCACACAATGGCAAAATGCTGAGCACACAGACCTTGGGATGGGAATTAAGCAGGAATTTGTTATTCGAATATTTTTTAAAAAATTTTTTAACTGATTGCTGAACAGAAATGTTAATTCTGTGTCATAGTGGGTGGAGCTGAGGCTTGAAAATCTTTTTAACAGCTCAGAGGTTTTGGCTTAGGAACAGTGCAGGAACATCAGCACTGAGACATGCAAAAAAAGCCCATATGGTTTATTTACAGTATGTGATGAGTGAGTGGCAGTCTGTTTGTATGTTTTATGTCTCGTGCTGGGTAGTTTTATGTGTTGGTCACTCAGTGATCATTTGACCTGTCATTTTTCAGTTATTTGTGAGCACTTCAGGTTTATCAATTACTTTCCCAGGCTATTAGTTACCTTTTTTGAGAGCATAATTTGTTTATAATATATGTTTTAACAGCATGATTTGTTTCGTGTTTGTAATTAATTTTGAGCTTTGAGACTAAAATTGCATGAGAAATGGTTATGGAGAGAGCTATTATCTCAAATATTGCTGCTAAGGACTCATAATATACTGGGACTCTGTCTCTTTTATTACTGACTTGATTTTAGTGATCCTGGAACTGGGATTTAGGATGTTGCTGTGGTGCCAAAGGTTTCCCTTCCTGAAAAGTACTTGAAAGTTTCACCATGTTCCTCTGGCACAGCAGGAGGTATTTAGGGAATCCTACCAGCTAACTTCTTGGCCCAGTAATTCCGACTTAATTCAGAATAGCAAAGGAGCTGCTCTGTCTGACAATGTTTTCTTATGCATTGTTCCTGGAGCATTGAGCAAAGCCCTCAGAACAACACAGTCAATGCAGGAAATGACCATTTCTTCCATTAAAATCAGGTTTTCTCTCTTCTTGTCTTCTTCTCAAAGACAAGAAACTTTCCCTGAGATGACTGAAAATTTCTGTTTTCTGGAAAGACAAGGTGGTTTTTTTTGTTTTTTTGTTTGTTTGTTTGTTTTGTTTTGGTTTTTGGTTTTTGGTTTTTTTTGTAATCAGTCCAAGGAAATACTGAAAATGACAGTTTCAGACATTTGCTGGACATGCCCAGAAATATGACATTTCTCAATGACACTACATGGAGCTTAAAACCTTTTTTAAAAGGGGGTAATTCTGTGGTGGAGATGACTTGAGGGAGGCTGATAAATGGAATTCTTTGTGAAGGACTTTGTGAAGAGGGTGAAAGATAGCAAAATTGAGTTTCAAGTTAAGTACTTAAAAATGTGACATTTGTTATCTGCTTTAAAATATAAAAACCTTTTCGAGGCAGAACTGGGATGCACAGCTTTGCTTCACATGGTGTTTTAAGCAAGTTCTGCACAGTAAGTGGCATTTTCAAAAATGGACATTGTTAACAAAGGCGTATCTGGAGGCAGTGTCTGTGCTGTGAAATTAATGTCTGTAAGACAAAGCTGAAGACAGGCAGCTTGATTAAAAGCATTCATAGGTACATATTTTGGGTTTAACATTCTCAGCAGTGCCGTAGGTGGACATGTGGCCTAAAGAGCCAGAGGATCTGGTGTCTTCTTTCTGTGCATTGATGCATGTTTGCTGCTACCAGATGAAGGTAACGTGAATTGCAGAACTTCTCTGTAAGAAGACTTGAGATTTTAATTAAAATTTCATGACTTACCTTTAGTTTGACAGTACCTTAATTTGCAGGGATCATTTCCCCAAGGCAGGTGGGAGTTTGTGGAAGTGGGAGTTGCAGATTATGTAATGGTTTGTTCTCTAACTTCCAAGGTAGATTTTCCACTAACTTGTGTTTGGAAAAGCATACATTTGGAATGTTTGTGTAATGTCAGCTATTATCCCTCTAATTCCCTGTCCATCTGTAGGACAAACGTTTAGGCTGTGTGCAAACTATACCAAGTCTATATCATCCATAATGTATGACTGTATATGAGGATGCGCCACCAATGTCAATTTTTATTTTATTAAATATAAGCTGCTCTCCCATCTGCGCATTGGAGACCCCATACATTGTTTGCCAAAAAAAAAAAAAAAAAAAGGAAAAGGCACCATTTCCAAGCATTCAGTAATTTCTCATGGAACGATATGGAATGCCTCAGTTTCTTCTCTCCCTGACATTGATAGAACTCCTTGAGTTTTGATCCCTCGTTGCTGGTTGTTCCTTGCTGTGTAAGAGCAGCCACGTGGGCTCGGCCCGGTCCACTCCAGCCACGACAAGGCCTTCAAATGAGCAAGGAGACAAATGTTTGCTGTAGCTCTTCATGCTCTGGCAGATGAGCTGCTGGGACCCTTAGTTGGCACCTCTCTGTGGTTCCAAAGGTGCCAACCTTGTCACGGCTGCCTTCTTCCCTCTTTTCCCATCGCAGGGATCTCGCACGGTATGTGTGTGTAAGAGCCTGAGTGTCTGTGTGGCTGGTGATACCCTGCAAGAGAGATTGACAGGAACCAGAAGCCAGGTTCATCAAAGGCACTTATTTCTGATCCAGAATTGCAGTGACTGATCTGTGCCAACACAGACCTAGACTGGCCAGATAGTCTGAACAGGAGGAAAACGCAATGCCAAAAAGGAAGAAACTGAAACCTAATTAATCAGAAACAAATAAGTCATCCTAATGGCAGCACAGAAGTGGTACCACTTTAATTGGAGAGTACCCTATGTTCCGTGAGGATGACACTGTGCAGCAATTCCACTGCCAGTTACTGCCATCACAAGTGCTGAGTAGTGAGAACCGAGTGAGTTAGTGCCTCAAATGGGCTGAATTCTGCCCACTTCAGTTCAAGATCCCAGGGACTGGAAGTTCAAATCCTACTTATGGATTTTGGCTTCTTTTTCTCTGGGTGCGACATCCAGATCATGGGGTCCTCTCAAATCCATCAGTCCTCTGCATTGTTTAGAGTAAAGGGAGTGGGTTTCAAGGGAATGAGATGTTTCATGGTAATGAGGTGTGTTCACCAGACAAACAGGATGGGAGCTGGCCTGCTGTCCTAGGCACACCTCAGAAATTTGGGGCATGACAGGAACTGAAAAGAGGTGCTTTTTCACCACAGAAGGGGAGGAGGTGTGTGAAGCATGAGAACAAGTCACCACAGGTCTCAGTGAAAAGGAGATGAGGGGATTGTCTGTCCACTGTCTGTGGGTCCGGCAGCATCCCACACTCACACCATGCTGTGCTCAGCAGCTGCAGCAAACGGGGCGGCTGGGGCTAGGAATGGGCTGGGAGGATCTCTGCCTTCATTGTCCAGAGATTAGTCCCAGCCAGGACTTGGAGAGTGCTAACCAAGGGGAATGCCACGCAGAAGTGGCACAGCTGCTGTTTTGGGCCAGTGGAGGTGGGTTGGTTTGGCATGAGGAGCACAGCTGGGCTGGGACAGCATAGCAGGTCTCCATTGCTGTTCCTCTGGATTTGCCAAAGCCCTTTCTTACTGCCTTGGAGAAAGGCATGTAAAAGGGACAGGGTGCTTCTGAAAAAATCAGTGCAGATATCATGGCTAGGAGGGCAGTAACCAAGCCCATAGCTACCAGGTATCCATTTACTGACAGTACATGAGCAGTTCTGTGTTCTGGTTATCCTGAGGGACTGTGACAGTGTGTTGTATCACTGGAGACAGGTGCTGTGTCCTGCTTGGGAGCAGCAGGTGATGAGAGATAGGGAGAGCTTGGACTTGAAACGCTGATGGTAGCAAACACGGGAGAGGGCAGTCACAGGTGCTGGATAAAAGTAAAGAAAGGAGAGTGGTGTCCTGCTGCTGTGTCTGGAGTGCTGGCTTTCACTGGATGAAATTTGGCACTCAGTTTTCAACAGCTATCAGACCCCACAGATTTAGAAAACCCAACCCTTAAGAGAAAATGTTAGATGAGAGAGAAAAATCACTTCTGTTTCCTTGGTTACAGAAGAACATGAATAAATTACACGGGGAAAAAAAAACCCTCAGTACATTTTGAGTGGTCATTTGTGACAACTGATCCTGTGAGTGTTTGCACTTGGGAGGAAGAAGCAAGAGCTCTTCCTCTCTGGAATGGGCCCTGTGTGCAAGGCTGGACAGCTCACCTCTGTGGGCAGCCAGGCTGGCTGGGGCAGGGAAGATGGGAGACCCTGGCTGCTGGCAGGGGAAGAGGCTCTGGGACCCCATGTCACACCTCAGCTCTAGTCAAGTGAAACCTGCATATCAAGCTCAAATTTCAGTGAGTTTGGGTCTGTAGGCTAATTCATAGATCACCTAATTTCCTGCTTGCTGGGTTTGCAGAGCCTGTGTGTGACTTGGGTATTTCCATATGCAACTGTTTTACCAAGACGAGGTGTGAATTTAATGTGCCCTCTAGGAACATTATCTTCTGGAGTATGTTATTTTCACTGAAAAATACTTTCTTTGCAATCGAGTTGATGTCACTTTAGAAATTGTTTGAACCATGCCAGCAGGCTATTCTTGGTGTAGGATAATGGATCCTTCTGGATAGCTGTGCCTTTGTAATGATCTGTGTTTATTATGGACATGCACTGGTGACCTTCATTCAATTCAGGAGGATTATGGATGTCTGGGTACCAAACTTGCTTTGGAAATGGGTCTTGGAATCCCTTTGCTTTGAATTTCCCTGAACCCGTCCTGTCTCCATTCTAATGGAGCTGTTCTCCTACAAAGATATTTCTGATTTCCTGCTGGATTACCTTCAGAGGCTTGTGGGCAGAAGCTCTTGGTGATCCTACTTTGCTTGTACAGAATGCTTTTCATCCTGGAAGGGAGTTTGCCTGTATGTACAGCTCCTGCTCTGGAGGCTGGGAGAAAGTCATCCTTTTCAGGATGGTGATTCCGAGTGTGGCATGTGTAGAGGATTGCTTTAACCTTGTTCATTACTGCATCCCATGAACAGTCTCAGAGTGTTTGGAGGATTCTCTAAATGGGGATACAGTGGAGCTCCTGCAGCCAGAGTGTGTGGCAGGGCCAAGGGTCCCCAGGCAGCAATGGCTGTGAGAGGGTTCACTTTTCAGTGTGTTCCAGGTGGTGAATGAGGGGTTACTGTTCTGAGAATGGAATCAGTGAGGATTCCTTCCAGAAACAGAGGCAGTTCTTCAATGTGGTGCCACAACAAATCTTAGCTGTAGCACGCTGTCCTACAACAGTGGCCTCAAGGGCCCTCTCCAAGGAATGGCTGAGGAGAGTGGGATGGGCTGCAGCAGCCAAAGCCTGTTCTGTGGGGATCCTCTGCCATGGGGATGGGAAGCTTCTTGGAGCCCTTGGGTGGGCAGCAAAACTCACATGGCTCTAGCCTGGGCATGGCAGATTCCAGTGTCAGGGCTGGCTGTTCCCAACTCCCGCTGTGTGTGTGGGTCCGGCAGCGTCCCACGCTCACCGTGCTGTGCTCAGCAGCTGCAGCAAACGGGGTGGCTGAGGCTGGGAGGATCCCTGCTTTCAGTTCTGCCATTTACAATTCTGAGATAGGAAAAGTTAACACACTTTGGAAGAGTTGTTTTTTTTTTTTTTCTTTTTTTCTGGCACTTACAAGTTCAGCACGCTTTTGTGCATTCCAAGCAGTCCTGCCCAGATCGACCACCTGTTCCCTAATTCTGGGTATAGGCAGGCTATAGTTCTTTTCCATATGGGCAGTGTAATTCCATTAAGTAGCAATCCAGCACTCTTTTTTTAACATTAAACCTCGAGAGTTAATCATCCATCTGTGTGTAATCATTGATTCCATTAAGCCTTATGGCCTTGTCAGATTATCAAACATTTTAAACAGCACTTTTTTCTTTTTTCCTTACTCGACAGCAAAAGCATTTGTTGGGGGCACAATTTAAGTGAAGTTTTCAAGCCATACCCCAATCTTGGAGACATTTCCATTTCCAAAATCTTCTCCCTATTCCCAAACACAGAGCTGGCCTACCTGGGGTCATTTGCGTCACACACTGGGTCCTTCAGGTGTTCCTTGACAGGCAATGCCAAGATGATTGCTCGATGTTGACAACTCCCCCATCCCCCCCAAAAAAACAATAAAGCAACACAAAACACCCAAACAACCCCCACACATGCTTTTTTTCCCTGTTTATTCAACACTCAGGGCCTACTCACATCGCCTTGAATTTGGGGGAATTACGGTACTCGCGCTGCAGTCGGAACAGCCCCTCAGACTGACAGATGCATCTGACCCTTATTTTTGTAAGAACAGGGCAACCTGTTGTGCGACTGCACGTAGAGTTTTTAGTATGCAAACAGAACCAAAAGCTGTTTCTCCCACGCAGGATTTGAAAAATAGGGACATGATATTCCTGGAATTAACTGTGTTCTCAAGTGATTTCCTAAATGTGACAGTATAACTTTGCATAAGCGTGTAATTACAGCCTGGTTATTGTCCAGAAATTCGTGGAATCGGAGCTCAGTGGTGGGTCTGTGGGATGAAGAGGAAGGAGATGTTTCAGAGCTGCTTACAAAATCCTGAGCCAAGAGGGTGGTGGGTCACTATGGTGACAGGTAACAGGTGAGGGGTTAATGGCAGGAGGCACAGTGTTTTCCTTCAGACTTTTCCTTCCTTACATATTCATTTCCCTTAATTGGATTTAGTGTCACTTCTGAGGGAGGAATGCAGTTGCCCCAAGCCCAGGCACTGGTGGCTCTGTTTCACCTGGCTAGAAAAGCAGAGGGTTGGTTTTTGTTTTGTTTTGCTGGAGACACATCTCCTGCAGCTGTAAAGCCTTCTCAAATCTTTGATAAAAGCTGCTGAAACAGAGTGAAACCTAATGGTAAAAGGCATGCCTGTAATTTTGGGGTTTGGGCCTGGATTACATTTGCCCTGTGCTTGGGTCAGATAATTTATCCTATGAAAAGTACATATTTCAGCTGTGTTTTTCATGACACTGTTTACTCAAATCTTTTTTTAATGAAGAATCTGTGAAGTTACTAAGGTGACTTGAGACGTGAAGAGAAGAAATGACCAGAGAAGTAGTGAGGTTTTAGTTTTGAAATATTCTGTGAATTTCAGAATCTGTGAAGTGCTGGCAAAGAATCCAAATACCGTGTCTGATTCCAACCAAACCACTGTGATTACTACTGAACCTGATTTAAAACCCANGTTAATTACATTCATTTATTTTTTTCGGAAAAATATTAGAGTGATAATTAGGCCACACATCATGTGTGGTTGGATAAATACTAGTTACATGTTGAGAAAGGGGGCAGAAAATTGTATCTAATGAAAGGAACTGGTGCCAAATAGTATAGAGATTTGCGTTTGTCTTGGATAAATGCCGTGCATTCACCTCAGCTGAAGGAGGAAGCTGTACAGAGCACAGTGCACCCGCACGGCCCTGGCAGAGGCTGGGGACCATTCCACTCACAATTCCACTCAGCATTCCACACACCCAGCACGGCTCTGGGTAGCAGAATGGCTGTTCTACAAGCAGTATCCTTGGGAACGTTTGAGTAGAGATGTCAATTCTTGTACTTCATGCAAAGCTTAGGTCTGCAGTTCTCAGCCATGGGCTGCAGTCAGCCCTCTGGAGGCACAAGGCCTCCGGGGTGGGATGAGGGCTGGCTTACCTAGGAATGAACAGGAGTATATGGGACAAAAGCCCAATGTTCCTGCCTTGACTGTGTGGTTTTGTGGTGCTTTTGTGTGCTCTGGAGGTTGTGTCCAGCCTGGCCTCCAGGGCCACCTATGGCAACACTGCAGCTGGCATGAGGGAAATGACTGTGCCATGTGTGCAGGTGTCTGGAAACTCAGCATATTGTGGATTCTGCATGGAATTTCTTGTGCTTGTGCATTGCTGAACTGGAGCCACGTGAGGCAATGCCTGGTAGGATGAAATGAGGGGAGTTGGGGTGTGCCAGACAGTCCTGCAGAGTTCAATATGGTGACTTCTGGCCTGCTGGGAAGCTTGATACTTTGGCTTCATGGATAACTTAGGCAGCAGCTTTATACATTCTAAGTCCAAAATTGTAAAAATGAGGAAGTGATGGATGTTGCAGTTAAGAAAATTTATAATTACATCAGTGAGCTGTCTGGCTGAGGGACTTGCTAAAAATGTCTTGAGCCCTCAATTTCAAAATTGCTGACTTTTCCCCCTGCATTTCAAAAGTACAAGAGGGGAAGCAAGTTGAATTGCTGTCTGTCTCCTTGCATTTCTCTTAAGCAGATAGAAGGTACTTGAAAAGACTTTTTAGTGGGTTTTCCCTTGCTTTGAATCATGCCGTGAATGTTAGGTCTTACAGTGATAAAGTAAATACCACACACAGTACATGTGTGGTAGGAAAAGCTGTCCAGCTTGTTTATACCCAAAATCTGCACTGGACCCTTTCTCCCTGTGTTGTAGAGCCAGGGTTTCCTCGTGCCAGCTCGACTGAGGGCAGAGCCACCCAGTCCTGTTTGGAGCAATTAGAAAAGTTGCCTTTCTCCAATCAAAGAGAGGTATTAGAAAAATGAATGGGAGTAATTAAATCTAATTTAGTCATGTAAATGAGTTTAATTAAAAGAAATCTACCCTTTAATAACTTGAGGGGGAAAGGCGCTCCACATGGAGTTTGGAGTTTGGTTAAGCTAACGAGACACAATAGCTGAGCTGATGAGCCCATGCTGTTGTCACCTGCCGTGTGCCCAGAGGGCTCGGGGGGACAAGGCCTTGGGGTGGGCACCTCGGGAACAACAGCTCTTCCTTTGGCCTTGGAGTCCCACCTACTGACATTTGTCATACTTGAGGAGTTTGCAGAGAAAATCCTCCAGTGGTTTTGGATCAGAATTGGCACACGGGTTGAGGTATGGCATTTTGGGAAAAGAATCCTTGAGCTGCTTAGCTGCTCCCCCATGTTGCATCCTACAAGACCTTTCTGTATGAAGCTGTAGTAATTCCTTAAATGCCTAATCATCGGCACTAAGCTTTTAGTGCTTATTGGTGAATCCGTAAGTAGAGAAGCAGCGTGGGGAATGGTGCCAGGGGAGCTCCCAGTTTTCCAGGAATGGCTGTATGAGCCATGTGGCTCCATCCTGGCACCTGACCTCATTTTTCCATCACTTGGAGGATGCTGCTTCCAAGGGGTATCGTTTGAGGCCCCTCCTGACCAGGGAGTCTGACAAAGAGAACTTGGGCTTTCCACCTGGGAAATGCCAAGGTGTGTTAGAGCATCAGGAAGGGCTGGAGCTGATAAAGGCAGGACAAATGCCGGATGCTAAGTGACGTGGAGGCTGCTCAGAAGGCAGGTGGCCCTCTTCTCCCATCTGGGATTCCTGAGCATTACAGAGTGCATGTTGAGTGGCAGCCCAAGGCCTCCCAGCTTTGGGAGCTGGGCTTGTCGGCTGGCTAGGACACAGCAGCCTGCCACATCCACTTCCTCTGGAAACAGATAATTCAGTCATTGGTGCTGTCTGTGTGTGTCTGCAGGAACTGTGATTAAAAGGCCAGAGACAGGTTAGAAAATTTAATCCAAACAGCAGCTGAATGGCGTTGATTAGAGAGGTAAGGAAGACGGGGGCAGGGGCCAGTTCCAGCTCCTTGCCCATGTCTGGTCCCAGTTCACCAAGATTCACTGAGATTGTTAAAATCATCTGGTTTTGTATCCTTGCCCTGTCTGAAGCATGATGTACACTGCATGGAGCTGTCTCTGCCAGGGAATGCCACTGACCGGGTCGAGTGTTCCTCAGGGATGTGGGCAAATGTGCTGGAAGGGCTGCATCAAACAGGCTCCTCAAAAAACCTGTGAGAGCTGCAGCTCCTGTTGGCATAGCTGGCAAGTTCTCTCATTCCAGAGTCTTGTAGATTGGTGTGTTTATTTTTCTGACTTAATTTATACCACTTGGGACATGTTTGGCCATTAGTTTCTGTTACCCCTTGCCTGGCTAAATGATACTCTTTATCATTTTGGCTTTCTGTAGAACAATTGTCTTGTATTTAGTCTCACTTCAGCCTGGTAATGTGCACTGTGTGAAGGGATTTTATATGTAGATCAGTTGAGTAGCTCAAAATTATTTCAGTAAGCCCAACAGTATGTATCAGACCCAGCTATAGCCACTAAGTGATTTTTAAATTTCTGTTTTTCCTTTGAATATAGCTTTTTGACAACAGTTGGCAACTGCAGCATCCTATCATATGTTTTCTCTTTCATGGTCTTTCGATTTTCTGAAAGTAGTCTCATAAAACACTTCATTTCTTCTTCAGTAATAGTGAGCATTCTGCAGCTGGAATTTCAAGTGCTGGTTCAGATCAGCATATACATTTTGATGGGATGAAGCAGCTTCTAAAGAGTTAGCGTGTGATTTTAATAACCAGTCCTTGGGTTCAGCACCACTCCCGACACCGTCTGCCAAATTCCCTTTCCCTTACAGGCAAATCCTTGTCCAGGTGGACACTTCCACCACCTAAATCCCTTCCCAGCCAGCTGCAGAGACTCTGTTTAAAGCAAAGAAAATTAAATGCATGAAAATCTAAAAGTCTGATTTGGGTTGAGCAAGAGGGAAAGTGGTTGCTATTGGAGGTGCTCACCAAAAAAAATACTGAATTTGGATTCCTCCCTTCGTCCCCTTCTCTTTGCCTTGTATGAAAGCAGTTTTTTAGGAATTGCTGTTTTGAAGACTAAATTAAATTCAGACAGCTTTGTTAATGATGCCCTGCACTGGTTATTTGCTTTGACTTGGCTGAAATTGAAATTTTCTTTCTCTGTAAATTATTTGCTTCTTCAGGGTTTTGTCAAAGCTGTGATCAGCACAGCAAAAGCAGTTTGAGCTGTCAGTGCTCCACTGGATCTACTCAGGTTTGCCAGCCTGAAAGAAATGCACCTGAGCCATCCAAGTAAAATTAAAAGAAAAACTTGGGAACCAAGGTATTGGAATCAGTACCTTGCCAGGAAGAGTTGTCTGAGGGCTAAGCCGTGGGACTCAGCAGGCTTTTGTAGGCATTGTGCTGCATGGTGTGTTGATCTCAGCCTCTTCTGGTGGCTGGATTGGTGCTGGAAATGCAAGGGCAGTGCTCTGCAGCTGCTGGAATGGGGCTTTGCCAAAAGAACCTGGAAACTGCGTGGAAGTGTGCATGGACATTCCTCATGCTTGTGTCCATCTTGAGCGCTCCTGCTCTTTTCCAGGAGGCCAAACCCCAGCAGCCAAGGAGCAGGGCGTGCACAGGCTCTCCAGGTGGTGTCTGCTGCAGGGCTCAGCCTGCCATTGGTGTTGTTTCTCCAAAGTATCCTCCATCCCGGGCAGCAGTGCCTGCTGCAGAGCTGCCTGCAGCTGCCCCGGCCCTGCCAGACGCTGTAGGGTGTGGGAGCTGCCCTGGGATGCACTAAGAACAGCCACCACTGTGGATACAGAGATGGATGGGCACCAGCTTTGGCTCTGCTGGTTCTGAGAGCTGCCTCCTTCCTCCCAGCTGCTGAGTGCTTCTTTCAGGCACCGTGTGTTTATAAAGGCAGAGTTGGACAGTGATGGCAAAATGGGACTGAAGCAGGGAATACTATTTCTCTAATTGCTGGGGGGGGAAAAGTCAAATTGCTGTTATTTACACCTGCTGTAACAGGGATTGAATCCCATAATGAACTGCACTTCTCTGGATTGACACCAGAGAGCAAAATTTATCCTGCTAACTGGGTGTCCCTCGGATTCCATCAGGCTGCTCTGGCTCACTGATGACAGAGGGCTCTGAGCTTTGCTGCTGTTCCTCAGCATCGCCTGCCTGACGCTGAGGCTGCCAGAGCCCCGAGGGGGCTGTGCACAGAGGGCAGGGGGAAGGGCCCCCCTGTGCTCCCACCACTTGTGGGCACATCCAGAACATCTTTGGGGATGCTGGGGTTTGGAAGTGAGCCCTCCTCTCCCCTCTGCCGCTCCCCAGGACGTTGGTGGAGCAGAGTGCTGGGGTGGATGATGCGTAATTGAGCACGGCTGTATCCGAGTGTGTTCGGGGTGCAAAGCATCCTTATGTACGGACAGGGTTTGTGTGTTAATGTGCTTTCCCTTCATGCAGGCCTGGTTCCATTAGGAAGGGAGGCATTGTGTAATATAATAGACATGATTAACTTTAATTGCACTTCTTTGTTGGGAAAATAGACATGTAATTAAAAACCTGACATGCGTTGTACTTTTTTTCTCCAACAATCTACTTGCTGGCATGTCTTCAAGCGGGTATTCCGCAAGGCCCTCACCACTTACTCGTGCATGTCTCCACAAGTCCAACTCCCGTGTTTCCAAAACTCCGGTGTCTGATGCCCAGACTGAACTGGCTAGTTAGCCCATCCTTCTGGTCATTCCCTTCTTTCCCAAGGGAAAAAGAGCTGTGGGTCTTAAAATGCCACTCATTTTGTGGGATAATTTGGGGTATTGATTTACTGGAAAATGAGATGCTCTTTACCTTCTCACTGCTGAGGAATGTGCCCAGTCCTTTCTCAGAATCTCCCATCCATAGGTGAGGTGTGACTCAGGCTAGACTTCAGTTGTACCAGTTAAATCAAAATTCTGGTGTGTCTGGAGTCCAAACCCCTTTTCCAGAATCACTTCTGTGTATGCTGGGAAGACCTTTCAGGTTTTCTTAGTACCATTCTCATGGTCCCAGGAAAAAAAATGGGAAGGTCAGGTAGCCCCAGCCAGGAAGCGTTACCCACAGCTGATTTTAGTCCTCTGGCAGAGGACTAAATTCACTTTGGGAATTCCTGTCTATTTTTCCTGCTCAGGTCCCTAAGAGAGTGCCGAGTTACTGAACTGCAATGTTGTACCCTGTCTCCATGCCATGGGTGAAATGGAGTGACGTGGAGCAATGTAGGTCCCTTTGCCTGGCAGCACAAGGACATTTGTGAAAACCTGGGGTGGTCTCACCCACCAAAAACGCCTCTGGGTGGGTGCAGAACACTGCTCAGCCTTGCAGGAGCAGAACAGACACCTAGCACCCGAGTTGTGTGGCATGGATAAACACTTTGGCTGTGTTCCAGGGATGCTGTGCACATGGGGCAAGGCAGAGATCATCCAGGAGAGCTTGGGAAACGTGTCAGCCTCTGTGTTCCTGTAGCTGGGCTGTGCTGGGGGTCTTGACGAAATTCCTGCTGTCCTGGAAGACACTGTTGCTGTGCTGATGATTTGTGCTCAGCTGTTCCCAGCCTCTGGGAAGGTGGGGTTTTATGGACCCCTTGTTCCATTTGTTCTGTTTATCTCTGCCACGCTTTATTTTGTCCATCTTTCCATGGTCTGTGTTGTTTTCTGGTTCTTTTATTGTCATTATTCAAAACATGAATAGAAGTGAATATCCTCTAAGTTATGAATGTAATCAATTTTGAGTCTTTAATTGTAATTTTTTTTCCATAAAATTCTTTTAATTTAGTCTAATATAATGGCACATCAAGCAGTAATGGGTACATTAAATTGAATCATGATGTTCATATACACATTTTATGACACAATCAAATATCCCAATGCATTAATTCATGTCAATCAGTTAATAAAATTAAATAGGAAACATTTCTCTAGTGCTGTTAACTGCGTTTCTCCCATTTGGAGGGTGACAAGATGGTGAGGGCCTCTATATCTTGCCTAGTTCGTGTTTTCTTGGCTGTGTTGGAGTCAATACATTTACTTACTTGATGAGTATGAAGCCTGTCAGTTCCTGTGGCCCCCCACCAAAATCCAGTCACAGGGAGCACAAGGCCCCACCTTTACCTTGTCCTACCCCGGCTCTGTTGGTACAGTCCTGTCCTCAGAGACTCCCCTAAATAAGAAAGGAATATCAGCTGTGAACTTGGGGGATAACTTCTCTTTAAAGATGTCTTCCCTTCTGATGCTGGCCTTCAAGGACAAAGAGCTGCAGTGAGTTTGCTGCTCACTGTTGTGAGGAAGGAGAAAAGGAAATTTCCTTCCTTGGCAGGTGGCATTGGGGCAGTTCTTTGGGCATCTCATCTGCTGCATTTCCAGACTGGGAGCTAGCCAGACTCCAGATGGTGCTGAACCTGCATTAGGTCTCTTTCCCTTCTTTGCTTGTAAGCATAAGTTCACTTTCTAGTAACCCTGTTCCTTTGCCTTGCTAATAGCCTGCTGACAGGGGTTTTACCTTTGGTGTACAGTTCTGGATGGAAAATGGACTTTTTGGATGCACACAGTTACTTGGCGTGCATCAAAAATGGACAGTAACAGAAGCAATGAGATACAAGCCTTATGGGCTCTCCACATCCTAGGCTGGGGCAGTAGAATGTAGGTGGTAGCATCTCCTCCTTCTTATGTAAAGAAAGGATTCGTGTCAATAAGCAACTGAGTAGCTGAATGAATTGTGTCTGGATACCCCAGCAAGTGTTCCAGAACTGACATTCCCAGCCCACACGTGGATAGGGTTGCTGGAGCTGTTTCCTCTATGATGGTTAAGCAGCTTATTTCTTTGTTTTTTTTATTTTCCACTGTTTTATGCCACGTCCAGGGCTCCTAAGTATCATGTCTGATCTCAGAGTGAGAGCCATGAAATGGAAACCAAAAGAGGGGATTTCTGGCTTGAGGGGAAGGGAGAATTTTATGATTTTATCAAAAATCTGGTCTCTTCATTATGGAGCTTTGAACAAACGCTGGAGATGTGCACAGCAGCTAACCTGGACACTGACAGCTGAGTGTTCACCAGGGCAATTGAGTCCTTTAAGTCAGGGGTGGGGTTGTAGGGATATGTTTAACTCAGTGACATTGGTTGGAGAGAACTCACCATCAGTTGGCTGCTTATTGCCCTCTGGCTCCTTGTTCCCTCATAATCCTGTATGTCACAGGCACCATTTGTGTTGGGAAGGGAATGGGGGGAAGAAAGCACTGCTGTCTGCATCCTGTCTGTCCATGGTGGTCAACAGCAGTGTCAGGGCATCTCTCAAATGCACCAGGCACAAGCTGTGCCAGAGGGCTGGAACAGCTGCTTTGGGGCATGGTCCTTGTAACCCCAAGGCTTGTGCCCGGTGCATGTACCCTCGGTGGAATTAGAACCTGGCCAGGCTCACTGGCAGGGATTTGTGAAGAGGACATTTATTGCTTGCTGCTTATTTCTGCTTGACTCGTCACTGGAGCCTGGCTCAGGGAGTACTGAGCTTGGATTCTTGCTCTTCAGTACCTCTGATGTTGCTAGTAAGCAGTAGCCACTGTGGAAATGCAAATGGGAATGTAATTGGGAGATAAAAATAAGCAAAGTCCAAGACTTAGCAATGACAGAGAATGTTGAAGGCAGCTGTGATAGTCCAAGGTGTGAAATATCTGTAAGCACACAGCATTTGGACACCCCTTTTTTGCTGAGTGGGTTGAAGTCCTCCAAGCCCTTGTGTTTTGATATCATCTGATATTATGGTTGGTTTAAGAACAATGAGGAGTGACAGTATTATCCGTCTATAACCATGTGAGTGTGTGTGAGCAGGGAAGGGAAGGGCTGGGTTGTGCTGGTGGGCTGGCAGGAGTGAGGGGGTTCTCTGCTGATGGCACCACGTGCCCAGCAGTCCCCAGAGAACATTTGCTATTTTCCCCTTCCCTCCCCATAACATTACATGAGAGAAGGATTTTTAGAAATGCTGATCTACAACATAGGTAGAAGCACTAGATTAGGTTTAAGCTCAAACACTGATCCGTGATGGTCCCCCCACTCTGTGCTGTGCCTGTTGGGGTGAAGGTGCTTTCAGAGCAGGATAAAATTTCTTCTAAATAAATAGAGGGAATATTTATATACTTCCCTGTGTGTGCCTATGAAGAATGGTACCAGTGGCACCTAGGTAGGGACAGCTCTGTTAGGCCCTGTGGTGTCCCTGGAATTCCCTGTGGGAAGGAATCAGCACCTCTGGTTTTTCGTCTTGGAAGTGTCTATATTCTTATGGCTCATAACATTTCCCAGATGAGCTCTGCCTGTTGCAGGAGGAAATGTTTAGTCAGCAGAAACAGAGCACAGTTCACGGGCTGTTGGTGTTTTATTCCACGCACCACAGTATTTGTTTGCAGGATTGTCACCAACCCAAGAAATCTGTTGGAGGTTCCCGCTGTCAGAGGGAATTTCAGAACTGTCTATTTCTGTACAGCTGGAACTGTGCTCCATGCTCCACTCTACCTCTGTGCTGGAGTGGGGTGGGGGAACCTTTGAGAAGGGCTCCGATACTTTTCACTGGAGACCTAAACTAGTTTCATTGTCAGGAGAGGGACTTGAGGCCTGGGAGGAAGAGTGGCAGGTGGAAGGGGCTGAGGTTCAGGCCTGGCCTGTGCAGTGCTGGGGCTGGCTGGGATTTTGGAGGAGAACACAGCCAAGAGCAGGCAGTGAAAGCCCCCCGAGCTGAAGCTGCAGGGAGAAATTTGGCTGAGGGAGAGAGGTTCCTTGTTTTATTTGTCCAGGTAACATTGCAGGTGTGTGAGTGATGTAGAAGAGCTGGTCCAAGGTGTTGGGTAAACCCTGAGACCGAGCAAAGCCAGGCTGTTCTGAAAGCAGGTGCTGCTGCCGCTGCCTTGATCGAAAATTCGATCAAATGGAAGAGGGACCAGGGCTGGGGGAAAGGAACAGAACTGGTTCATAAAAGGTCTCTGTTTCTCCGTCCCCATTGCAACATCCCTGCCTGTGCAGGATGGAGGCAGGATGGATCCCAGGAGTGCTGTCAGGAGGGATGCAGAAAGGGAACAAGTGTGTGAGTGGGACAGGAGGGCTGGGAGGTCCCTGCTCTCGGAAGTCTCTTTCCAGAGCACAGACAGATGCCGCTGGGCTTGTGCTGCGTGCATTTTGGAGTCCAATTCCCAGCCAAGGCTCCCCTTGGCAATGGAGCGGAGGGTTGTGGAGGCAGGAATAACAGTCCTCCCATATCTATGGAGCAGATAAACAGCTGCCATGGGGGCTGGGCAGAGCTTTTTGCCTCAGGCTCGTACCCATCAGGCATTTTGTGGGAGTGTGCCAGCATCCACATTTGACAAGGCAGTGGGTTGAGGTGCTTTCCCTTCCTGGCTGTCCCTCCCCACTGCCCCTGGACTTAAAATATTTAAGGAGCTGCATTGCCCTCCCTGGGCAAGATGAAAAGGCAGAGATGGGTTTGTTGGCAGTGGCGGTGCCAGGAAGAAGACGTGACTCTGCGCGCCCATCCCCTCACGTTCCAGCGGCTCCATTCAGGGCTCCAGGTCTGACCACAGCCCCACAGCAGCTGGAGTGGCTGGGAGCAGAGCACAGCATTGCACTTCTGGCTCTGACAGCCCTGTCAGCCCTTCTCCAGGTGTGCAAGGGAGCCTGGCCGTGACAGGTCTGTCAATCTGTCTCTGGGTGTGCAAGGGGAGCCCTTTTAAAGGAAAGCCTTGCCTGAGATGCAAAGTGCTTAAAAAAGCACATCGATTTCTGCCTGTAACCCAAATTCACAGCCTGTGGGCTGCCTGCAGCAGGAGAATGGGCCCATCTTCTCTCCCCTTCTGTGGTCTCTAAGAGCAGCACTTCCTTCCTCCTGCTTTCTTCTCTGGCAATGGGGACTGTGAGTAGGCACCACACACAGCTCTGGTGACTCCGGCTTTGGGAGCCAGGGACTGGGACACACCTTCTCTTGGTGTCTGCCTCGGAGCACTGCAGAGGCTCTGAACTGATGGAAAAAGAATATTGTGATTAACAGGTGCTTACTGCTGGTGTGCCCTCTTTTCTACCTGCCAGCTCACCCTGAGATTGCGAAGACCAAAATGAAAAGGTTTCGGAAACAATCCCTTCTTTCTTCTTTCTTTCTTTCTTTCTTAGCATGGCATGTCATTATGGCTGTCATTCATACAGTGGTAGATAAGCTTAATATCAAGGCTGTAAGATCAGTGAGGCACAATCTCCAGGGCCATCATTCATCTGTAGACTGAAGCTGAGGTTCCTCTTGTCTCTGCTCAAACCGAAACTTTTTGGCGCGATTAATACACGTTCTTTGTTGTTAAAATCTGTGGGTTACTGGGAAAGAAGCCAACCCAAGGCACAGTGAAGGCACTCTGGATCCAGACCTTCTGTGTTTGCACTGAAATGCCTTCAGGACAAAACTAGTTATTTTCTAAGCAGCATCTCTGAAAATAGTTGAGGAAAAAATTGAAATGATCTACCCTTGAAAGGAAGAGATGAGGTGAAGAGTTCCAGCCTAGCAGGGTCTTTCTTTAGGGTCTTTCCATTCCATCTCTGGCTTCCCATGAAGAGCAGGATCCCTTGGCACCAAAGTTAGGAAGTGTTTCCCTTACAGTATCCATCATGGTGTGTGTGGGGGGTTGTGTGTGTGTGTGGAATGCTGAGGAAGGAGGGGCATCTCCAAAGGCATCACTAATGAAAATATTCGTTCTAAGTGAGAGAAAGGGTTCTAATCAGTCTGCCTCATTTTAGGTTATTAATGTAATTGAAAACACAGTCTACCTAAATCATGCAAATTATATGCAGGGTGAGGAATTTTTTCTGCTATCATAATGATAATCTAAATAAAATGTGGGTTGTAAGTGGAGTTGTGAAATACTGGATCTGAGATTAATATGAAATGCAAAGATTAAAAAAAGATACGCATAGTGTAGAGCTGCAACTCTGCTTTTATGACATTTGAAACCCTGATTTATGATCATTGTAACCAGGTTTTTAACTGTATGGAAAATGGAATGAGGTTAAACTTCTTCATATTAGCATTAGAGTTACAATCACAACACATTACAATGGACTAATAAATGTGACTTTTTGAGTAATGAAATTGCCATCAAGGCCCCGTTAAGTGGAATGAGGTTGTAATTGGAGTTGAGCTGTACAGGGATGGGCAGAGGCTGCCAGAGTGCCCAGAGCATCCCAGACACCGTGGGCAGTCCTGGCTCCAGTCTCTACCTATGGAGAGAATATGCTCCCATAACACCTGAGAACTCCCAGATCTGCCCCTGGGTCCCATGAAGCCTGAGCAGCCTGGAATCATTCCGAGTTGTTTAGGATCTTTGGGGAAGTAGATGTGGACTGTGTGTGAAGAGGCCCAGGGCAGAGCTTAGATAAAACACTTAGATAAACACAGGACAGAAGAAAAGGACAGAAATTACTTGGTATTCCAAATTCATTTCTTCAGGAGCATTTCTTTGTGTGCACTAGATATTGCTCTTCAGACTAATGTCATGGCTTCTGTTATGGATGGAGGCTGGTGGCTACTTCCATATGGCTTCTCCTTTTAAAAACATTTTCACTACAAGGTGTTTGAATGTATAAAATGCAGCCCCAATTGTCTTCACATACAGATCAGCCTGGCTGCATTGATGTCAGTGCTGCTGGCCCAGCCTGCTGGGCACTGCATCCTCACAGTGGAGCCACAACTTAGCTCCCAGAAAAGATTTTAATTCTTTACCTCAGGAGCCCTGTGGGGAGGAGTGGAGTCACAGTGCACTGGATGGCCAGCCAGGCCTGGGAAAAGGCCATGGGAGCATGTGGAGAATGAAGAGTAGTGTGTAGCATCCCCAGCTCCTTAGAGGTCTTTCCAGCAAAACAAACATCTAACCCTGAGTTACAGGGAGGAGCAGCACATTGCTCTCCCTACCTTATGTGTCCCAGTGGTTTCACTGTCCCCCAGTTAATAACAAAGACTCTAAATTTCCTCAGCTCGGCTCCCTTTGGTTCCCACACTGCCTCCCATTATGTTTGGAAGAGCTGAACTGAATCCTAGCGCAAGGAATTACTCCTGCCATGGAGGGTGCACTTCATCCTGCAGTTCACCCTTGCTGCATGGCCTCCTGCCCTTGTCACCCTCGGCTGTAATGCCATGCTTCTGGCATTCATGGATGCATCTGAGGGTCACGGACCTGGGGGACTCGGGCTCCATGAGAGGCAGAGCACGTTGGGCTTCTCTCTCTCCTGAATTTTTTGTCCTAGATGTTGGGGTCCCTAAGGGTTGTGTAACACTCATCAGGACTGAGATTCTGACTTATCAGAATCAAAGGAAGTGATTTAATCCACTGCTGCTGTTTAGTGCTTATCTCTGTGTCCTCTCCCTCGGTTTTTCTGAATGAATGTCTTTTAACAGGCATGTCAGAAATGAGCATTTTGTGGGTAATCATTTTGATATCTCCATCAGAGTATTGGTACCCTGTTGCCATTCCTATGGACAACTCCTAAATGGTGGTTTGTTTGGTTTTTTCAGGAATGCTATTAATTTACTTTGCAGTTGCCCTTCTAGATCAGCATCAGGATGCTAAATTTGATCTGACCATACAGAGATTTTCTTTAACCCTTTTGCTCTCTGTTTTTCCACAAACACGAGCAGTTGGTGCCCTGCGTGCACATGGGGTTGGCTGTTTTATATAGGAAACAAGGCAGGTATCTTACACAAAGCAGAGCTGCTTCTCCCTGCCTTTGTGTGTTACAGAGCAAACAGTCCACTCTCCTGACAAAATTCTGCTCCTGTCTAGTTGCACACACAGTCTCTTCCTGTCCAGAACCTTCTGGTGCCAAGGGTCAAAAGGAGATGGTTCCCTGTGTCTGTATTTTTCCTGAACAGATGCAGAAGCGAATGTCTGAATCAGGATGGCACTTGGTTCCTCTTCTCCCTGTAACCCTGGCAATGCAGGCTGGCCAGGACAGCGTGGCACTCTCTGCACACGGGCAGGAGGAGCAGCCTTTGTTTGCTCCAGGGGTTTTCTCCTGGGCTTCTGGCACTCCCCGTGGCACGCTTGCTGCCTCCCTGGCTCCGCTGCTGCTGCTGCTCTCGCTGGAGGTCACTGCTGGCCACTGAGCCTGGCTCTTTGTCACTTCCACTCTTCAGGCAGAGCCTGATGCACCGCTCCCAAGGAGCAGCCTCTCCTGGCAGCCAAGCTCCGTGTGCTGCTCCCTTTGGACAGGTGACTGATTCCTCTGTAATACTCTTAAATGGGAGCTGTATTGGGATCCAGGGGCCATCTCCGGATCAGACAGACAAGGTCTTTAGCAGTAATTGGGCCACCCTGTGTCAGGTGAACTGCCCTGCTTATGGGCCAAATGCAGATGTCACTTGGTGTCACCGTTGGAGGGGACGAGCGCAGCCGTGAGAGCATCCCTGGTTTGTGGCACAGGTTCCAGCCCCACGCCTGGGAGAGCAGATCGTGCCAGCAGTGCTGAAATCATCGCTTGTGACACCGGTGGTCACAGATGATCAGGGCTCACAGGAAGCAGTGTGGGCATTTTTTTGTCATATGTTAATATCCAGCTGTGCTCTGAAAGGTGCGGAGCCTCCTGGATTCCTAGCTCCGGTGGCTCTGCCGGTGGAGGAGCAGGACAGGTGCTCTGGTGGCAGCCCTGACCTGGCTCTCTCACAGCCACGCTGCAGCCTTTTAATGGTATTTATCCTTTTAACAAGTGTTGCACTAAGTGACAGGTGACAACAGGAGGACCCTGTGAGGTGGAGGCAGTGCTGGCACTGGGAGAGGTGCTGGTTTTTGGGTATAGTGGCTTGGCAGTTTTGGGGTTGGGTTTGCACCGAGGAGCTGTCCCTGCCACCCCATCGGATGTGCTGCCATAGAAGCCTTCCCCAGATGGCTGTGTCCAGGACTGGAGCTGGATGTCACCACAGCTGACTGAGTTTGGGTATATCGGTGTGTATGTGAGTGTAGTTATCTCTGCATGTCTGCTGAGTGACATAAATCCATTACATCTTCTCATGTACTAGGCTGAGGAATAAACTTTTCTGGCTTCTCCCATGGGTGCTGCTGGTCACTGTAGAATCCCACTACAGTAAATCTAGGCTGAAATCCTGGGACTGATGAATTCTCTTCCCCCTAAGCTTAGTATAGTCCCAAAGTCCTTCTTTGTTTTTCTTATCTGAATGTCTTCTGAGCCAGAACTAGAACAAAAATCTGACTCATGGAAATAGAGGGCTCTGACCTTGCCTGTGCTTCAGTGTGATGATGTACCCAAAGCAGACCTGTGTGGTTTAAATGGTTTGTTAGGGCATGATGATAACTATATATACAGAGACTTTTAAAATGATTTGTAGTTAGATCCCAGGAGCTGTTCATCCAGGCTCTGGTTCATCCAGTCAAAAAATAAATCCTCTTGGTTTCAGCTTCCCAGGAAAATGCTCAGTGATCCTCACCTGCTCCTACCCTACCCCTCTTCCTTGTTGTTTACCCACTGCGTCATCCCCTTATCCTTTGTTATCCGCATTGCTCTCTCTTCTCTGGATGTATCCACCAAGGCCTCTGAGGGCTTGCCTGCTGCACATGGCACACAGACTCGGATGCTGGAGCCATTTACTCCCATTACTGCTTTGCCAGTTGTGGTGATTTATTTGGCTCCTCTCACAGCCGACGGGCCGAGCCTCTGTCAGTTCAGGAGTGTGACACAGACAATGCAAATGGTACTAATGAGGGGAAGTCCTCATCAGATGGAACTCTGATGCTCTCTGGTCTACTTGTTCCTTAGGCTGTAGCCGAGGCCAGTAAATAAAGTACACCTTGGAGCCAGATTCTGCAGTGCCATGGCCGCCATTCCAAGTGCTTCCCTCTGAGGCCTGGGACCACTCTCCTAGCCACACCACTGGGTGGGCAGCAGGCTCCCAGTGAGCACATGTGCTGCCCTGGACTTTCCTGGCACCTTCCCCGGGCCCTGGCTGCCCTTCCCAGCGGCAGCAGGCTCTGGAGCACCCGAGTAATCCTCTTGAGCTGACAGACACCTGATCAGTGGGTCCCAGGGGGTTTTTATGCAGGCTTATATCCGATGAAATCTCCCAGTTTTACTTTAATTGCTGTTGGCAACATGTGGTCTCTGATAAAAAACATATTTTCTGTCGAGATTGCATTCATCAGTTGAGCTAATTTTTCCTGGCCCTCCACCCATCAGAGCTTCTTTGGAAAGGGAAACAGCAGCTTGTGGGTTAGCGGATGCCAGGCAACTGAACAAAAAGAGAGAGAAGGGAGAGGGGGGAAAAGCAGCTCTGCGCCTGCTGCAGAGCGTTTGCACGGAAAGCCCTGGAAGGGTTCCTGTTCCTCGGAGCCCTGCCGATCTGGTGCACGCTCGGGTGGCAGGATAAGGGAGCGTGTGTCCCGTGGGCCCGGTGGCCGGCGTGGAGCCGCACTGGGAGCCCGGGAGGCCCGTCGGGAGCCGCTGCGCAGACAGCTTGCGCGCCTGACACGCTGCCAGCACCAGAAGCTCGCCGGGTATTTCTGTCTTGGCAGATGCACGTTCTGTTGTAAAGGTCTGTTCAACTCGTGCCTGCCTCGTTCCCAGGTAATGCTCAGCACAGGCTTGCAGCAGGATTTTCACAGCTTGTACTACGGGGCTTTTCCTTGACACCGGGGAAGAAAGAGGGGAGCTGGTGTATGATGCAACTCTGGGTGGATTGCTGTCAGGATGTGGTTTCCCAGATGTGCTGATCCCAGCTCTCCATGCCGGCAGCTCCCTGGCTCTTGTGGGAATGCTGTGGGTGACCCTGTGTCTGCATGTGATTAAATAAGACAAGAGGAAGAATGTTTGGTGGGCAGGCATCCTGCCACTTGCTGAGAATTGCTGTGTTGGCTTAAATCACCCCCCAGATTCTTCGGAACTCACTCCAGAGGTAGCAGAAGTGGGGGGAAAAAAAGAAGTTTTAAAAAAAAATGGATTAGCATTAGTTTTGAAGCAAAGCTGAAATGTTTGCAGGGTTTGCATGCTGGTCTCCATATGTCTCTTTTCAATTGCATGTGCTGGAAGAAAAAATGGCAACATGCAAAGGGATCTGTTAAAGTGGAGAAAGGGAAGCGCCATGTGCTCCGGGGATGCAGGAGAGAGCAGGGACCACCCAGCCCTTCGCTTCGAGGGAGGGAAAACACATGTCCTTCCAAAGTCCCTAGCTTGGGAGCAATGGCCGTTGGTTTCATGTGAAGCAGCATTCCTGTGCTTTCCCCTGCCTGAGGAATGGAAGAGCACAGTATTGTAGCCGTCTCCTCCCCAGCCCCACGCACCGCCCAGACCGTTCAGCAGGGAGCTGGGAGACAAATAGCAGCCTGCTCCCTTCAGGGGATGGCTCCCACAGCCCTTCCTGCCTGTTTTTCCAATGTTTCTCCTTCCTAGATGCAGACTGAGTCAGCCTTGTGCTAATAAAGACCCCTTTCTGCCCAAAATGCGGGCTTCCATCGTGTGCAGGGGATGGCAGTGCTCCCGCTGACTCTGGGGAGAGCAGGCCTGGGCCATCTGTCCCTGCCGCTCCCAGAGCCATGCACACACCACATCCCGCATATCCCTCCCACAAACCGGTGCCGCTCCGTACAGCAGTGTCTTCGTTTCCTGAATGGATTTATAATCCATCCAATACGGTACATTCGGAATGTGTTACAAAAAGGACAGATTTACAGGAGACAATCTGCCTTCATGATGATTGCATATTGTGGCATTTCTAGTCCATATGGATCAGTAAGACTTGGATAGCAGGCATTTGACCTTCAAAATCATGCAAATGTGAAACCAGACTTCAATTTTTTACAGCTGGGAAAGTCACAGTGTAGCTTCTTCATCTGATTTGGGAGGCATTGATTAAAATACAGTTTGACTTCAGAGATGACTGAGATTTTCATACTGCCTTTTTGCAAAGTCGTGGCTCCAGATCTTTCTCCCTCCTTCCTCACCCCTCCTGGCTAAGCCTGACTCATTAACGCCTGTGACTCAATTGATCATTTCAGAGAGAAGTTGCTAATTTAGAGCCACGGGCTAACTATAAACAAGACTTTAAACCTTTTTGCTCCCGCCATAGTTAATCTGTGATAATAACTCCTGAGAGCCTCTGAAAAGGTCTGAGTGTGGCTTTCTGTCAACAGCATTAGCGAGCTGTACATTTTCTCACTGAGAAACCTTGGCCGTGCCAGATCCAATCAGGGTGTTGGAGCAGCACTAGCCTCCTGGTTTGTGGAAGAGCTCCCTGTGTTGCAGGGAGGTTCTGCTGGGGCTTCAGGGTGGTTTCATCTGGGCTCGCAGTGCTTGTGTTGCCTTCGTGGTTTGATGAACTGGGCTGGGAAGGAAGGGCCCTTGGCTCTGCCCAGTTTAAGCCCCGTGTGCCCAGCCTGGGCAGGGTTGCTGCGTTTGCCTGCTCTCGCCACCCCTGCACCTGTAAGCTTTGTCTTGCTGGTGGTGTATCCTCACAAGAAATCCTACCCAAACTCCTTCATTGGAGTCATTAGGTTTGCCCAGTTCCTCCTTTATCAAGTTAAAAAGCCCAAACCCAAGACATCTTATCTTTTGCGTTATTTTGGCTGGAGCCTGGAGACACAATTTACTTGTACCACATGCTTCCACAGGGCTGTCTTGTGCACTCCAGAAGGAAAGTGTTCAGGCTGAGATGAGGAAAATCTATCCTGGCACAGGGTAAAGGGAGAACTGGAGATGCCCAAAACATGTGTGGTTTTAGTTTGTCTGATTTTCCGGTCATTCTGTGGGTTTGGATCGGTAAATACGTGAGTTTCCTTTTTTGATGTCTTTCTTTTTTTTCCAATTCCTCCGTAGTCTTGATGCATCTACAGAACTTTATGCCAGTTACATACACTTCACACCCTTGTACAGGGACAGCCATGGCAGGGCTGGTTCTGCAATCCAGGAGAGAGCGTGTCCAAGGCTAGGGAAAGAGGGAAGGGTTTTATGTGGTCTAGTGTAGTGGTTTTGTTGTTTTGTTTTTTTTTTTTAATCTGTTTCTTCAGTTTTAAAATTAACTCATGGACAGAAGTTTCTGAAGTTTCAGTAATTTAGTGGCCATATGCCACAGAACTGTTCCCTACTGTGAAATCTGTCATGGACAAAGAATTGAAAACAGAAGGAAAACCTACACTAATATCACCAGCTCTGTGGAGAATAAAGAAGAGTCCTAGGTCTGGACACTGCCAGTCCAAAGCAGTAATTAAGGGCCAATGACTGCCTTTATCAGTAAAGGAGCACTTGAAGGAAATGTCTTTCCCCAGCAGAAGGAGAGGGTCCAGATATTGCTGTCAGCTGGTTGTTCCCCACAACCAGAATCACTGTAGTTCACTCTGCAGTAAGGGCAGCAGTACCTAAGGCATGTGTACTTCCCTGGCCTAAGCAGGCCTGGGGATTTTGGCTGCTCCTCAAACTGCCCTGACACAGTCTTGGCAAATTAAAAGGAAGAGATTCCCCCCGAGACAGTGCAGCCTTTATCACAGCACTCATTTACCTGGATTTAACTTGCTTTGTGCCCTTAACAACAGACTTGCTTTTCCTTTGGGTCTGAAGAATTCTGACAAAAGTAGTTGGAGAAGGATGGGGTTGATGGGTTTTCCTTTTTTGTCTTTCTGTAAAATCTCCTTTTTAGAAGAATCTACCAGGGGTATGACTGGACAAAAAATAGAAAATTATAGCATCATTTTCCTCTGCATTTTCTTAGTTCTGTCACGTTTTGAATGGCACAATCTATTTTTTTGTCAAGGATTGAAGCAAGTGGTGGATTTTTTCTTAGTTCTGCCTGTGAGCTGGCAAGTGCCACCATGCCATGCTCTCTGTTCCTGCCTCCAGGGCTCAGGTCTGGCACTGCCAGGAGGGACTGGTTTGCCTGGCACCAGAGCCTGGGAAGCCTTTGCCCAGCTCATCAGCACCAGCCCCAGGCAGAACAGGGAGCTGGCAGCTCCTGCTCCTCTGCACTGAGCTTCAAGTGGGGGTAAAACCAGGGGTGTGGAGCCAGCCTAGGGCCCCTGTACCCCCACAGGGGGGCAGGGAATGTCTGTCTTCCCATTCCCACAGCACAGACACATGGATTGGGCATTCAACTTGGTCATTGTGAGAGAGCAAGTAAATCAGGGCTTTTACAGGCAGTATTCTATCCTCAGCCACTCACTCTTGTGTCTGTTGTTATCAGCTGCTGCTGACTGGTAAAGCAACAGACCTTAAAGATCGTGGTATTTGCTGGAACGTGTTTGTCAGGCAGCCAGCTCTCCTCTTACAGAGGCTTTTATTCTCCCTAAAGCACTGCTTGTGCTTAACTCCTGCTGCTCCTGCTCTCCCAGAGCTCTTCCCATTCCCACAGGCCCTGCCTCAGTGTCAGCACAACAAACCTGGCAAAACTGGGCCAAAAAAACCTTTCCAAAAGCTGAGGCCAAGTGGGCACACCAGGTGCTGTGTCTCATAGTCATAGGAGTTGCTGCTCTCTGTGTTTAGTCAATACACAGGTATCAGCTTTTTACAGGAAGAAGTGTTTGGATATCTGATGAAATTTACTGCAATCCTGCAAACAGAAACTTGACTATTCTCCCTCTGTGTCTGCCCTTTATACTCTCACAGAGATACATCTGTTTTGGGGCTCTCAGCAGGCCGTGGGTCAATCACTGCCATTTAGGGGCTCAGCAGTCTGTGGTTTGGTTCCCACCATTCTGGGGCTCTCAGCAGGCTGTGGGTCACTTCCCACCATTTTGGGGCCGGCCATGGGTCAGCCCTTGAGGGAGAGGAGATGTGGAAAGCAGACGTGAAGATCCAGCAGTGGAAGGGGGTGGAGTGTGATGTAGGTCTCAAGCTGCAAACAGTGACAGGTACTACAAACTGAGCACCTCCAAAATATTGTGCAGAATCAGGTAGGTTTCTTGTTTCTTACCACATCAGGCTGGCTGCCTGTCCCCTTTTCCAGGGCACACATATCACAGTTTTTAAGCTGTCCTATATATCTGTTGTCAGGAGAGCTGCTCTCTGCCAGGGCAGCAATGAAATCTGATCTAACTCTTCAGCTGAAATTTTGGCTTTTGTTTCCTCTGAAAACCTGCTCTATCTCTCTCCCAGATCTCTTCAGGATCCAAGCATTCTTCTAAGAACAGTGGAAAAAGGATTCTTTGAGAAGAGTTCCCTGGTCTGTAATTCTCTGGAGAAATTTGTTGGCACTGTTTGCCACACTCCTACCAGCACAAATCCAGTTAGCATCCTCACACTGCTGGGGAGCATTTAGAGGCAGGATTTTCTCAGGGAGAGAAACTGAGCTGCTGATGTGGATAGAGATTAACCTTTGGGTTGGTGTAGTGTCTGGACCATGCTGGGGGGAAAAAAACAGTAATTTTCTTCAGTGCTTAACTCCCTTCTGCTGGGCAAAATCTACCTTGGCAGATTCTGACTACTTCTGGCTTCACAAGTGTGTGTACATTTTGGGTGGTTGAGTTTCCATGGAAATTCAGTGCACCCATCAGGTTCTGAAATGGCTCCACGTGCAGTCTGGATTTGAGAACAATTGTTAACTTGTCTGTTCTTTTTATGCTACCTTTTGATAGAATTGGCCCGTTCTCCTTGTAAGTTGTGGAAGAGCAGTTTCCTGAGCGAGCAGACTCCAGAGGTAGCGGCTCTCCACACAGATACATTTACAGGCATTGTAAAATTCACTGTGAGAGAAGCTGCAGGACTTTGGGGTTAGTAATGGGGGCATTTCCAAGTGTTCATGTGTGTTTCTGAACAGCTCCAGAGTAGCTGTTCTGTTCCAGTGGGTCAATAATCTGCATTTTTAGAAGAACTTTAATGTATATTTACATAATCTGCCTTTTAACAAGTCCTTAATTGTGTATTTATGTGACAGATCATAGCAGCACCAAAGGAGCTGTTATTGTCTGCTTTGTCACTCTTAATAGACTTCCATGAGGATATTTTCCTGCTTCAGGTTGGTGATTGTGCATCTGAAAGTGAAGGGGCCAGCAGTGGGGCTCTCAGTACAGGCAAGAACACTGCACCAGAGCTGGGCAAGGAAGGAGTCCTCCTCCTCCTCTCCCTGGCTGTGCAAAGCTGTTGTGCATGCGGATCATTCCGTGTAGTTCAGGGACCAGGGAGGGCCAACATGTGGAGAGACACTACTTACAAGAGCAGATAGTAACAAGACAAGGTGGGGATGGTTTAAACAGAAGGAGAATAGGTTTAGGTTAGATATTAGGAAGAAATATTTTACTGTGAGGGTAACTGGCACAGGTTGCCCAGAGAAGCTGTGGATGCCCCATCCATGGCAGTGTTCAAGGCCAAGCTGGATGGGACTTGGAGCAACCTGGGATAGTGGAAGGTGTCCCTGATCATGGCAGAGAGTTGGGATGAGATGATCTTCAAGGTCCCTTTAACACAAACAACTCTGTGATTCTACATGGGGAAGAATGAGTTAAACAAATTCAGGACATTAAGCAGGCTGCCATGGGGCTGACTAGCAAAAGCTTGCAGTCATATTTCTACCAGGACAAGACTGATAAAGTAGATTTTTATTGGATCAACAGTTACTGTAAAAGCTATTAAAGGTCAAAATGGATAAACATCAAGTCATACAAAGCCCATCTTTAGCTAACAGCAATCTGGAAGGTTATGCTGTTTTAATGACAATTCATTGTACAAAAGCTGCTGAAAATGTATCACAGAGTTCTTGTAGAAAGATGTCTGGTTGGCTCAAACCAGGCCCTGCTGCTGGGCTGGGTTTGAGATGGTCTGGGCTGTTCTGCAGGAGCCTGGGCAGGGCCAGGGCTGTGTCACTGTGGGTTAATGCCCATCCTGCAAGGACCCCCCTTCCCAGGCCTCATTCTCCGTTCTCCTGCCTATTACCTACTAAGCATTGTAATAAGTCGGGTAAACTGCCGGGACAACAACGCCGTCTGGAGATCCTGCATCTGCCTGCCTTAATCAGCTTCCTCCCTTGAACAGGAATTTAAATAATGAGTCAATTAATGTTCTCAAATGCCAATGAGATGCAGAAGAGATGGGTGGAGGTAGGAGCGCGGTGTGAGTTGTTCCAGCACTGGATTTTATGAGGAGTCACACACTAGAGTACCCAACTGATTATGTGTCCCACACAGATGTGCCCACCTGGCACTGCTCCTTCTCCCCATGCCTGGCTCACCAGAAAAGGCCCCTTTTTCAGAGGGCTGTAAACCTTTCTGCACAGGGCAGATTTGTCACACACCCACGAGGCAGCCAGATGGTCCTTCCATAGGGCATGGTGGCTTTGTTTTTTAATGGGGCCTTAAAAATGTAAAAGAAAGCCCAACCTCTGTATCCTCAATTCTGCTTCCTCCATGCTGAGGATCATTTAATTCATCCCTGCAACCCGCACAGATTATTTTGGCAAGTACCTAACCTTTTGTTTGTTGCTTTGACTTCACCTGTGCTCAGGCAACATTTCAGCTCTTATTACCACGCTTTGCTTATTCTGAGCAGTAGCAATTACTAATAATAACTAAATCAGCACCTTTTATTTCACAAACTAAATGCAGCCTGGTAGGGCTGAAAAGTGATCTGATCTATAAAATGGCTGGAAGGAAAAAAAATGGTCCCTAAATTTTAGGTATTAACATTTCGGTTCCCCCTCAACCTCTCTTCTCCACAAAAATAATTTTGGTTGCTTTTTGTCCTGCAGAGGACTTATGTAATTTGTAATCCTATCTCCAGCGTAACCAGACAGGTAGTGTGGAAAATGTTTCCTGTGCTCCTCTGACTTGCTGTTTTGCACACTTTATTGCTGTAGCAGTGCCTGATGGGCCAAGTAATGTCCTGAATGTCCTGAATGCTGGAGCTGTGCCAGCTGTAAACACTGCTGGAGTGTTCTGTGGCTGGGGAGAATTGCCATCCCAAAAGCAGAGAGGATGGCTGTTGGCCCGCCTTTGGTGGGAGCCTCCTGTGCTGGATGAGTCCGAGATCATCCTCACTTGTGACAGGAGCAGGAGCTGCATGAGCACAGGGCACACAGGGGTAAGCCATGTTTTGGTCAGTAGTTCCTGTTGACCCCCCAAAAGGAGTCTGCTGGTGGGGTGCTGTTAAATCTGAAACCTCCTTCACCCCTGTATCTGTGCATGGAGACTGTGACTAAAGGCTGTTCTAGGATGAGTAGAGGTAAAGGCCAGGGAATGGAGCTGTGCATTGTGGCTGCTCAGTCAGATCCCAGCAAAGCTCTCCCCTTCAGTTATTCCTTAGTTGGTGACTTAGAGAAGCCCAGTGCAGAGTTATTCCACCTGACAGCAGCAGCAGAGCATCCAGGTAAATAAAGATCACAGCCTGATTGAGAAATGAAGTTGGACCTCAGTCAGATCTAATCAGGGTTAGCTCACCTAGAAACTTACCTGTCAGCGTGTGCAGGACTTGGATACTTTCCCTCCTCCTGGTGAATTGTGAGCAAGGGTGTGAGGCTTTGGCCAGGGCTTGGATGAGGATTTGCCACTGTGCAGAGTTGCAGTGGGGCCAGTCCCTTCAGAGGAGTCCCTCCCTGGGTCTGTGGGAGAAACAGGGATACCCCAGGGCCTCCAGCACTTGGTCCCAGGTTTACTGGTATCCAGTGGCTTGTGAAAGCACAGACTTTCCCAGCTTCCTCTCTAGTAAGTAACAACCTGTATGTGGAGCACATTATCCCTGTCTGTCAGGAGCCCTGCCTAATTGCAGTGGGAAACGTAATGTTGTCCTTTAATTTACCATTTGTGAAGCAATTTGCAGTGGGAAATGGGGACTGTGTGATGGCCTTTCAGAAAGGAACTGAAAAATGCACACAATTTAACAACTGACATATCCAATTGTGAGGCAGAGAAGGAGCACTGGTTAAAATATTCCTTCATTTGCTTGCCCTGTTTGTGGAATGTGCTGTTGGTTGTTACTGCAGCCTTTGAACTCAGGGCAGATGAAGCCCAGGGTGCCTGAGCAGCTCTGCCAGGGAGCCTGGTTACAGCAGAGGGAGGCAAATTGCTCTGGCTTGGATATTTGTGTTTGGTCTGAAACGTGTTCAAAGCATGCAGGGCTTGTTTCTAGAGGAGAGTAGGACAGGACAGAATCCTGATGAAGGCCAGAGGAGCCAAGCATGCCCACAGGTTCTTCAGGCTGCCCCAAGGCAGTGAGCTGGGCTGTGCGCTCTGCAGTGGGAACATGGAGTTCCTCTATGACATCCAGTGCCACTTCCTGAGCAGAAAATGCCAGATGGATTTCTGCAGAGAGGCAAAGCAGGGTGCTTACTCTGCATCTGGTCAGCTGAGATGGGCTGGCCTGCCTGGGAGTCCTGAGAGCATCTGTGGGGTTGATGACCTGCTAACCTTTGTGCCTTTGCACTTTGTCCACGTGTTTTGCATCCTGCCCAGCATTTCCCATTATAGGAGTTGGGCATTGCTGTGAAGCTGCCAGTGACCTAATACAGGCATGTGATGCTTTTCCCTCACCTGTCTGCTTCATCCTCGTGGTGGCTCAGCTTTCACTGCCTCCCCTGCTTATCTCAATCATTTGTGGATGATTTGAGGCTTTCAGAAATGCACTTTCAACAGCCAGTAGCCAGAGGTGTTATTTCTACCAGGATAGATTTTCTTTCTCTTTTTCCCTTTGTCTCCATGTGTCATTCCAAGGCAGAGTGAGTGATACACTGTGCCACAGCTCAGTGGATTAGTCACTGACCTTTTGCTGGGGGATTCTCTTTGATGTAGCCTCAGCTCACAATGGAAGTGCAGCCGCTTCTGTGCCCGCCAGTGAGTGCCGGAGCTGGCAGACTCCTGACGAGTTTCCATGTACCCTTCTGGGGATCTCTGCTCTTTATCCATGGCCTTTGGTGGGCATTTTTAGTAAGTGTTGGGGTTGCTGAGGCAGGCTGAGTGTAGGAGGAGGCTGCTGCTGGGATCGCAGGGAGCAGTGTTGGGAGAGGAGGGGCTGGTTTGGTTAGGAGTTACGGAGCCCTGCTGCTTTGCTTTGGTCATTGGCACTGCACTGTCAGTGGCAGCCTGCAGCACTGGGCTGCATGTGACAAGGTAATTCTCTGCAGCTCCAAGTCCTGCTGGCCAGGGAATCTGAGTCTCTTGAGGAGCAAGGGATGCACTTCAGCACTGTCAGATGCAATCAGGATCACCTGCCTTATTGTGCAGCTTTTCTTTCCTTCATTCAGAGGCTTAAGATAAACTTGGAAGAAGTAAACATGAAAGCCATGTTCTTGAGTGCAGGCTTTGGGGGTGTTGCTGTGCTTGTGTGGCTTTTCCACTGTTTTGTCACTGCAAAGGAATGTGTGGAAGAATCTACCTGTTTAGCCAAAGTCAAGTGAAAAAGTTGGCACAAGTCCCGTGTGGGATTTGAAGAGGAGAAAGGAGGGCTGTAGTGGAGAACTTGTTGCCAGAGGGTGGATATCCATCACTAAACCAAACTCCTGTGCTCCACAGTGTCAGTGTTCCTGTGCAGGACAGGGCAGTGCTGGGCTTCATTCCCACAGCCTTAGGGCAGGAGGCATGGAATTCACATGAGCCTGATGGGGACCCTCCCCGTGGCATGGGGCTGGCTTGGGCTGCTGCCTTTGTGGAATGTCACTGGTGTTCTGGAAACCAGAAACAAACCCAGCAGCATTTGCAGGAGTCTTGAGGAGCAGCTCTCTGTTTCCTGTTGAAATACAGCATAAATTAGATGCAAACTTCCTGGCCTTTTCTTCAGGATGTTTTGGGAATGATGTGTTCCTGTGACTGTCCAATACATTGTTAATTAGCCATATATATCCATAGTGATATGTTCAAAAGCCTTTTGTGAATTGGCTGCCTAAGTCACATAAGCGTTTTGCAAATATCTTCCAAAATAATTTCTAATTTCCCTCTTCCAAAAGGAGATTGAGCATGGGATTTGCTCCCTTTGAGGAGGAGCTGCTGGCAGTGTGAGTTATGGACTGTGCCTCCTGGAGTCCAGGGATCAGGAACACGCTTGAAAGGTGGAAGGACAGGAGCAGAGGGCAGACCTGGCTATCAGCTGCGTTAATTGAGGGCAGTCTGTCATCACTAATGATGGGAGGGGCACTTCATTGTGCTGCTGTAGTACCTGTGGCTGGTGCTGAGGGAGGAGATGCTCTTGGATACAGCAGTGTAACCTCTGTGTCCAGTGCTCTCAGTTGCCTGAGAACACAGGATTTCCCCCTGAATATTGGTCCTTTCTTCACTAATTTGGGTGGGCTATTTTGTTACCGTTGTGGCTTAGACAACCGCAGGCTTTAAAAGGCAATTAAATAAGGTTCAGCTAGCTGAAGGGGCCTTTGGAAAACTGGGACAAACAAGAGGAAGCTGGGAGTCCCTGTCAGCTGGCAGCAGCACAGACTGCAGAGCCAAGGGTGAGTCTCTGCACCAGTGGAAGAGGTTGTGTGGCATCCCAAGTCCTGTGTGTATCTATTCCCGTGGGCTCACAAGTCCCAGGGGCTGCTGTGCCTTTGGAAAACCTGAATAGCAGATCCTGGTGCCAGGGGGAAACAGGGCACCTGGCTTAGCTGTAAAACGGTTGTGACAGCAAATGTATGTTGAGTAAGCTGCTGGAGATCTGCAGGTACTGGAAGTTTCCTTCCTTCATGGCTTGGATACCATATGCAGTCCAGTAAAGGCACAGTTGGTGTTCTGGTGACCCACATGCGAGGTTGGAGGGTATGGAATGAAGAGGTGACAGTGTTTGGGGTCCTGGCTCTCCGTGTCCTTGTGTTATCTACCCTCTTGGTGAGACACTCTATCTGCAATAGTACTGCTCTTTCTGCACCCCTTGCTGTTGAGCCTATTCAGGAGTTAGTTTTTAAACAGGGCAGAACCATATACTCCTTTTCCTATTTAAAGGGACTTCTGGTTAATGGTGCTTTATGGTTATTAGTGGTAAATTAATAGGCTCGACTTCCTTTTACTACCTGACACTATTTTGGTAGGAGAGCTTAGGTCAGTAACAGGTGAAGATTGACTGCCTTAAAAGGAATGGTTTAGAAACCCCCTCAGATGCCAAAATGGTGGATATGTGAGAAGCTGCCCAAGAGCCAGGGCAGCCTGATGCATCCCTGGCTGGTGAGCTCCAACTCCACGCTGTCCCCTGTCCCTGTCATGGCTGGTGAGCTCCAGCTGTGTGTGCAACTCTGTCCCCTGGCTGATGTCACGAGTTGCTGTTGGGGTGGCCAAGAGCTCCATCACTGCTGTGCTCAGCTTGGGGCTCCAGAAATGTGCTGATGGTCTGGCTGGGTCCAATTATAGCCTTCAGCTGAAATCCAAGGGAGCAGCCTGGCTCATGCCTTGCTTGCTGTGTTTCCTTTTCTCTGCAGATATCTGTGCAGTCAGGTTTCACATTGTTTGTCTGCTCCGTGCCCCTGAGCTGAGACCTGGGCTCTCTGTCCCCTCTGAGATCAGCCTGTGCAGGCAGCAGATTTACAGGGGAGCTCTCCCAAGCTGAGCTGGGGTGTTGGAGGTTTTACTATCCCTTCTGGCTGCTTGTCTCGTGTGTGATATGTGGAGGGGCATATAAAGACTGGAGATTAAAAAAGGAAAAAAGTTACCGTTTCTGTGTGGGAATAAATCCAGAGGCAAGTGCTCCTTGTGTGTGGGAGGAGGGTAGGGCCAAGTGGGCCACAGGAGCCACAGTGCTGAGGGGAGCAGGGCTGCCCTCCCGGCCCGGGAATGCAGCATCAATGGACCATAAGTGCTCCTGCAATGGCACTGGATCCGTGGCAGCTGTTTGTTCAATGTTTCATGCTTTTAGCCACATCTGTTCCAAATGAGTGTTAATATTGCAGTGGCATCCACTAAGGATGGGCTCTGTCAGCTCTGCTGAGTGTCAGGCTGACCCTGGTGACAAGGAAAGAGCAGTTCAGCCCACGGAGCTCCCTCTCCCTCCACCCCCTGTATCCGTCTTGCCTGGCTCCGCTCCACCAGAATGCCTTTCCCCCCCCCACCACCAAGGGGGGGAAAGAAAAGGGAAAACTAAGGCAGTGATTCTCAAGGAGAAAGATTGCATTTATTCCTAGCACCCTGTCCAGCAATGTCAGATAACAGTTTATTCATCCCCTGGCCCCTGTATGACATTGAAGCATATCAACAGTGACAAAAGTATATTGAATAATTATCTTGAAATTAATACATTATCCCAAACTTAAATAAATGTCATCTGATCAATATATCTTGGAATGGAAAGGGAAGAGAATGTGAAGGGCATCGCTTCATTATTCATTAATTTTAGAGTAATGTAGGCAGATGAAATGGTTATTTCAGAGCACTGCTATTATACTCACTGGCATTTTAAATAACTCCCAAGATTTAACAGTATATATTCCCTTGTCGAAGCAGCTTACACTCGTTAACACTGTGGGTTCCAGATTTCTCTAGTTGACAGTGCCAGAAAATACCAGAAATGTTCCAACCCCATTGTTTTTGTTTGGTTTTTTTGGTTTTTTTTTTCCTTTACCCTTTCTGTTCCTTGCACGGTTTAAGACATCCAGTTCCACCCTCACCAGTACAGCACACACTGGGATCAGTCCAGCTGAAACATCTGGGCACGAATGTTGAATTCCTGGGAATGAGAGGTGACCTCATTTCATCCGTATGTATGGCTCTGGCTCAAAATCAAGCTGCTGGCTGCAGATCTCTCTGCAAGGAGAAAATGGAAGCAATCTTGTGCCTCCTGGAATCAGGATCAGTGGTTTGTACTCTGGCTGGCTTTCCCCAGGAGCAGGCAAGGTGACATCCTCTCCTGTGGCTTCACATGGGTCAGATGGGGCTGGTGCTCCCCACGGACATGGCCAGGGACCTGCCCCTGGCCTTTTCCCCTTTCAGGGGCACTGCAGAGCTACAGGGACGAGCAGGAGCCAGTCCAGGGGACACATCTGCAGGATTATAACAAAATCCAAGAAACCACATTGGCAGCTGCTGTGAAACTGCTGGACAGAGTTGAGTTGATTACTGAGGTATGCCTCATGCTGAGAATCCAGCCTGGTAAAGCGTAGTGCCCGTGCTGGTACGTGCAGAGCACAGCCAGGACATGGTTTTGGTTGGAAGTTGTGGGTTTGGATGACAGGGCCTTAGTGATGTGAGAGGAGAGGCCACAGGCAGCCCCGAGTCTGTGCTTAACTCGGGCACCTGTGTGTCAGAGCTCTGCCAGCCCCAGTCCCATGTGGAATTCTCCTGGCCACAAAAACCACCTTTGATCAGTGTGACAAAAGCCCTGGCCATGCTGGTGCCTCCTTCCTGTGTTGGTGCTGTTTTCACCCTTGCCATGAGCATTTTCCCCTGCTGTGCAGCCTTCTTCCCACCTCACGTGGGCTGCAGTGCCAGGTGCACATAGGTTGTGTGAAGCTGGAGCAGATTGGAATTGTGCCCCACCTCTGCCTCACACCAACAAATGTCCTCTCCTGTGGTGCCCAGGGACAGGCAGGGCACTTAATGACACCTAACGAGGTCTGCACTGCCAAATGGCCCCTCTCAGAGATCCTGGGAATGGATTATCTGTGCCCAGTTCAGGGGTACTGGAAATGCATTATCCACTATCTCAGGCTCACGGCTTGGAGTGGGCTGGGAGAAGAATGCTCTGTCAGTAATTTGCTTCACAAATTTAACCTTCCAGTGTATTTAGAATAAGCCTTCACAAGTGTCCTGGGTGTTACACACCCAATTATGATTTTGAAGTTACTCAGTTAACTTCTCTGTGTTTCTCCTTCCCTCAACTGTCGCTGATTTTATGCAAATTTCCAGGCAAATTCACATCTGAATATGTGATTTAGGGGGGTCACCTGTGCCTGGTGGCTTATTTCCCCCATGCAGGTCTATGGAGGGAAATCACCTTGTTCATCCTCCAGCAGAATCAACCCTTTTTTTCTCATTTTCCCCTATGGGTTCAGCTGATCTTTGATCTGGCCAACATCAATATTTTCTCTGCCAGGAAATACTAACTGTATTTTTCTCTAGGAAAATAGTAAAACAGTGTAAAGTTGAGAGGTGCCATAGTGTGTGTGCATGTGCTTGTGCAGGTGTGTGTGTGTACCTGCAGGACATTCCAGGAACCTGCATGGTGTACTTAGAAAAACTGAGGCATGTTCCTGTGTGTGAGAGAAAATTATTTTTCTGTGTGGAACAAAGCAAGGGGAGAAAGGAAACAATTGCAGGGACACAGCAAAGTGGGGCCTGAGATGCTGATAAATTGGGGCCTTTTGGGAACATTGAGGCACACGTGGAGCGCCTGTGTCACCGAGGCGTGCCAGGCCCATGAGTATGCTGAGCCAATCTGAGTGTTTCAGGACAAAATATCCAGGAATAAATAGAGTGAAGAGCAGAGCAGATGAGGCCCAAGAGCAGGATGTGCCCTCTGTGTGACTCGCAGCTCAGCGGGTGCCATGGTGGGCACAGGGCAGCAGTAGAGCACCCAGAGCCCTGCTTCCCAAAGCTCTTGCTTTGCCTGGCCCTGCCTGGGAGCTGCAGTCACTGCTGGAACATCTGTGTTTATTTTGCATGACAAACTTGTTCCTGGGCTCTGACAAAACGCGTGCTGGTCTGGGACTGGGGTTTGGGCTCCTCGGCAGGGCTGTGCCGTAGTGCACGGCTGGCCCTGCGCTGCTCTATAATACATATTACATTACTTCATCCATAGTTAATGACAAGTGTGCTATATTTTTAATCTTTATAGCTTTATTGTGTGCAAGTGGTTTTAATAATTGGTGCTGCAGGATGGTTACTTCCCAGAATTACCCTGCAAAATTGCTGTGTGTTTTCAGCGTTCTGTCGCGCAGGTTGTAAATTATAAACTTGGGTAGTAATAAACTTGGCTCTCTCTCACTGCTCTGTGGAGATGCCAGCCCGTAACAACAGCAAAAAGATACATGCTGGCAAAAATTCCTCCCTGAAGCTATCCTCATCCTATGTGCATGGCCTGTAGGGTAAAGAAGCCCTCTGGTCACCCCTGCTTATGCTTTGTGTGTGTGACCATGAGCAGCAAAATAACTGCAGTGACACAGGGATAGTGGTAAGGAGCAAAGGGGCCTGGGGGCTCCCTGAACCCCCCACCTCCTCCAAGACATTCCTCGGCCTCGTACCCATGTGGAGCATGGGCACTTCTGCCAGAATTGTGATAAACAAGGCATGTGGTATCCAAATGCCTTTGCTGGTGTCCTGAGCCTGCACATCCCTGAACTGGGGCTCTGGAACGAGGCTGGTGCTTGGACTGCAACCTCGTCTCTTGTGGAGTCTCTGGTGATCCCATCTGAGGGCTGAGCTTAGGCTAACACAGTGCAACACAAATACTGTAAAGCCTGGGGCAAGCAGAACATTTTTACTTAAGAAAAAGGAAAGAAAAAATGCAAAACTGGGTGAAGGTGTTCTGGAGGCTTCCTGTTTCAGCTGGCTTGTTTTGTTTGGCATTTCTCAGTTCTCTTTTTCTGGGCATGTCCCTAGCAAGGATGATGGTAGTGCCTCCCCTTCCCCTGTGCGCTGGGGTGATGAAAACTGCATCCCTCCCTCCTGTGCTGCCTTGGCTCCCAGTTTCCACCCCAGAGAGCCAGGGGCCCAGGTGCTGGGGCGGCCCCCCAAGCCCCATGCACAGACAGTCCCCAGCATTCCCGAGGAATGCTGTGAGCACAGCAGGCACACAGCGTCTCTCCGGAGGGGCAGCGCTGGGATGGCCTCAGGTAACAGCAGCTCCTTTGATCGGGCTTGTTGCCTTCAGCCTCCAGCTGCCAGCGACGTTCCGCTGCCTCTGAAACCCTGTTCACCCGTGGGCAATATCCACCTGCTGCAGTCCTTGGAGCCAAGCAAGGGATGTGGAGTGTGCTCTTGGAGTGCTTGCAGGAGTTACTGGAATAGCTGATGATCAGCCTGCAGGAGGCTGGGAGTCTGGGGGAGGTTGTTAAGGGCCAGGCATCACTTCCAGCAAGCACACAGCCTGCAGAACTGAGCTGTCCTCAGCCAGGGACAGGTTCAAGTCCTACTTTAGTCCATCTCTGCTTTAAAGCAACACAAGGACCTCCCTTGAACTGCTGAGTTTCTTTTATTTTGGCTTGGGGTGAAACTCGGTGTCATTGTCAGTGACATTTTTAAGCCTTACATGGACACAATTAAGTAGTAATAGCTGTAGCAAGACCTAAAGAGAGAATCCAAAACAAATAAATTACATTATGATTAAAGCTTCTTTCCTTCACCCAGGGACACTGAAGAAGACATGTGAGGTTCCTAATAAAAATGTGTATCTTTAAGTCCTAAGGTATAATGTATGCAAACATGTTTCATTAGCTGCTGAGCTTTGAGAGGCCAACATTTGCTTTTCACCCCTCCCTCTGTGTGGGGCTGGTCAATCTGATTGCTGGAAAGTGACTGGATTTGCAGGTGGCTGTGCATTTCCAGGGTACTTGTCCTCCGTGGATACAAGTGAATTGGGGAATCTTTATTGTTGGACCAAGGTGCTTTAGCACGTATTTAACTTGTGTCTTTGGGGCTCAAGCCCCATGTGTTGAATGAAAGATTTTTCATCATGAAATGTTTGAGCATTTTCCTGTGGCTTGACTAACCCTGCACCATCCTTTTGCAGGCATTGCAGTGCCTGGTGGCCCAGCCATCTCCTCTGGATCTCCGGTGACCCGGCACAGCCATGGCATACCTGCCAGGTGACAACCATGAGGCACAGCAGGAGGTGAAGGCTAAGGTAGGAGATGTTCCAGTCTTTTTTAGACATTAAACACACTGAAAAACAGATTACCAAGGAAGCACACAAACACACATTAACACTGACTGAAGCACACAGATGCAAACACTGTGATTCCAAGGGTGTTCCAGGACATCCACCTTCGTTGTGATGGCTGGAACAGAACAGTGGTCCTGTTTGAGCAGCGTTGGACTGAAGAAATTAAGGTAAGAGGGGAGTGGATTAAAAAAAAAAAAGCAGCTTTTTTCTGCACATGTGCCTTTGTTGGCTCCTTTTGGATGCTGTGATTTCCATTTTACTTTGTGTCTATTGCCAGTTATGCACTGGTTCACTGTGAGCACTTGTTGCAATGTGTTTGATTTCTTACTGATGGTGTCCAGTTTGTTTCAGTTAACATATTTGTGGGCAAAGATTTTGTTCAGATGTGTGTTCAAGACCACCTGGTTTGACAGAGGCTTTGAGCAGGGTTTGATCTGTCCTGTGGAACATAAGGGGGGTGTCAGACTGGGTGGGGAAGTGGCTGTGCCCACACTGTGCTCAGCCAAGAGCAGCTCCACTGAAGGCTTTGAGGGAGTTCTCCTCACTAATTAGTCATTCCGTCGGAAACAAATAATATTATTACTACTTTTTGTTGGAATTTGATAATCCTACTATGGCTGTGCTTGATGGAGGGAGAGCAAGTTGAACAATCCTTGTTTTCACTGTTCAAATGTTCACTTTCACACAAGCTGTTGTGTGTTTGAAAATCAGCGTGTTAATGGTGTGTGTGCCTCACTCCCCTGAGACCAGCTGCAGTGCCTGTTTCAACCAGTGCACAGATTTCCTGGAGCTTGGACCTCTTTGTGTCCTGGAGAGCTTGGACCCCACACCCTGTAGGCTTGTGACAGTCCTTCTAACAATCTGTCCTTCAAACAGTCTGTGTGGGTGCAGTGTCTGGGAGAGGAGACCTTGGGAAATGCCTCTTGGGAAAGGCCTGCTGCTGTTAGTGAGGTGCTGAATCACACAGGGGAGTTGTGCAGGTGAGGCTTTGAGGTACCCCAGTTCTGGGCAGGTGTGGGGCAGGGGCATGTGTGGGGCAGCTGAATGTGCTGAGCTCAGGGCAGGGCTGTGGCACCTCCTGGGCTGCCTAAATCAGGTGTAGTGTCTCATTCACCTTTTGCATCTAAGAGTGTAAAGAGACAGAGCTGTTCAAGGGGGAGGGTGTATCAGCTTACCCCAAAATCAGCCGTGAGGTGATCCTCATCTCAAATACTGGGACACCACAAAGCATTGTCCTTAGAGAGTACACTTCCCCTCTGACAGAATGGAAATTAGTAAATAGTTTCCAGCAACCAAAAAATGTACTAAAGCATGATTTGAGCAGGAAGGAAGCCACCAGCAGTCCTGCCACCTCTTTGACAGCTCTTCTAATCACCATAGCTTTATCAAGAAGTGTTAAGTTGTATTTTTTTATTGATATTTAAGAATAAATTCTTACAACATCATCTCTATAAAAGGTTCATCACAGACCAAATACCACTCTAACCTTTTAAGCTTCTACAGTAAAAACTGTCGTCTTTATTTATCTAAGTTTGGGAGAGATACAAATGTAATCATAACCCCCAAGGCAAAATTTTATGGCAGTTTTCAGAACTCCTCTCTATAAAAACTACTCAAAGCTACCAACATAAAAGTCCCAATAAAATTTGCTTTAGATCCTAGTCATAAAACACGATTTTTTTCCCTGGTCCTGGAGCTACAGGTGTCCAGCTGGCAGCGCTGGTTGCTGCCGCATCCCCTGGCAATGCCAGGCTCCGTGTTCCTGCTGTGTCAGGTGGGCAAGGAGGGGCTGCTGCACCCTAAGCTGTGCCCTGGCTCATCCCAGCCCAGCCTGTGGGTGCCTGGTGGCAAGCATGGGCACAGGAGATGTGGTTAAACCGTGGCTGGAGCAGTTCTGGAAGTGAGGAGAATCTTTGGGTCTGCAAAGAACTGTAACAAAAGCAAGTGGGAAAAGAACATTGCAGGCAGTAACGTAGAGCACAGAACTCTTACCTTTTGTTTGGTTTTTTTCAAACATTGGGGGTCTGCACTTGTTTGCAAGACTGGTGGCCTTCCAGGTCTTACTTTGGTGACATAGGAATCCATGCACCAGAGGTTGCCTTACTTAAAGATTCCTTACTGTTATTTGGATGTAGAGTGTTAGCAGCAAGTAGAAAACCCTTTATTTACATTTAGTGGAGGAACCCAGTCTGGGCTGGGCTGGGCAGAACCAGGTTGGGCTGGGGCTGGTTCTTGAAATGCAGGGCAGGAATAAATCTCTACAGGCTTTAGTGGATTCCTGGCAACTAAAGGCTCACGCTTTATCAGCCTAGATTAATTTGCTTTTACTGTGCAGGGTGGATTTAACCCAGCTACCTCACTCTGGATGGTTTCTGTTCAGAGATCTGAACCTGTTCTTCTGACTGCAATTAGGAGAAAAGCAAACATAGTGCAAAGCTGCTGCTGGTAAAAGAGAGCTGAGGCATTTCCCAGATGTGAAATAAAAAACACAGCTGCCTTCTTTGGGGTACATGCCTCAAAGCATCCCAGAAATGTCATGATAAGTAAGAACAACTTGATGTAAAACTGTGCTTGGATGCAAGTATTTTTCTGCAGCAAAAGTACTAGCATGTTGATTCCTAAAGCTGCTTTCTTTGGGGGCTGCAGGAGGCTGGAGGTGGCCCAGAAAGCCTCCACCTGGTGGCCCACATCTTGTGTTTGCAGGCTTGGACTTGTTTGTCATTCCAAGCACCCACTGCATGCTCCAACTGTTCCATAGCTGGGAAACATTACGTGGTTGCTGGTCTCAGCTGATGGTCCTTCTGAGGAGGGTGGGAAGCCACAGCCCCGTCTTTTTGGAAGTTTCTTGCCATGGAGCTTCCCAAGGGCTTTTTCCTCCTGACTCCATGTGCTCTGCAGAGATGTCCTTGGGAGCTCTAGGACTGCCAGGAAGGGGCAGTCAGGGAAATCAGGTAGATCCAATAGTTGCATAACTTGTGTAATAAAAGCTATGATTCCTGACAGGGCGTTTCTGTTTATCTTAAAGTAGACTTAAATTACAAATCTGCCTTCTCAGTTGTGTGTGATGTCAGGAATTGGCTCTGGGAGCATTCCCAAGCTGGCTGTTAGAACTCTGTTCCTATCTCTCCGTCTTTTCTGCATTGGGGAGGCTGCTGGGTACTTCTTGTCTGCTGGGTCTGTGATTAGTGGTTAATTCTGCTTTTTGGGCACTGTCTGACACAGGAACTTCTCTCCAGTGCCCATCCTGACTTACCACTTAGCTTAGGGCTGTTGGGTCTTGGCTGTGTCCTGGCTAAAAAAAGCTGTATTAAGTGTATGTTGGTGAGAAAGGTTCAGAGAAAGGATGTTTTTTCTTGTCTGAAGGACAAACTGATACCTTCTCTGGCTGCATGGGCAAAACTACAGAGCAGCCACCAGCCTCCCTTCTTCCTGACAGTCCTGAGGGAGCCCAAAGCATGGAGTATCCCCTGAGTCCTAAATGGCCTTCAACAGCCATGTCCTGATGAAGCCACGTCCTGACAAAGAAGTGAAAAATCTGTGCTAAATTAATGGGACTGTTCATTGTAGTGGCAACCATTCATACACTCCCTCTTATTATGGCACCTTTTAATTATTGTTACTAATGACAGAGGGTGTGGGTCACTGCTTTTAGGAAGGAGCAAACCAGGAAACCTGTTTCTCCCAGAAACAGTCATTCCAAGCTCTGGAGGCACAGGCTCAGAGGGCACAGGAGATACAGGGCTCTTTGGCTGCTGCAGTTTGGGGACCTAGGGCTGTGTTGACTCTGTGTTTTGTGGATGAAACAGAGCCATTCATTCCCTGTGCCTTTGTACCTATTCTGTCTCATGAGCTCCAAAGGCATTTTATTTTCCCTCAGTTTTAGCATGGGATCAGAGGGTGGCTCTCTGCCTCTGATCTAGGTAAAATAGTCATGATTTGAGGTAGGTGCTGTTCGCATTATTCATCGCTCCTGGCAAAACAAATGTCGGTCTTAAAATATGGCCATTAATATTTTGTTGGAGTATTGAAGCCATCTGGATATTGGGCAGAGGCTGGGTGAGGGGCCTGGTAGCTCACAGACCCAGGTGAGGAGGCCCAGTGATGGCAGATGAGACTCCACGGCGGCATTCCCAGCCTGAAAGGTGGAAGTGCAGGTGGATTGTCACCATCTTCTATGTCCTGTTCAGTGGCTGCTCAAGGGAGAGTGGTAAGGTGCCAGCCTCAGGTGCTTCTGGACAGAAACAGGCCTTTAATGGTTTTGATTTCTCTTAAATAATAAGTGAAAATAAGTGTATTTGTATCAGAGTGGGGGGTGGTTGAGTTGTGGGCATTTATCCTCACAAGATTAGGGAAAGGGAGGAAGAAGCTGTTGGCAGTCTGTGCTTGCACTGAGTAGAGGTTTCTGTATGAGACTTCTGCAGCTATTGATGGCCTGAGCTCCCCGTAGCTCTGCCTTACACGGGGCTGTCAGGCACCTTTTGTGAGGGCTTGACAGCATCATCAATACTGGCATTAGAGCTCCTTGTGCAGCATATGAGGATGGGATGGGAGTGATGGATATGGAGCCATGTGAGAAATTGGGTGAGGTCACTGCCATTTTTTTCCTGGTTTTCATGGAGGCAGCGTTTGCTTCCCTGAGTCCTCACACAGGGACATGAATTGATTGGTGCTGCTGCAAGTCAGTTGGCAGGATGAGTCAGGAAACCTCGGGGGCTCTGCCAGATGGATGGATCGGGGTGGGTCCAAAGGGAGCTCTGGGACTGCTGGGCTATCAAAGCTTGGATGCAGGAAACCCCTCTGAAGGCTGTCTTTGGGGAGAGACACTCTGTGTCTGTGTGCTCTTTGAGGTGGAATGGTCTGACAAATTGTAGTGCCCACACAGGGCACTGCAGAAAATGTACTGTTCTGCCTGTTCTCTGATCTCCAGTTTCATTTTCCTTTGCTACCGCTGCCTCTGGCTGTGGGAACAGAAAAGGATCCTTCCCCAAATGTCTCCCAGTTGGCACCTGGAACTCATGAAGTTTACCCAGATCCTCATACTGCCCTCAGAGCCTGGCTGGAGCCTGAGGAGAGGCTGTATGGCTGCTGGTTGAGGGGCTGCACCAGTGCATTCATGGGGCACTAAGAGTGGGGTGAGCAACCATATTGCAAGTCCCAGAGTCTCTGTGGCTCCCTCACTGCTCCAGCTGGGAAATAATCTGCACCAGACTTGTTTCCTGGCACCAGTCAGCTTCCTTGGTGCCAGCTCCAATGTGTAGGCTAGCACATTGCAGGAACAGGGAATGTGTGTGTGGGGCAAAGGAAGTGGAAACAGTCCTGGCTCCATCACCTCTGCTCTGACCTGCCCTGGCCCCTGATGGCCCTGGCTCCATGGGGTGGAAAAACATCCAGTACAAAACATCCCTCTTTCCTCTTGGTTAACACCATTTCTTTCTATTCTCTTTACCGACAGGGCTTATGGGCACAGAATCCACCATGTCCCAGGTTAAATGCAAATTATTCCCATTCTGCCAAGGACAGTTCATACCAGAAGCGGGAAGTTGCTTCCACTGAGCTGTCTGTGAAGTATCCCCCAAAGCAGCTCCAGTTAGGAAGAGCCAGTTTTATGCAGGTTAGATTTGTGGAGGTGGAGCAGCGTGTGCAGCTGCCAGAGCCGAGGCTGCCACAGGGACCTGACATGGGAGTGAATTCCCGTGCTTTTTTTATGGTAAAGGCCGTCTTGGTGCTGCTCCATGTGTGAAGTGGGATTTGCCTTGAGCTGTGTTTTTATCAGCTCTCAGAGATTAAAGTGCTGGGGGGCTGTCCTGCAGCAGGATGGCGAGCTTGTGGGAAATGGCCTTCTGCAAAATATTTCCACAAGGTTTTTGGATGCTCCCACTCTTTCCAAATGTGCCTTGGTTGACCCGAGGCACAGGATCAGCAGCAGCTGCAAGGATGGCATTAGAGTGGGATGTTCCCACTGCACCAGAGCTGGGCTGTCTGCCACAGAGAGGAGGTGGGATCCTGCTTTATCCTATTATCTGTGGGACCTTCTACCTGGTGATGAAAGAACAAAAGCCTGGGCAGACAATTATAGCTTCAGCTTCACAAGCAGAGTTAATGAATTTTAACATGCCTCAATTAATAACTAATTGGGTTTTGCGCCTCGGCTGTGAGTGGAACTGGAGGGGTGTCCAGGAAAAAAAAAGCGGTCCAAAGATGAGAGATTTTAATTGAAATACTGTCGGATTCTTGTACAGGGAGATGTTTCCTGGTGTTATTTTACAGTTTGAATGCAGAGGGAAATTAAAGGGGAAATTGCTTCCAAGAGAAAACAAGTGGCAGCCTTGCAGTGCCAACAAGACATGGTATTATTGTGTCACCTGTAGTGTACAGTTGGGAGAATCCTCTATTCACAGCATTATTGTGCCACAGAGAAGTGGGTCCTGCAGGCACACCGGGATGTTCTACCTCAGAGTTCCAGAAGTCAGAGAATTTAGGTAGAAAGAAATTATATGTGACATAAATTTTTTTATACTCTAGGCTGGAATGTTCCTGGTAGTGCTATCTATTGGTCTAATGAGATATTTTATGTCTATTTCTGTGGGAAAAGGATTGGTTTTTAAGCCTACAGTTAGGAGAATATCCACTGTTTTGCTGTGATTAGCATTAATTCAGGCTCTGGTGGACCAAAGGAAATGACCAGAGGTAAAGGTAGCAAAGGTTAAATTGTGTTTGCAGTAGTTTAAAAGAGCGATAAATCCTGGAGAGTGCAGAAATAGAGAAGCACTCTGCATCTCAAGCAGCAGAAAATTGTTGTCTTTTGAATTTGATGCTCTGAGTGTGAAGGAAGAAAGGAAAATATATCTATATGCCATTTCCTCCTTCAGTACCATTTCCAGGGAATATTTATCAGCAGCCTCAGCCACCAGGCAGGAAAACACCCAGAAGCCAAAGTGCAGATTTAGTTTGTTTTGTTTTACTCTTTCATTTTTCTGGCTGTATTCAATCCCCCTCAGAGAGAATGTGTAATAATAAGAAAAAGAAAAGAAATTAATTTATTCAATGTAGCATTGTCAGGCACCGACCCTCCACTGATGACTATTTACGCCACGCTGCTCATCATGCCCTTCACAACTGCTGCACAATAAATAATAAAAGATTAAAACCTTAAACCTGGAAAACTTAGGAAAAAAATATTAGAAAATTTTATTTCGGATTATAAAAATCCGTGAATGATTTACTTTAAGGGACAATTTCATTGCTGCCATGTGCAGGAACTAATGATCACGGAGGGCTCCGGATTGGTGAGGAGGCTGCTTGGGAAACATAGTCATGGGTAGGTGATAAAGTCACCTTGCTCCTGTGCTGCCTCACTGTCACCACAGTGGCTTTCACCATTTGTTACAAGAAAATGATGGTCCATGTACATATTTATACGTGGATGGCAATAACATTGGCAATAACCCTCCCTGAGCAAGCCACCTTGTTTTAGGGAGCCCGGCTCGCTTCCCGGTGCCAGCAGCCCTCGTCCTGCATGTGGGGAGGTGAATGGAGCTTGAGTGATGGAGGTTTGCAATGGCAACTATTCTTTGTCATTAAGGATGTTGCTTAAACTGGGAGCAAGTGTGCCAGGATCCCCCCCAGGTGCTCCCATGGCATCTCCTTAGTGAGGAGATGGGTCTGTAAGAGCCTTACAGTCCGTTCCAGACAACAGCATGTCTCCTGGTATTTGGGTGGCTGGAGTGTGCCTGGCTGGGCATTGCCCTCACGTGGAAGTGGGTTTGTGCTGGCCGTGGGATGCAGAGCTGGTTCAGCAGGGAACCCTTGTTTGAGATTTATTTTGTGTTTTAAAACACCCACACACACTGTGCAATTAGCACATTCGTGTCCAGGCTATTGTTGGGCAAAGCTGTCAAATGGAGCAGCAATTGATGGTGCCAAGGCCTAGGAAAAAATACAATTAAAAGTGAATGACATTAGAGGGTACAGAAGGCAACTAGCTGTACTTTGAGATACAGAGGGAGATATTTGTGCTGGTTAATGGAGGTGCCTGGAAGGTTTAGTTAGCCCCATCTGGAAAACTTCTCTGTGTTCCAGCCCTCTGCCTTGTCTATGTCTTGCTGCATTTATTCAGTCTAGCATATACTGTTCTTCTTCTTTGCTCCAAATTCAGTATTTGCCGTTTGTGCACCTTGATTTCAGGCATTTGCTGTGTGTTACCCCAGTCTCTCCGAGTCCGATGGCAAAGTTCCTTGTTTTTGGTGACTTATTAGAGTGTGCACTTCTGGCTATGGTGCCTTCTTGGCCTTTTCTCTAGGCCTCACGATCAGGAGGCTGCTGAAACCTTTCTGGTTCTTCACTACCACCTTCTGTTGAAAAAAAAATCACTGTGTAATATGGGAGGAAAGAGGTTATGAACTTGATGCTACTGTGATAAGCGAGTTCCTTCCATGGGGTGAGGTGACAGCAGATGGAGGTGTTGGGATACAGTCCTGGTAGCCCACAGGCTCTGGTGCAGCCTAGTTCCACCTTCCCCTCACCCTTTGAAGCACATGCAGGCTGGGCAGCATTTTGGCACCTGCCTGTGGCTGCACAGAAGGGGCTGGGAGCAGAGCCTGCCAAGTCCTGGGCCCTGGAGGAGCTGCCAGCCTGAGTCCCACAGGTCACCAGCCATGCGTGCACGGCGCCTGCTCCGTGTGCGTGTCCAGCCCTGTGTCTCACAGCCCAGCTCCTGGCTGACATCCCCATTCCACGTGCTTCCTCCCAAGGGGACTGCGGCCAGAATGCAGTGGCAAGGTCACAGGCACTGCAGGTTTGTCAGGCAGGGTCTGTGAGGGCACCGGGCTGGCCTGGCTCTCCGGGGCTATGGGAGGGAGCCTGTGTGAGGGATGTGTCACAGCGTGCTGGCTGCTGAGACCAGAGCAGCAGCGTTTGCACTCACAGGGGTGTGAAGTGACACTTGGGAACCTGTGATTTTCTGCCTGGCTGTGGCTGGTGCTCCTCACACCCCAGAGGTGACCGGGCCACAGGGAGGAGCAGACAGGACTCCAGGCCCAGCAGAGTTTGGCTGTCACACAGAGCAGTGCACCATGGTCACCGTGCCTGTCACTGGAGCCTGCCAGTGCCCTTGATTCCAGGGCCAGGTCAGCACAGGCAGGTTCCTCTTGGGAAGCACACACAAATTCATGGCAGAGGCACAAGGCTAAAAGGCATCTTGAGACAGCTGTGGTCAAGGATGGCTGCCTTAGGAGATGCTGCTACTTGTCTTGAAATGAGTAAAGGAGAGGGGGACACCCCTCCCTTGGCCTGCTGGCCACACACAAATTGCATGCAGAAGATTTTAAATTTTGATTGAGAATTGTTTGTGGCATGGCTTGTGTTTCTGCTGGTCTTAATGAATCAGCACTGACTTAATTTATCAGTGTTAAGTGTTTGTCTCTCATCTGGAAGTTGGATGTTAGTGAGAATTTAAGGTCAGCATTCCGTGTTTTCTCGAAGCAAAGCTCCACATCTGCGTTCACAGGGAGTAAACATGTATGGTCCTTTCGTGTGGCCAACTGCAGACGGCACTCAGAGCCAAACCAATATGCAGTGTATTTTTGTCCACATTTCTTCTACTTCACTTAACACCTGCCAAGCATTTCAGGAGAGGCCTTTGGTCAGATCAAACAATTCCTTGTGGGCCACCAAGCATCCTTCCCCATCAGTTGCTGTCCAAACCCTCCATCCCAGTGCTGCACTCCCCACAGCCTCCCTAAACCACTCCCCCTTGGTTACCTGCAGAGTTGGCAGCTGAAAGCGCCGTGCCCCTGTCAGCATAGGGAGGTTTTGTGCTTCTATCCTTCCTTTAAAGCTGCTGTTCTCTCACCTGCACTGGTGGCTTTGCCTCAGTCCCTGTGAGCGAGCTGCTGCAGGTAGGGACAAGGCAGTGCTGGTATAAAGTGGTTTCATTGTATCCCACCACTCCTGTGGGGAAACTCTCAGGGGCACTTACTGTAACCATGTGTGATACTCAGTCTGATCCCAAGGGGATTTAAGCTCTATGTGAGGTGAACTGGAGTGAAGTGGATTTTGAATCACCCATACAGCATTTCCAGCAGTTTAACCAGCTCAGTTTCTGAAGTGCTTTTAGGGCATTGGATCTCAGGCATGGCTGGGGGAGTTAGGGAAGGGAGGGGGAGCTGTGGTGGCTGAGGAGCCCAGAAGTGACAGCCCATGAAAGGGATGGTGCAGGTACCTGGGTGCCATGTCCAGCATAGCTGGCAGGTGCTTATCAGAGCCCAGTTTTCCTGAGAGGAGTTCAGGGCTGTTCCTGCACCCTGAGGTGTGCCAGCACACTCAGTGCTCAAAGCGCAGCAAATGGGAATATTCTGCCTAAAGCACTTTGGGTTCTTCATGTTGTTATTGCTCTGATACTGAGCAGAGATTTACGAGGTACTCCAAGGTGGTGATTGAGTGTATCTGTGCTTCAGGACCTAATCATGTAAGCAGGAATTAAAAAGGGGATTTTTAAGGGGAATGCCAACTCCCCAGCATTTGCCACAGTTGTTGGGGATTCTACCAAAGCCCACAGCAGAGCTACATTTATTTCATTTATTTTGATATCCAAGTCTACTTAGGGAAGGAAATGAGTTAGATAAAATATTTATAAAAGAGAAACCGGAGAAAAGATGTGCAAGTTCCCCACCTCAAGAAAGATACTATATTGGATGTAACAAGAGTTCCTGGGGTATTTCATGTTTTACTCCCCTCTCTCATTCCTGCTCTGTGCAGAAGGAATTTCTCCTGTGTATATGTCAGGAGGGTGACAAGCCAAAAATGCCATCAGTGCCTGTAGGGAGAGAGAGAGAGAGAGGAGACTGATCAGCACTTCCCTGCATGGGGAATCCCAGTGAATGGGATCAAGTTAAAATCAGGAACCACGTTCTGTACCTCCTAGCAGGAGGCAGGGCTTCATTGCACACTGATGAATACCCCGAGCTAGAACAGTTCATAACCCATGTGGGAAAGGCATTGCCCTTGCTGCTTCTGTTTCCTGTCTAGTGTAAAGTGAGTGGTGACTTGGAGCCCCCACAGAAGCCCTTCAGATGTGGGATTTCCTTGTGGGTCACTCTGTTTCTATCTAATTTTGCTGGGATTTTCCATGTGGAGTCAGAGCTCAGGTTTGAGATCAGAGTTCTCCTTCCATTCCTGTCCATGTTGTTGGTTTTCCCAGGGCAGCTCTCCTTCCACAGCCCGTTGGAAAGGAGAGAGCTGGAGCGTTGCTGTCTTGCCAGGCCAGAGAACACATGGGGTGACTGCCAGAGCCAGACATGTGTCACTGTCCCCTCTCCCAGCACGTCCCATCCATCCCACTGCCCCTGGAACAGAAGGAGATGGGAGTGGGGAGCAACAGAGCATGAACCCCTCCTTAGGAGCCTCCCTGCACCCAGGACAGAAGCTGTTTGATGCCATGTTGTCCCTTCTTACAGCACAGATCCCCAGTCCTGCTGCCACTGTTGCCTCTTGGGAAGGGGGAGCTTTTCTTAATATCTGTGAGCTGGGAATTCCCTTTCTAGAGGTGCTCTTGACTTACAGTTCAAAACATTTCAGAGCACATTTCCCACTGCCATTTATCAGCACCTTGGCACCAGTTTTATTAGCACCAGTTTTAAGAGCAGCAACTTTCATATTGGCATGAGTTAGATTTGGGTTTTGCAAAAGGCTGTAAGGAGACATCCAATTCCTTCGCATCATTCCATGTATACTTTGAAGAGCTGTGTAATTGTTCCCTTTGAAGAGTCAAATCCATGAACTTCTGAACCACCCCTTTCCTGCCATGGTGCCAAAAGCACTGCCAGATCTGTCTCCCAAGCTTTGCTGACCACAGATTGCTAAAGCCAGGTGCTCATGTTCCATGGTAAGTCATTCAGACATTACAAACTCCAAAATGTGGGTGTGGAGGCCAGTTTCTGGGTGCAAGTTAGATGTGACCCTGGGAGTAGTAGCTGCTGCGTAACCCTGGAGTACAGCCACTCCTTGGCTCTCAGGGTGATCCCAGAGCTGGCTCCAAGCTTGTGGCTACAGCTCAGTACAAGCCTGGAGCCAAACTGCAAGTCCAGCAAACTGGAGGAGCTTCAGGCAAGGTCCCTGCTTGGCCTGGCTGAGTTGTTTCAGCTTTTCTCCTGCTCCACGGTCTCTTTAGCTGGAACCAAAACCCAGGAGCAAAGGAGAAAAGTATTTGGATCACTTGGGGGGGGTCTGAGTAGCCTCAAAAAGCAGAGTTGCTGTGTTGTCTCAGTGCTGTGCTAGCACTGCTGGGCTCTGCAGAGTTTTCACAAGGTCCCTGCATGCAGCACTGACTCACTGCAGCCACAGCCCCTGGAGCATGAACAGCTGGAGCAATTTCCAGCCCAGAGTTTTCCAAATTATGAATGTGTGTGAAAGGAAAAATGACACTGAGGGTTTTTAAGGATTTGATTTTGTAAAAGACATCTGGGTTGGAGGTTTGTGTTACCTCACAAACATCCGTATGTTTCCTGTGCTGGTATTTCACTGCATCACCTGGCTCCGTCTTTGTGTTTGGATTTCTCTCCCATATGCCTTCATTCTTGTCCCTTTTTTACCAAGCCTTCAGCTTTCCAGAAGGAAAAACAGTTTGTAGCCTTTGCAAGCACCCTTAAATGTCCCCCACCTCCTCCCAGCTGCTCCATTCTCTTTTGGCTCTGCTTTAGGGATGTTTCGGAGGAGCTAGGAGACAGGACCTTGTAGGAGTTACAGGCAAATAAGCTCTGTGCAGAGAAGCCCTTTTCCACAGAGGTGGAAAAGAGCAGCTTCCCTACCTGGAGGTGGGAGGAAACAAATCCCAATTTCCAGCAAGGGCCTAAAAAAATCCCAAGAAACTTCCATCAAACCAGTGACACGGGCTTTTCTCTCATGCCTGTTCCTGAGAATGATCAAGTGCTATAAGAAACCAGTTCCTTGGAAGGCAGGCTGTGGTCATGTACTGGGATTCTCTGTGCCAAGCACAACTGCAGGGCGTGACATCACCTCAGAGCGTGGTCTCACCACTGGTGACATGCAGGAATTCCTCACCATTGACTGCAGCCATAATCCACTATGTGCCAGCCAAAATCCCAGCCTGGCAGCAGCCTCCTGCTTTCCATCATGGAGGGCTAAGGGTGGAAGGAACTAAACCTGCTGCATTTGGATTCAGAGCTGGTCATTAACAGAGCCCAGCTCTGGTGATTAACACAGCGCAGAGCTGGTGCAGGGCTGATACAAATAAAAGGTCTTTGTAGTCTTGGTTTGAAGGACAGGTATCTGCTAGGAAGGGCAAGACCTCCCTAAAAAATGGAGAATTCAAATCCCCTCCCTCCAAATTATGATAATCTAGAAAATTAAAGGGGCTTTCAGGCAGAGGTATGGCAATAGGAATAACAGTTCTTTGCTACTATGTATAACAAGACAAAGAAACAACAGCTACAGCAATAATATACTATACAGAACCAGGAAAAACCTTGAGGGGCTTTGTTTCCACAAATCTCAGGGCAGTCTGATCTCTCGAGAGCACCAGGCTGGAACGGTGAGACATCCCAGGCTGCTGGGTGAGATCAGAAGCTCCACCAGTGGTAGCTGGAATGGCGGAGATGTCCCGGCAGGGCAGGGCAGTGCGGGGCCACAGCGCAGCAAAGAGAGCAGTGCCGGACCAGCAGGGCAGGAGGAGGCAGCTCAGAGTTCCAGGGCACACGAGGAGATAGTGGTAGATTTCCCAGGACCGGACTCGGTGGTGACCGTGGATTCCTGCAGGACGCAGCAGAAAGAAACCGAGCAGCTGCCCCCACCCCCGGCCTTTACCTGCCCCAAAACTCGAGTTTTGGCCACCTCTTTGTTTTGGACAAGCACTCATAAGCACCCAGTACTTAGTCTCCTAACAACTTTATGGGGAGAAATTTCTCCAGGTAGAAAAGGAGCAAATCTAACCCCCCACACAGTTATAATGAGATATTCATGCATGGCAGCTCCAGGTATAAATTCAGCAGTTACTGTGTGCTTAGCTATGGAAAATGGAGCGAACCAGGGCTGAACTCAGCTGCATCTCACAAATAACAGCCTTGAACACCCTCATCAGCAACTCCATTTCCTGTGGCTGCCGGTGGCAGTTCCCAGGCCAGGTGTCCTCTGCACAGACAGGCGAGCCAGGCGTGACATGGCACAGCGGGGAGCAGTTGTTAAGTATTCATATAGCCTGTTTATGGGAATGCTGATGGTGACAAGGCCATAGCAGTGTCCCTGCCAGGGGAGGGGCTCTGTAGGAGGCTCTGGTGTGCTGGAGATGGGCAAACTGAGGCACCCTGTGACCCAAGCCATTGTATGTCCTGCAGCAGAGCCTGGAGCCCCCAGGAAGCCATGGCAGGGGAAGGGGAAGGTTGGATAGTACCTGGTGATAGTACCAGGTAACATCCCTCAGACCTCCCTGACTGAGAGACTTGCAGCTGCTTTTGGTATCTGTCCAGACTTTTCTGATGTTTTCTTGGGGTGTGGGGTGGATGAGGGGCACAGTAAGTTCATTTTCCAGTTGAATTTACAGCACAGAGCCTGACATCTTCCACACCATTTTCCTGCTGGAATCCCTTGCAGACTGAAGAGTCCTGAAAGGCTGGATGCTTTGGCACTGCTTCTGTGAGATAGAGCTAGAGGTTTACTGCTGATAATCCTGCCGCAAATTCAGAATTAATCACAGCATAATGGAATCTGGTTGTGCTGGTTGTTAATTCTCTATTGAGTCTGCATTCCCGTGTTTGTTCTCATTTGTTCTGATCAGGGCCATTGTCTCTAATATTGCTGCATAAAGGGTAAGAAATAAATCAGCGGTGTTTAGCTTTCCTAACCATCTGCTCTGGCTCCCATCCCAAACTCAGTTTTTAAGTTGGGCACAGTTTGTGTGATTTTGCCTTGTGACAGAGAATGTCTCTTGGGAGAGGGGGAAGAAGTGACTCCTGATCTCACCACAGGGATCGATCATTCCAGGGATACTGCACTTGAACTCACCAGGTTTTTGTTTTCATGCCTGCGATTAGGCTGAGCTCTGGCAAAGGTGCTGAAAGGAGTTTCTTTTTCTCTGAAATAATGCTTTTAACAACAGTGCGTTACTTGGAGGTGTAAAGCACTTGGTTTGGCCATGGAATTTTATGTGCTTCACTGGCATTTGGTCCCAACAAGGTCAGTCTCCAACCGGTGTATGCTGTGCTGCACCCCTTGGGTCGTAACTGAACCTTCCTGTGGAGCACAGCCAGTTGGTTTTAAGAGGTGTTATTAATGCAGTGAAATTCAGGGCATTTGGGAGCTGCTGGATCGTCACAGATGGGACATACATCTTGTAAACTATAAATTTTTTAAAATTATTTAGCATCTCCATTGCTGTGTGGGCCATGTGGCAGCGAGCATGGGATAATTCCACAGCTTTCATTAGAACACATCAAACATTTAAAGTCCACGGGTGGTGTTTTCAGGAACTATTATAATAATTAGGAAAGGAGAATGGGTTTATTAAGAGTTGTAGATTGGCAGCCAGACCCCATCCCTCCCTGCAGACCCATCTGCACGGCACATCTGGGCACATGGAGCAGGGAGCAGCGTGTTCCATCCCACCTGCCCTGAGCCTGAAGGAAGGTGTGGGGGGCTCTGGGGTCACTCTACGACACAGCAGTGACAAACTTGAGGAGAAAAATCCATAAAATACATGGAAAATCCCAACCATACCCTTGCAGTAGACACTTGTGCTCAGTGTCTTGGCAGCTGTCTCCAGGTGCTCCGGGCTCACAGGCACAGAGCACAAGGGGATGGCCCCACCAGCGAGGACCTGGGAGCTGGCAGGCACTGGGATGTGGCATGGCCTCATCCTTGTCAGGGCCCTGGATGGACACGGGGTGCCTGAGCCAGGCTCTTGCAGTCAGGCACTGCTGGCCCTCTGGAGCCTGGCAGATAGAGGTCCACAGTTTTTTGGTGCATTGCAGCTGTCAGGATGAGACATGAGAGGTAAAATGTGAACTCTTTATTTGAAAGTCATGATGGGCACTCTAATCTCCTTAATCGTGCTAAGCAGTGCAATCCCTAGGAGCAACTCCTTGCAATGGGGTACACTGTGGTGTGGAGGGAAGCTCCGGCATCTGGAAATCCAGTCAGGCTATGTTGATCATGAGCGTCTTTTAAGTGATGAGGAGTTCCAAAATTACACCCAGCAGAGGAATATTCTGGAAAGAAGGTTCCCATGACTGAAGTTTGATATTCCATGCACAGCAGCCATAGTCAGGGTTGCTTCCTGTGCATATGGGGCAGTTGGGGTGCTTGTGCTCAACCTGGTCCCCATTCCCTGGAGCTCTCCACAGGCCTTTGGAATTCCCTGGTGACAAGCAGTGGCTTTTTTCGAGGTGATGCAGGTCCTTGTGTAAGATACTGGAGGGGAAGGATGGTTCCAGTGCAGCAGCAAAGAAGCTGCTGAATAATCAGCAGCTTGCTGCAGCTGCATTGTGTGTCCTGCCAGGTGTTAAATGGGCAGTGCTCAAGTCAGCAGATCTGTCCTGTCATTCCATGTTCCATGTGAGTTCAGGCTCTTGAGGAAGCAGCCACAGGCTGGCTTCAAGCACCTCTGGGCTGGATAACCCAGGAAACGCCCTGGTTCAGGTGGTGCTTCCAGCTGAGCTGTCTTTTCCGTCCTTGAGCACATCCTTCCCTGGGACAGGGACACAGAAACACAGCTGTGGTGACCTCCCAGTCACTGGCCACCTTCCGGACAGGCCACCAGGGAACTCTGCTGGAGCCACCACTGGCTGTCACCATGCTCTGCCACACCCCAAGGCACACTGCCAGGCAGGGATCACCATGGGATGGGGAGAAGCACCCTCTCTTTGGCTTTGAGCTGAGGGCTCCTCACTGGGTGTGGCAGGCAGGCTCCAGATCCGAGGAAGCTGCATGGTCTGGCCTGCCCCATGGAAGGGTGAGCCCCCCCATGGGGGCAGACACCCATGGCTGTTGTCCCCTCTGTGTGTGCCCCCACATCCAGCCCAGCTCTCCAGCCTGGCATGGGGCAGCTCTTGTCTACTGACCTAAATTGAGGCTGAGCAAAGAGAGCAAGCAGCTGCCCCACTGCTGCTGCTCTGTTTTCAGCATTGCTCGAGCCTCCCTAATCCCCTCGGATTTTGTATCTACCAAAACAGCTTGGGCCCATCAGTAAATTGCAGTGGCATATGGTCCAGGTTTATGAGTAATCTGGCACACACTGAAGGCAAGGAGGACGTCATGCTTCAGCAAATACAGAAAATATTGGGAGGGGGGGGTTATGACTGTATTTAATATAGTTGATGAGAAAGCTGTGAGGAATGTTTACCTTTGAAGCCAGTCCTGTTTCAACTCCAGCTGCTGGGAGAAGCTGCTGTGTAACATAAAACAAATAGAAGTAACAGGGAAGTCTCATTGGTCCTGCAAAGGTTTTGTCACTTAAAGTGATCCCATGGGTGTGTGCGGTTTCCAGATGTTCTCTGAGGACACAAGAATCGCCTTCCAGTGGTACTCAGCAGTGGCTTCATCAGGGCAATTCACCTGAGGAATGTGCAGGTCCTGGTCGAGGAACCCTCTGTGCAGTGCTGCCCTGGCAGGGATATGAAGCTGTGAATGGTTTGAGCTGTACCAGGCAGTGTGACAGCCCTTCTGTAAGGGCTGGGGACATCCCCTCAGCTGACATCCCCAGAGACATCTGTGTCAGAGCTGGGACATCTCTGGGAGCAGAAGGACATGGAGATTGGAAGCTGTGTGTTGTGTGAAATGCTGCAGCAGCATTGTGAGAGCTTTTCCTTGGCCCCTGATTGCTCTCTGTGGCTCAGACCTGTAATGCTGCTTTTCCCTTCAGCTGGGATGAGAGCTAACAGTTTCTGTTCCCTCCTCCCTGCTCAGCTGCTCTGGGCTCTGGAGCCCCATTCTACAGAGGGCTTGATTTTCCTTTCACTCTTCCCAAAATCCATGTTTCCTCAGTATGTTTGGAAGTTCAGCTACAGGAATGTCACTCACAGCCTCTGTACACTGTGTAATGCTTTGGCAACACTACATATTTTCTTTGGTTGCACAGATGTGGCTCTGGCTGAGACATTCAAGGGGGAGCCATCTCCAAGAGGAGGTGCATGTGTCCTGTCCTGTGACCTGGTCAGCAGCATGGAGAAGGAGAACACAGTTGGCTCTGAGTGCCACTCTCCTCTTGCTGCCAGCTGCCACTTGGAAACACCCTAAACTTCAAGGAAGGTTTTGCCTCTTTAATCCAAGAAAAGGCCTCAAACAGCTCACAAATAACTTAAACCTTGGGCTTTAAAAACTTTAAACAGAGCCTTTGGGGTCATATTTGTTCAAATCTTACGTATCTTGGTGGCTCAGATTTTTAGCCCTTTGCTGTAAGCTTTGAAGCAACACAGTGTGCAGTTTAAAAGGAGCTTTGCTTTTTAAGTGGGAACTGATTTTTTAAGGCTGGGAATTACATGGTTTGGCTCTTGCATAATCCAGTTCTGCATTCTGGAAAGTAAAGAAAATGTCTGGTGTTAAAGGGTGGGATGCAGACCATGTGATCTCAGCAGCAAGATGGAGCAGGGTGCATTATCCCAGTGGGCATGATGTCTTCTGTGGAACCATGCTGAGACATTCCTCCACTGCTGGGGCAAGGTACTGGAGCCAGGAGCTGAAGTTTCCTGCAATCCCTGGAAATCCAAGGACGTCTGCTCACAGTTCTTATTTTGGGTGCGTGTTGACAGGTTCTTCATGTGCTCCTTTGCTTTGCTGCTGGTGGCATGTGTGTGCTGGGATGGATCAGGGACAAGCTCACCTTGCCCCTCCACGTCACCCTGGTACAGCAAAGACCCCTGTTGCTCCTGCCCTGCTTGGTGCCAGGGATGAGGGCATCTGGGGATGCTGTGACAGTCCATGCCTGGGAATGCCGAGCTGCACGTCATGCCTGGAAAACAGGTCCCACAGTGTCCCCTCATGCTGCCACTGTCATGAGGGAGGGCATGGCTCCCAAGAGGGGCTTGCTGGGATTTTCCAAAGCAGTTTGGGTAGGGGCTGAGCCCTAGGTGTGCATCAGAGCTGTGGTCTGCAGTTGTCCCTGCAATTCTTCTCCGCTTTCATGCAGGTGGGACACCACCTGGTGATCTTTCCAGCTTTGATGACAGGACATCTCCAGTGTTTCCTCTTCAAGATGTGGCAGGGAGTGGTGGTGACTCAGAGTCTGCATTTGTAGCCGTGCACAGGCAGTGTCCTGGCGTCTGTCTGCTGCTGCAGGACATGTGCTAGGCCCTGAGAGCCGAAGGAGTTAAGCTGCTTCCAAATAGGCCTCTTCATGCTAATAAAGTGCCTTGGAGCTGGTCCAGCAGGCAGACACCTGGGTATTATCCAAGCATCTGACACCCCCAGTGAACCAGAGCCTGGATGAGCTTTGTACCCTCTCAGAAATCTTGGAGAAGAAATGATGTTTTCCAGAGAAAATGGATTTTCAGGGCCAGCTGAAGGACATAACGTTCAAGATCATTGCTTTAAAATAATTTCAGCTGCAGTTAATGTGAAGCAAAGAAGAAAAGAAAACCCAAGACAGTGAAAGGATAATTAATTCTGAGTTGGAGCTGCAATTTGGAAGGGCTGCATTGTGAAGTGACCCTTTTCCAAATGATACCTGCACTGGCTCTTCTGGGAGAGCCCTTTGCAGTGAAATGTTGTGTTGTTTTACTTTTATACTGTACATTTGTTCTCCCCTGGTGTTAGAGAGTGACCTTGAGTTCAGCCTTTCAGAGCAGGGCCCAGTGTAGTGGGGAGGTTCTGCAGGGAGCCCTGGCACAGGCTGGGCTGAGCAGAGCCCTCTGGGAACAGCCTCCCTTTCCATGCCATGGCAGGATGGTGTCTGGCTGTCCCCTGGGCTTATGGCACCCTGCCAGCCATCCTGTCTTGCTTCCTCTCTTCTCCCCAAACCACCACAGCATGCACCCTCATCAAGAGAAACTCTGCAGAACCCCTTTTAGGACATGGAGTATCCCTTTGGAGAGGCACAGTGTCCCTACATCCAGGGTCTCACCCCACAGAGCTCCAAGGGAACTTGGGTCAAAGGATCACCCTCTTGGCTCTGACCTCCTCTTGCTGGTGCATCTCCTCCATTCCTAGCATATGTTGTACTGAATTTCTCCAGAAGCTTAGAGATGCCTTTTATGAGGAGCTGTTCCAGGGACTGAAGCCTGTGCAGAATATGATGTTTATTACTGGGCCATTCTGATGTAATTTGAAAAATATCTATTTCTGGCCTACTTGCTCTTCCTCAGCTTACAGAGAAACCAAATAAAAAGCGTCGAGGCCAGAGCTCTAATGAGATTCACATTTTGGACATCAGATCAGTACAATAATGCATTTCACACTGTTGTTTCCTAATTTGCCTAATCAAATAAAAGGAGATGAAGCATCACAGAGCCCAACCTTCCCATTCCAACAAGGCAACGCTGAACCCATCACTTGGCGCTTAAATTAATTTTCCCCACACAGGTTGGCCAAAGCACATAATTTAATCAGCATCTTGCAGCTCTGTCCCTTCTATACTGATGGATAGTAGGCATCATCTATCCCAGGGGCTGGCATTCCCAAGCAGCTGTCCCAAGGAGCCACAGAGTGTGTGAGTAGCCTAGAGAGGTTTTGGGAAAGAGGGGAAGGTGTCTCGGGCTGCTGTAGTCCGTGCTGTCGTGGCAGGATATTGAGCAGTCAGGTTCTGTGCTGTGTTAAATCCCAGGTGAATCCTTGCTCCAGTGCCACAGTTGGAGCAGATGGGTCTCCCTGTACCCTCAGGAGATTGTCCAGGGGAAGTGAGAGCTGTTGTTGGAGCCTGGGCAGGTGCTCAGGGTCAGGGTGGGGCTTGAGTTAATGCTAACATCAGTGGTGTGGTCAGGGAGGAATTTCTCCATGACTTAGTCATGTCTTGTTACATCCTGAAATGGGCAGGACTCGTGTTCCGGGTAACATCCATGTCCCTGAAGGCAGCTTAGAAGCAGCAAGCTGTTTGAAACAAGTTTTCCAACTTCCCTGGTCCCTGACAGTGCTGCAGGGAGCTGGGAGCTTTCTGGGTACTGCCCAATTCACCACCCAGAACAAAGCAGTTCATCTCAGAGAACCTGAATCCTGAGACCTGGGACACCTTTCCTGGTTGTGGAGCAGACCTGAGAGCCCCACAAATGCTGCAGGATTGGTGCCATTGCAGATGCTTTCCTCCTACAATATGTGTTGGAGAATTTAGCAGAATTTGAGATTGGGCATTTAAAGGAGAACCAATCAATGGGTCGGGTTTGGGCTTTTGTTATAATTCACTGGGAGTCAGGAATGGCATTTCAGTGCTGATGACAGCAGACCTGAGAATTGTACTAAATCCCCAAAGTATAAAACTATGTCTGAGTTCTGTTTCTCCAGAGATTTGTCCTGGGCTCGGCTGTGCTTTAGAGTACACCCAGCTTTGCAGGTAGGGTTTTTGCCTCAGAAGGTGCATTTGTTCCCAATCCCAGTGAGGAATGTTGTGGTTTGTTGCAGTGGGCCCCTGGGCCCTACTGGTACATCCCAGAGCTCCCCAAAAGGCAGTCCTGTGCATTTCCTATTGGGAAAATAACTTCATTTACAAAATCAGGCAGAGGAAGCAAATGAAAAAAAAAAAAAAGTGTGAATTAAATAATACGATTTTGGTGCAAACATAGAAATCAAGTCTTGCTTTTCCATGGGCTGTGGAGCCATCCCTTTAACACAGGAAGAACCTTTATGAGTTCACTGCTAAAACCCCAAAAAAGCTATCAAGTAAAGGCAGTTTCTTGCATCCGAAGTCCCTCATTATATTAAAAAAAAAAACCTGCGGCACAAAATTTACAAGTGCATCACAAGGACCCACTTGCACTGTTAAACAGATGGCACCTATACAGGACCCAAAAATATATAACAATTTTAATTGAGCCAATGCAAAACAGATTTGTGAAATAAAGTAGGACATGCCAGGTCTAATAAGGCTCTCCCTAGAAATTGTGACGTTAATTTTGTATCGGCACAAGTACTCAGAGGCTGCTCCTTAGCAAATGAAGCACTGCCTTGACTTGTTCACTGCAGCCTCTGAAGTTTCTGCTGAACACGCTGTCCCTGCTGTGGCTTTTTCTGGGAATGCCGACCTTTTCAGCCCCATGAGGCCGTTTGTCCAGTGTCCTACTCTGGTACAGCTCCGTGGGCCAGAGCCCTGGCTCTTGGCTAGGACAAGGGCCAAGCCCCTCATTTTGGCAGTCGGGAAGGGGACATGGCTCTGGCCATACCTGAGCTTGGTGTGTGCAGCGGGTGGACTGGTACCTGTGCCCTTCCTGCTCCCAGGGCCACACTGCCATGCCCATTTTGGATGCCCAGCAGTGTGTGGAGGGGAAGTCAGAGACAGGTCCTGCCTCCCAGCACTGCTGAGCTCCCAAATTTCCCCCTCAGTGGCTTCTCTGGTGAAGGAGAGGTTCCCTAAGCTGAACTCCGAAGGCAGGTCGTGCCAGTGCCTTTGCTGCTTCCCAGTGAATTAATGAAAACACCTGTCCTGCAGCAGAGCAGGATTCCTGTAGTGATGAGGCAGCACTCAATGACAGAGGATCAAATGCAGATTTTTCCCTCATTGATAGCACTGGGTTTCTTTCCTCTTTCCCCACAGTCTGGATTGTGACCAATAAAAGAGCCAATTCTTCAACCATAAAGGGAGCTGGAAAGGGAGGTTTGGTCTGAAACAATATAATACAGAATTCCCAACTTCCTCCTACATGTGCAGGAGAAACAGCAGAAAGAAAATCCTAAAACCTCCCCTACTTAGAACTTTCACCTTTGTTTTTTCCCTGGAATTTGTCAGCATGATTCGAACCGTTAGGACATATTAAGGGCAACAGTGACCAGGGCAGTCTGATGTCACCACAGGTTTTGCAGAGGCCAGACACCTGCGTCCTGGTAGTTTGTGAGAATCCCAGGAAAGAGATGCATGAGGTGCCATAGCTGAGAGGGGTCAAAGATAACCTTGCCTTTGTCACTAAACCTCAGCACCCCCAGGAGTGGGAATGCAGCATGGGAGCATTCCAGCGTGATGAGACTGCGTCATGTGTGTAAAACAAACTGCAGCGTGCAAAATGCAGAGTTGTGGCGTTGCATTAGGGATGATCAGAAGAAGAGGGATCTAGCACAGAAATTTCCTGCAGGAAAATCCCCAACAGGAATTAGTACCAGCCAGCCTGGGCTCTCCTGCAGTGCCTAGGGCTCGGGATGAGCCTGCCTCACAGCACACAGAATTCCCTTCCATTTTGCCTTAGATCAGCCTGACCCAGCTCCCCTGGGTTACACACACCAGGCTCATGCCTGACGAATGCTGTACTTCTTGTTAAATCAAAAAACTGAAAGGGAATGCAGCAGAATTAATTAAATTTTAGTTCATATTAACTCCAGCCAATTAATTTCTGCTATTATCAAAATGTATAAAATAAGCATAGCCTTCTTATACTGAGGATCTTATTCCCATGAATTTGCCCTTTCCTCACTGGTGAGAGGAGCCCCTCAGAGTTGCTTGGTGGCATTGCTGGGCTCTTTGTACATGGCTCTTTAGAGTTCTCTCAGGAATCTGAGCATTCCTGCCAAGGGAGTCTCATCTGAATCAGTGGATTTTATATCATCCTATGCCTCTTGCCCCCAAAATTATTTGTGATGGACATTCTACACTGTGTAATAAGGAAACTCTCAGGTATTACCTGCACTAAAATGCCAAGTGTAACATGCTGTGATACTGTGCCAGTTAGAAGGGAAAATCCATGCAGAGACCCGAAATGCGTTTTTGCTTGGGATCGGCCTTCCTGTGAAGAACTGCTCGTTTCATGGTTTTCGATGGACACAGGCAGAAAGGACAGAAATGGTCAGTGGATTTCTACTTCTGTGTCTCAGTTGGGTACAAATATTCTTTGAGAGGCAGGAGATAAATATGAGGGAAAAACCCTCTTCCATCTGAGTGCAGTTCAGAACATAAGCCAACACTCCAGTGGTACCTTGGAATACGTCACGTGTACATGGAAAATAGAGGAAAAGTAAAAGGGAGCCGATTGTGTTTTAACCTAGCATCTGCTGAGCTTGGTGCTTCCAGCTGTGCCGCCTCAGCACCTTGAGGAGCAGTGCAGGACCTCACTTGTGTCCTGGCACACCTGCCCAGTGTCGGCTCTTGGTCTTCCATTGGGATGGAGATTCTGTCAGGGAGTTCAGCTCAGCCAAGGGATTGCGGGTTGGGCTCTGTGGTTCTGTCATCCCTAGCCCAGGGCTGGTGGCACCCAAGCTGTGGTTCTGCAGCAGCAGGGGCATCGCTGCAGGCACTCAGGGGATGCTTCACAAGGCATGAGCAGTGTCCGTGTGGTGTTGGAAGGGTTCTCCCTGGCTGTGGGCAGCCGGGACCCCAGGGTGTGGCTGTGACAACTTTCCCAGCCACGCTGTGCACTGGAAAGTGGGCTGCCTCTGGAAGTCGGTACCGTGGGTCACCATGGCCCTGGAAAACGGAGGTCTGAGCTGTGGGAATCATGGGGAGGCTACGGGGGAGGAGAAGACGGAAATAATGACTGAAACTTAGATAATAATTTTATTTATAGTCTAATGTGCAGACTGTTGCTGATGAGGCTACCAGTGACATAAATAAACTCAAGCAGAAGATGTAAGCGAGTGGATAAATGTAAAGGCATCTTTGGGCAGTGCCACGGAATTGGACATGGACCAAGAGAATTATTTCTGTCCCTTGCGATTCCAATGAAGAGCACAAAGGAGATAATTAGCCCAGGATGCTCCGCATTGCTCTTTCCATCTTGCACACATTCATGCCCACCAAATGTGAAATGTTCGCCTTTTCCCCTCCAACGTGATGGTTGTTGAACTTATTTTTAGTGTCATTTGATAAGCCTCCCTGCTCGCAGAGAGACATCCCACTGACCCAGCCACTGGTCATTGTCTATACCAGTTCCCATCAAAGCGGGCGCGCTTTGTCAGGTTTCGACTCGAATATCCATTCTGCCTCTGAAGTACAGTATCGAAAGTGACTGGATCATTTGAGCCTTTTTCTTCAGCTGCTCCCTCCTTCCTCCCCCACAGTGTTTCCGCTCACGCTAACATAATTTGGCATCGTCGACGTGACACGACACTGGTTTTTCTAAAAAATTATAATACATACATTGTCGATGTTTGGTGATGGCCGGCGCTTCCATAAATTTAATTTCTGAAATGATGGAAAGAGGTCTTCCCCACTGCGGAATCGTACCCAACACTCGGCGCCCCCTCCGCCACCGAGGAACGCACATACAGTAATAGGTCATTCAATGTCAAAAGGCATAAAAAAGATGAGCAAAATCTTCACAGGCTGCTGCTTGCTGTTGCCTTTAATTATATTAATTAAACTTTGAAATTCTCATGCAAAGAGAGTTGCTGGCTTGTGACGCTGAAGAGCCCTTGGAGATTTGCGGGGGGAAAAAACCCTGAGATACCAGCTTAGTGGCTACTGCTTTTTTTTAATCTAAAAAAGAAACACACAAGCCTACGACTGCTAGGTATGTTTATAGATGATGATGTTTTATGCGCTACTGAACTGTGAATGCAGGGAAGGGGAAAAAACCACCAGCCACAGTGTCAAGGTCTTGAAGCATCAGTCCCTCCAACTCGGCTCGAGATCTCTGCTTACAGGCTGTCTTCCCGCGGAATAACGCTCTAGTAATTCCTTCCTGTCCCGGGTGCATAATGAAAGAAAGGTGTCTTCAAAAACTAAAGGGCAAAGTCTTGCTCGCCACTGATACCTCGAGGCATCCTTGTCTACATTTTGTCATGCGTGTGCACTTTTCAGTGTTAGAGTGACAAGATTTCCAGTCAGAAGGTTCCCGTAAGGCACGACGGAGGGAGCTGGCGAGGGTTGGGGATCTGACATGGCTCTGAGGCACTCGGCTCCGTGCCTGCTTAGCCTGGTGGGAATTGTTATCCTGTGCCCGTGGCGAGTAGTCCCTGTGTAAATACCACATGCCTCCGCTGCAGCTGAGGAACGCCGCGTCGCCGCTAAAAGCACATTGCGTCCTGAGAATCTGTAGTCCTTAAAAAAAGAGCAAATAATAAAAATAGAAAAGCATTCTCATCTTTGGTGTCTGTGCTGTCCCTTCGGTGTTGCACAGAGCCAGGCACACGTGGCAGTGCTGCTCTCTGGGGCATGGGGCAGAGCACCAGTACGCAGTTGGAATGTGGGCTCCCAGAGCAGGAATGCAGGAACCTGCGGAGCTCAGGCTGGAAGATTGTCCAAGGGATGCGAGGAAGGGCTCGGTTCTCTCAGCTGGGTAGGACAGTGGCAACGTGGCTGTCTCTCCTCCTGGTATCTGCTTCTCCTCCTCTACTGAGAGGGAACCCGGGTGAAGTTGATACAGCGGCCCTGAGGGAAGAGAGAAGCTGTTACTGGCGGAGTAGCACACAGACAGAGGTTGCTGGATGCTGGAAGGAGGCTGTACTTGGAATTCAGATGTTTGGGAAAATAATAAACCCATGAAAAACCTTTTACGAATTAATGGAAATTACCCAGAGTGAAGCACCACATTTGCCTTACAAATGCAGGCTCTAGGCAAGCACGAGGACACGGGCGACACATTCCGACACTCCCAGGCCTTCTGTGAGCATAATTCACAAATTCTGGCAAGCTGCAGTGAGCAAACCCAAACCCATCTGACCGTGGGGAGGGAAGAGCATGGGGAAGGCAGATCCTGCCCCCAAATCTTCCCTGAGCCAGGTCCTCACGCAGGACCTGAGCGTGGATAGATGTGACTGTTAGTTAGCAGAGCTGCTGCTGATCTGAAACTGCATTTTATTGCAATAACCCTAGCTCTGCATCTACAGAGTCTGTACTTAGAATCTGTAAATTGCTGTGCACAGAAGGAAAAGGGGTTTCTTGTGATGCCATATCCATAAAGGAGTCCAAGTGAATCCTGACAGCTTTCAGTGTAGCAGAAAGAAACAGATCCAACAGCAAAATCTTAAACCTTTTCTATTCACTTGGAGCTCATTTAAATGCCTAAACTCGCACAGGGTCATGGGGTGTTGGAGTAGGGTGTGCTGCCTCCAAGCAGCTCTCTGGCACAACAGCAATTCCTTCCCTTTGGTCACAGGCATCTGTCAAGGATGGTGCCACGTGAACAATGCTGGCTTTGGAGCAGGCAGCACTGCTTGTGCTCTGAATCCTTATTTCTTCTTTAAGAGATGCACTGTTGGAGGGAAAGTTCTACTTTCTGCTCAAACCTGGGAGATTATGGAATTGCCAAATGAAATTTGGGATGGGTTTCAAATTCCTGTCATTCATTTAGTTTGATCTCCAGTTTTTCTGGGTGTCAAGGAGGGTGATGGCACGCAGTTATCTGGCACGACTCAAGCGGGTCTTGGCTGACCTGAGAGGGGCAGTGTTCTCATTAATGGATTTCCTAATGTTTCAGTTCTGGTTCTGTTGGCTGTTGTATAAAGCCGGTGAAAAGAGGGGGACAGGAACTGTAGGAACTTCTGGGTGTCAGCATCATGGAATACTTTAGGCTGGAAAAGCTCTTAAGATCACCCAGTCCAACCATTCCTTCATCACTGTCAAGGCCACCACCATGTCTCCAGGTGCCATATCCACATGGCTTTTCTGCCAGAATGAGTGGTCCTAGGCAGAGCAGGGAGAGAGGAGAACCTTAAACAAGCACTACCATTTCTGGTTCCCTCCTCATCTCCCACATCTCGTCCCCCACCTTCTTTATTCCATGACTCATGGAGAAGGGAGGAGAGAAAGAAGCCGTGTGGTCGGGCAGACTCTTGCCTGTGTCACTGGCAGGGAAAACACCCTGAGCTGGGTAAATCTCAGAGCCCTAAGGAATACCAGCTCTCTAAACACTGTCAGCATCAGACGGTAACAAGTAATAACAAAGGTACTGTCAGTTTAAGTGGGAAGTTGAACCATTTGCATTCTGGATGGGCAGATGGAGGAAGGCAGGACATAAAAGGCTGGTGCTCACTTGTTAGGGGTTTATCACTTCAGATCAATATGAGCTGCAGGTTTTCATTACTAGAAACTCAGTGATGTGACCAACAGCGCTGTCTCCTGCAAACTTGGTGTGGAGAAAAAGCTGTGGACTCACAGAAGTCCTTCCTCAAAAGGCATCCAAAGCCTCCCATGCAGCAATACCTGTGTCATCACTGAGACCAGCTTTTAGAAACAGAATATTGAATTCTTCTTCTGATTAATCTGACCTTTTCAGAAAGAACTATTTACTGAAGTAGAAGCACTATTTACTAAACCTTAGTCTCACCAGTCTGGTTTTGGACTTCCCAATTAAAACATGCATTTTCCATGTAACCAATTCCACCAATGCATTCCCATCCTGGTGGCATTACCGGGATTACCCTAGTGTGGGGAATTACTGTTACACTCGTGTCCCTGTGCTCAATTAAACCATCAGTCCAACCAATTTGAGTTCTGACGTACCATGCCTTGTAAATCACTGGCTCATAAACCCTAACAATACCAACATGTAGTTAGTATGAAATTGCACTAAATTAGTGGTTTAGCACTAGAGTAATTAACAAATGAGTTACACATGCATTTGGTGATCTTTGCAGGGAATATGAGATCTGTCTCCATGCACCAGATCCAATAAGAAAAACCTCATCCTTCATGCTCACAGGTGCACCAGAGGTACTGCAGGGGAAGAATGTGGCAAGTCTTGAACAGGAGCAAAAAAGAGGAAAGGATATTGATGGCAAGGGGCTTTACCTAAGAAGGATTTCTTTAATATTACATCGAAGCCGTTTCTTTAGTTCAATTTCTTACTGCATCTAAGTTACAAGGCAAGGTGGAAAAAATTCTCACAGGGCCCAAAACAAGGCACCAAGAGGGACCTGCAGGAGCAGATCTCCCCCTCAGGTCCCTCTGCAAAGCCGTAGGGCTTTGTGGGCAGTGCTGGGGGCAAGGGGGAGGAGAGATCACCTTGGGACAGTGTCCACCCTTGTCATTCCCATTAGGGATGGTGGGAATAACGACTTGATTCCCAAGCTTAGTAGCAGAGTGAGAGCCAACTTTAACTTTTCTAAATTCTCTTTTATAGACAGTCCCGAAAAGGTAAAGTTCTATTGGTTAGCAAACTAATACAAAACCATCATTGGACAATTAGAAACGACACCCCTTGAACATTTTTCTTGCAGGTAAACAACAGGAGACAAACAACACCTGCATGGATTGTTTTCCCTTCTCCAAGGACTGTCTGAATTCCTCCCAGGCCACTTTCTCAGGCCTATGTGAGAAAGTTATGTGCCTTAGTTTCACATAGACACTGTGCTGCTGCCTGATTCCTCACATTTAGCATCCACACACCCTGGGCCTGGAGCTTGGCCATTGACGGTGGCGAGCCAAGTGCTGTCATGGGTGCCATGCTGCTGTCCCATGATCCCAGCAGAATTCTGGGCTCTGACAGGGGCAGGAGAGCACAGCAAGGGCTCCTCTGGAGCTCTTCCAGTGTTTATCTTCAGTGTTCATCAGGAATTCAGAAAGGGCAGGTGATGCAGGCTGGATCTGGGATTGGATGTGATCACACTGAGCCTCCAGGCTGAGCTGCTCTGCCTGGTCTCAAGTGCATGTCTTTGTGTGTTTCCTTTAGCTTTCCAAGTAGTTGTATCCATGGAAAAAGTTTCCATAGATGGCACTGTCGATGTGTTCAGCATCTGGCTCAGGATTAAGAACAACTGCTTTCCTCAGAGGAGCACTTGGCAGTGCTGTTCTGCCAGGACAGTTGTTGCTCCCTGTGGTATCCAGTGTCCTAAAAGCTTGGCTTCTCCTGGCATTGGAGGACTGAGATCCTCATCGCCCATTGCTGAGACTCGTGTGGTCCTACCTCGGCTGCTGCCATGAAGAGCACGTGCCCTTTTGGGATTTGGCATTGATCCTGCACTCCATGATCAGTGTCTGCAGAGCCATGAGGAAGGAGAGGGCTTCAGAATAATGTCCCTCCCAAGACATGTGCTGAACACTTGTCTTTTCTGTTGCCCCGTCCTCACAGCACTACCAGGGCATCTCCCATCCCCCATGGGCACATCCTGGGAGCACACCTGTGTCCCCGGGAAGCGCTCTGCTCCCGACAGCTCCCCAGGGCAGCCTGAGCAGGCTCCTGCTGCAGTTTGGGTCAGCAGGCAAGAACCTGCTTGATCTGATTCTGTTCTCACGTGCACCCTTGTAGCCCAGCCTGTGCTTTGCCTCTCTCTGAGGAAATTGAGGAAACTGAGGGCAGTGGGTTCTTCCCTGTAGCCCTTGCACTAACAGACAGGACTGTGTACGTATTTTCCTCTTTGCTCACGCATGGGAACAGGCCATTTCCTGCTTTCCACACTTCTTCACAATCATTACCTCCCTATGTGCTGCCCACTGGGATAAAAAATGTGCTCTGGACCTGAAAACTCATGTGCAATGGTGACAATAAAAGGGAATTCTGAGGGAGTAAAGCTGGGAGGGATTCAAACTGGGCACTGAGGTGCCGTGCCTGGCAGCACTGCCTCAGAGTCCTGTTTCCTTGCTGAATTGACCCTGGCACTTCCCCTAGGCAGTGGGAGTAGAACCAGAGTGCCTGTGCAGGGCCAAACCCTGCTGTCCAACAGGGCCCTCAGTGACCTCCCTGTTCCAGAGGTGGTAAAAGCAGCATTACCTAGAGCTTGTGTCACCTGGCCAATCTGGCACTAAAATTCCTCTGGCATCAAATCCAAACAGTCCTTCCCTGTCTCTGCTGCCTGGGATGTATTTCAGTTACAGCACTCCCTCACCTTATAAATACCCACTTGACAAGTGTACAGGTGAAGGCATGTTTATATATATATATATTTTAAGATCACTTTACTGTGGAGAATGGCTGCTAACCCACTCCATCCTGTGCAGCTCTGAACAGCCCTCAGGGACTGGATGCTGGCATCTCTCTCCCACAATGTGGTAATCCCTTGTCCCAGACCGCTGGGAAGCTCAGTGCATTGTGGGCGTTCGAAACTGGCTTCCCATCCTGCTGACACCACACCCAGGGCTGTGCTGCTGGGCTCTCAGCTCTCCTCTCTGCCCAGGTGTGCTGCCACCAGCACATCTGTCTGTCAGGCAAATCCACTGTCAGTTTTCCATCTCACCTGCAACAGAGCCCACGCTGCCATTCTGCAGGTGGCACCTGGAGAGGTCCTGGTGGGCACCCCTGAGCCCCCGACTGCCTCACAGGACAACCTGCTGCTAGAAGGACTTTTTGTCACACAAGTCATCAGCAGTAATTCCTTAGAGAAGTGTCCTGAACCAGTGTTACTGCTGCAGGCACCAGGACTGTTCCTGGGGCTGCTTGAGGCAGCTTTTCCCCAGAATTCCTGAATTGCTGGGTGAAACACCCGTGACAGAACTGAGGTGAGCTCTGAGCTCCGAGAACATGGCAGGGTGGGCTCAAAAAGTAACAACAAAATCATGAAAAGAAACTACAACTGAATGGTGCTACTTGGGCCCTAGCAAGAATTTGGGTTTTTGCTTGAAAAAAATTTGCCAGCAGCTTCAGTGGAAAGGCATATTAATTTGTGTATTTTCACCAGATTTAGGTAATGTAACCTCCTTAGTGTGTGTGTATGAACCTCATGATCTTTCCCAGCAAACCCATAGTCCTGGAGGTCAGCTTCCAAAGGTCACGGAGTCTGGGGTCCAGGAACTGGTTTCACAAGGGAACACAGAAAAAGGCTGCTGTGAGGAGAAGGTGCCAGCACAGTTACAGGTACTCACAGCCACCTTCCACCCCTTGGACCTGCTTTACCTGCAGGAAAAAAAAGGGCAGGAAGACAGGACTAAGTTGTTTTAAAAAATAGTTCCTGTCCTTCACACCTGATAAATGCTGTTTTTGGAGCACAGGCCAACAAACCAAACCTGCCAGGGAGAGGTTACAAAGAGGTAGTTTAAAGATGCTAGGTTGGAAGATTTTATTTTTCATTGCCTGTGATTTAGACGTTTGTTTGGAGCACACACTGAGGAGGGCAGTGTATGTTTATGTGTGAAATGCTGCTGCTGGCACGTGGCACAGCTCATACCTGCTTCGTACTCACTGCATGCATGGAAATGTACACAGCTGCTGCTGCCCTGGGAGCCAAGGATATCTTTAGTGTGCTGGCAGCTTTGAAGAAATGCCATCAGAGCAGCTTCTACCCATGAGCAGCACTTACTTGGGAACTGGGCATATGGACAATCAGCACAGCTCCATCCTGTGGGTGCAAGTCACCAGGGATGTGTCCCCATGGGGCCTGAGTGCAGGGACTCTGCAGCTCCCTGTGTTCTCTGGCACCCAGTGAGAGCCACCTGCGCTCCGCCTGTGTCCCAGTGCCCTGCACCCTGGCGTAGACAAGGCGGAATGGAGGTGGCACAGGGCTGTGGGCAGCCAGGGAGTGGGCAGGAGCGGGCACTGGGCTGGCGTGAGCACTTGCCACCCTGCCCTGACAGGTTTGGGTAGCGAGAAAAGGGAGGGATTTCTTTCATTTGCCAAGTTTTCCATGGCTGCTGTATTCAGCAGTTCTCCAAATAAACTCCTGCCTTGACCGAGAGTGGTTGTGACAAGCTGCCTCTCCGGCGAGCCGGCCTTCCAGGGCTGGGAGGAGGGAGTGCCGAGCCGCTGAGCCGGCCAGTGGGCCTTGGGGGAGGATAAAACTGGCTGCATTCGTAGCATCTGCTTCAGAAGGAGGTTGTGGCAAATATTTTATTCAGCAGAGCTGGAGGTCTCCTGTCTCTAGAGGGCAGGAGTTTGTTGTTTTCCTCATGCAAGGCGAGCATTGCTTATGCAAAAGGATGTGGAAATGGCCTGGAGAGTCCCTGTTCTTCCAGCGCAGATCCTTTGGAGCGAGGGCCCCAGCTCCCTCTCCCTGACCCTTGTCAGTGAGCCTCCCTCACTCCCAGCACTGCTGCCTCCCTGAAGGTACCCCCCTGGTCTGGCAAGGTCTGTCCCTTTCCTGAAGGACATGTTCTCAGTTCCATTTCAGGCGCCTGCCAATGGAGGGCTCTTCTCCTTCAGCTCTCCTTAGTCCTTGGAAGGCAGAGCGAGGCCGTTCCACTGCCACAGGGAAGGTGCTCTGTGTCCTGGCACCGGCCCAGCGCACACCTTGCCCAGCGCGGACACTCAGCTGCTCATGCATGTGCTTCCAAAACCAGGACACATCTCCTGCCCTCTCCACAGTGACGTGCAACACTGTCCCTGGGACGGCTCCCTCTCCTTCCATGGGACACTGGGGGGTTGGACTGTGATTCATGCTTCCAGGTGAAGCTCTGAGAGCCACACGTGCAGCACTGCAGTGTGTGGGGAAGAACAAGGGAGAGGTTTTCTCTGAGTCATGTCTCAGCTCTTTGAGCTCTTCCCTAATCCTCTGCAATGAATCCCTGCAGGATGAGGATCCCATTTTTGTTATGGGGGGGGGTGAGTCTCTAGACAGACTGACACCAGGCCTGATCTCTAGTGCCAGTTTCCTCATGTCAGCATCCTAACCAACTTCCTGGGTTCCGTACATCTTTTTAGGAAGAAAAGAAAGATAATCTGCTACTATAGAGGCATCACACTTCAAGTCTTGTAGAATCAAGAATCAGTCTGGTGAAACCATAAATTAGCAAATCCTAATGCTTTGGGGTCTTTTTTATTTACGAGGACAAAGAATATCAGAAATTTGGAGTTCCTAGGGATGGCATCTCCAAAGCACAAGTTAAACATACCCATTATTCTTCCTTCCTCCCCTCTGTGCAACCACTGTGAGAATAAAGCAATTTATCTTTCTCTGAAATCAGGTGTAGCAACAGATAAACCAGAACTGTCGGAAGACCCGTTCTCCTCAAACTCCATTTCTCCTCTATCATGTCCTCAACTCAGGCCTCTCCTAAAATCCCTTTCCTTTAGGAATGCTTCCTAGTGTCCTTTTCTAGATCAACTCTCTAACCTGGGCCTTTCTGGAGAGAGACTCTTCTCTTCAGATGGCTCAGAGATTTAAGACCCAGGTGCTGTATGGCTCTAGGTGCATAAATCATCCAGGGTCGCTTTCTGAGCCCATAATGGAGCAATGGCACAGCATTTGGATCCTGGCCCATGGATTATACAGCATCTGACTGGCATGCAGCAATGGCTTGTAAGGAGAGAACGCAGCCCAGGTCTGTGGTATTTAGGACACTATGGAAATCATTTTAAGCTAATTATCATACAATTACTATGACCAAAAAATCCACTTCAGAAATTCTGTGGGAAGATGTCAATCTGTTGGAAGCAGTAGGCAGGGTTTAAGTGGGGGCTCTTAGGAGGAAGACCACCAAGGCTGCGGCAGGAGGGTGCAGCTCCCTGGGGTTGTGCCCAATGGCAGTGGCTCTGCAGACAGGAAGGGAGAGCCCAGCAGGACCCTTGTTCTGCACACACTGCACGTGGCAGCCCTCTAGATGCCACTGTGACCCAGCTGTCCCAGCCCTGTAGCTGGTGACAATTCAGTGCTGCCGACACCAAGCACTGGGCCAGGAAGGGCACGGGTGCCAGGCTGTTCCCCACCCCTCAGCCACATCAGCTTCCCTGATCACAAGAGTAAACTCTCCTGCAGACAAACCTCCCAGCACATTGTTAGGCTTTGGTTGGAATGCCAGAGGGATTAGTAATTCACACTTTTCAGATATTTGGGCATCCCACTCCCCAGCAGCATTCTCTGATTTCATACTGCCAAGCATTTGCTACAACTCCCCTGCAGGTGCCAGTGTCACTAAGTTACCAGCTCTGTTAATTTTTAGACGAGGCTTCTGCTCCTGTGTGCCTTGTTGAAAATCAGGAATAGTTCCTTCAAAGGCAGCTGCATAAGGCTCATGGCACTGGAATGTGAAGGATCCCTGGACTGTGCTGTGACAGGGTGCTGTCTGTCAGTGGCTCCTTCCTGGCTCCCCAAGCTGGCCTGTCACACAGTGCTGGGAGCCCCCAGCATGGGTGCATTGGGATGTCCTCTCTTCCTGCCTTGGGAATGGGGCCTGGGCATGGAGGAAAACATTCCCTGAGATGTTTTTTCCTCACTAGAAGCCACTACTACAGATGTGCCTATGGAGATACCCCTGCTCTCCAGCAGTCAAGAGAGAAACATATACTGCGGAAACATGGTCAGGCTGAGTTTACTCCCTTCCCTGTGCATTTTTCCTAAATGTCCATCACCAGCGACTACTGAAAAAGGGGATTTGGTGGGGTGTTTGTGTGTTCTGATGAGGGACAGGGTATTTATGGGATTTACTCCGTTGCTGCCAGACCCAGTCCAGATCCCCTGACTCCCAACCCCTCTGTGCCTCTGTTTCCCCTCAGAAGCTCTCTCAAAAACCATGGGAATCAGAACAGACTGTTGAGTTTGTTCTGGTTTTCAGTTCCTACCTTTGCCTTTTTCCCTTCCCTCAGTTTAATTTGTATAATGAGTGAGGGCTTTGGAGGGGCTTTGTTACACATAAACCCAGAGATGGTGGCATTAAGTGCATTTGCTAAATTAATAAAGAAATCTGCTCGTTTGCTGTAGGGTTCTGTTGTTGATTTGGGAACAGTGAGCTCTTGCAAATCTCAGCTTTCACCTTGCCAATCCCCGTATCCCTCTAAGTGCACTGCAGTTCCTTGGAACCTGTTGGGAGTTGGTGCTGGCATCCCTTCACTAGATCACATTTATGCATTAGTGCCATCTGTGCCTGCTGCACCTTCTGTGAGCCAGCCCGGCCAAGTGACTGGCAGTTATCTGGGACTGCACACAAAAGGAGAGGGAAGAGAAAGGGGGGAAGGAGGAGAGTCAGTAAGGATGGTGTCTAAAGCTTCCTGTGTGCTGGTGGGTCTGGGCATCACAGGCCTGCACTGGGGTCCCTCCCTGTCACTGCTGAGTCCTTTCTCCCTAAATAAGAGATAATATCTGTCTCGTGGCATTCAAACCAGTTCTCCCCATCCTTGTGTTCTGGAGGGGAGACGAAGTGCTGGGACATGAGAAAGGAAGCTGCTGCAGTCTGGGGACAGTCTAGGGTCAATGCTGGACTTTGCACTGCGCCGTGTTTCCCTCAGGGCAGGGCTGGGCCCGAGCTGTGCTTGGTTCTGTGAGCACATGGCTGGGGATAGGCAGGAGGGAATGCAGGGGTGGCCGTGCTGGTTTATCCATTTGCCTTCTGTTCAGGGCCTCTGCTGGTAAAAAATCCTCGTGTGTGAGATGGCCTCTCTCAGGAGTTCTCCCCATCAGTAATGGGACAGGGGAGCATTTGCTGCTGTTCCTGTGTCGGGAGCTGAACTGCTCCCAGCACCCAGGTCCACGTGGATGGGGTCTGGGCACTTATAGATCATGAACTCCCAACAGAAAGTTTGGATTCACCAGTCCTACACAGGCAGGTACAAAGTACAAGAGCACAGAGAAATACAAATGGAAGAGTTCTTACATTGAACATAACTGTGTGCTAAGAATTTAGAAGTGACTTACCAGGCTTAAAAATTAATTAAATCATTGCAGTGTCAGTCTGTCCAGAAAATTCAGGTGCCTCACCCAGCCTAACTTACATCATGGAAGGAGCACAGGAGCTCCTAGCAGGGGTGCTGAACAGCCTCTCCAGCTGAGCACCCTGCCTGTTGAGGCTGAGGAGTCACACCTTCCTCTGAAAGCAGGACTCACCCTACCTGTGTGTGGTGAGTGAGGGAACTGTCCTTCTCATAACTAAGTTTGTGAGTATTTACATATAATATCCTTCTGAATTTTTTTTCTGGATGACCACTTCCATACTGTGTAGTCTTTTCCACTTAGAATATGATACTTGGAATTCAAGATTTGCTTTTTCATTCTTTCCATATGTTCTGTGTTAAACATATGCTATACTTTATATTTAAAAACTAGCAGCAGACTGAAAAGAAATTGCCCACACCACACCACAAAAATATGTTTGCTTCATTATCCAAAGCTTCTGGGTTTCTGTAGTTTTTTACCAGGCAGGGGGAAGCCCCCTCGAGGGCAGTCTCAGAATGGGAGATAACCCGGAGGAGCTGTGGAGAGAGGGAACATCTGGTTCTCACTAAAGCATGGATAAGGCTGGCCAAAGCTTAGAGATGTACACAGCCTGGTTGAGGTGGTGATGGAGTTGTCAGCTTTGGAATTAGGGAAGGAAGCTTGTCCACTTAATTAAGGCATTGGCCTTGAGTACTTGGGTAATACCTGAACCAGCCTCTCCTGAGAAGCTGCAGTGATGCAAAAGGAAACGGAGCAGCGTGTGTCAGGTGTGTAGGCCCCTGCTCAGCGCTCTCCCATCCCGGCTGGGCTGACCCAGATTTGCTCCTGGGCGTGGAAGTGCAGATGGCTTGGACTGGGGGGGCACACACTTGGGTACAGCACAGGGCCAGGCCAGGAGCGCTGAAACACCGAGGAACACTCCCACTGTTCCATATCTGCCTGGCCTAGAAGGCTGACTGGGGCTGGGGAATGGTGCTGCCAGGGACAGTGTGCTCGGGGCTGCTCCCAGAGCCCAGCCTGAGCCCTGGCTGCACTGGGCCGTGAGGAAGGGCACAGTCAGAATTCCCCAAAGGAGCTGTGCAGAGGGCCCTGACCCAGCTGGCAGGGGTGTGGGCACAGCACAACCCCCACAGTGTCACTGGGAGACCTGCTCCGAGCTGCCTCCTGCCTGAGGAGGCACTTGGGAATGCCACCAGGAGGAGGAGGAGGACACTAGAGTTCTGAGGGATTTGACAAAAATTTGATTTATCCCACTGAGAGATTCAGTCTGCCTGATGGATCAGATTGGTTTGACTGGACAAAGGAAAGGAATAGCCCCCACAAAAATCCCTGTGTGAGAGCTGGGAAATGGCTGGGAATGGTTAACTGGAGGTAAGGTGTAGGAATGCCGTGATAAGTGGTGAATTTGGGAAAAGTGGCAGGGTTTGTCAGTTTGTCAATGCTATTACAGAACCGAATTGAGCGTGGTTGCCATGGCAATGCCATGTTTGTTGTACACAGAGCTGAGCCGTGGGCTGCCCTGCACCCTGCTCCCCACCGGGTTTGGGGCTTTACCAGGACTCTTGGACTCACAGTCTGGGAGGCAGAAGCCAGTGCCCTGGCCTTCTCCCGCTAGGTATGGATATTTTAAACTTTATGAAATCACTGATAATTTAGGCCTTGTCTCTGGTAAATGACCACAGCAGCATTCAGAACTAAAAAGCAATGAGGTGTGCACAATTACCTTCCGAAGCTGCAGCCACACATGGACTGAAGCCCGAATTTAATTGCAACACGGATAGATTGGTGCCTTTTCTACATCCTTTCACTGATGAGCATGTCAGCTCTTTGGAGTTGAAAGCACAACAGAACCAAAGCCTGCACTGGTAAATCAGAGACTTCTAAATAAAAATTCTCTGGCAAAAATGAAACATAGGTTCAATTATAGTAATTAGTTGCATATATCAAATTATATTTTCAAACAGGTGTAGTTAAATGAGTAAAAATAGCTTTGTGAACTGTCCTCAAATGGCTTACATGCATTTAACTGCAGTTAGTGAAGGGCTGATTGAAGCAAAATGATTTCTAAAATTTTTAAATGACCCATGCATGTTGTAAGGGGCCTTGTACCAGCTGTAATAAAATTCAGTCCAGCTGGTCTGTTCTTTGCCCATGCAAGGCCTTACTGACATAAATGGCCCTTTTGAGCCCACTTTGCTTTTGTAAAACCCCCTGGTTCTAATTATACCTTTGCACGAACCAGAGGAGGTTTCAGAGTCTATGAATTACATCTGACAAACAAGTACACAAATTCAAGACTTTTTTTTTTTCCTGGGCTGATCCTGGGGCTCAGTTCACACAGGAAGGTGCACAAAATCCAGCAGTGTCCTGTAACACTCCATTAGAATGTGTGAAATGTAAAGATACTGGGAAATAATTAGGAAATGCACTTGTAAAATCTAGCCAAAAAATTCAAAATTCAACAAACCAAAATCCAATAAACCAAATCCCAGCAGGAGCAGCTGGAATGTGGTCAGTCTCTGCACTGAATCCAGTCAGATTCCAGAGCAAAGGCTGTTCCTGCAGTGCTGCAGCCTCACTACCACAGCATTATAAATTAATGCCAGAGATGCCAAAAGGCCCCTTAAGTAGAAAATGTCAACATGCAAATGTTGAGCAGGAGATTCACAGGAGCACTGAGAGCCTCCACGTCCCCCTGGGAGGGTTCCTGCTCCATGAACCCCTAGGAAAGCCTGAGCCCCTGGTCCTGCCACAGCAGCTTTGCTGGTGGAAGTGCATTCCCCTGCAGATTGGGGGAACTGGTGGAATGGCCGCTTCCCTGCCACAGGCCCTGTGGGACAGTGTGTGGAAAAAACCCTCTTCCACCCTGTAGAGGAGCACACAAACTCAGCCAGGGCCTCCCCACAGAGAGCCAGCCTGCGCTTGTGCACAACTGCAGCCTTCAGAAAGGCTGGCTGGGAAGAAAGGAACAGGTATCACGGAAAGAGGAGCACACAAAAACCCCTTTGCTGCTAAAAGCGAGGGATTTACACTTCATAGATTACAGCATTTGGTAAGTTAGGAGAGCTTATCACAAACGTCTAAATTTGCTGAAGGCACAGCCTGTGTGCTCTGTGTAAGGTTTGCTGTAGGTGGAACATGAGCAGGACAGACAAGCGATGCTTCTCCATGAAGGGTTCCAAGGCCTGTACACGTGGCACTTGGGGACATGGGTCAGTGGTGGCCTTGGCAGTGCTGGGGAAGCAGCCACACTTGATGATCTCAGAGGGTTTTCATTGTGAGTGCACCAAAATGTCACCACTGTAATGGGTAATTTCCTGGTGTCTTATCAAAATGAAGACTGTAGAAGTTAGGTGTGAAATGACACCAGGAAACACTCAAGGAAAGTATTTCTGTGGAATACCTGTACCACTGCATTGGCTATGCTGTGTTACCTGTCCAGTCCTTTTGTACCTCTTTGGGAGGACATTCTCACCACAGCTTCATTAATACAACTACAGAACAGACAAAAGTGTTGCTGCTCTTTATCTTTTTCTTTCTCCTTTCACCAGACAAGTGATTTGGCTGTTCCTAATTAAAATGAAGAAAAAAGTGGCATAAGCTTAATTAAGATTTTAATTCAGTTAGAGGCTATAGGAATAAATCACTGCAGACTTGATAGTGACAATCAGAAAATATAGTGCCTGTTCCTCCTCTGTCACAGCAATAGTAACAAATGATGGGGAATCCTGGGGAGACAGGGATGCAAGAGTTTACAAGTGCAGGTGTCTGTAACCCAGGTAATTATGCTGTGCTGGATCAAAGTGCAGTTAGACTGGCTTTCCCAAATACAGATACAATTCCTGACTCTGGTGCTGAGTTTTTTTGTGGGATTTTGGGCAGAGATTTGGCCCAGGCAGCCTCTCCTGAATCCATACAGAAATCCTGGTTTTACTGTGTTCACAGAATAAACCTAATGAAGATCCCCTAACACAAAGTTCCTTTGAGCAGCACCTCAGACTGTAGAAATTACATGCATTTTAAAACTAAAAACTGCAGTAATTTTAGCAGTTGTATGATTTTATAATGTAGGACTTTATCTTCACTCCTTGGCTAGTGAATTCTCTCCAACAAGTATTATCCTCAGACTTTTAGTATATAAGTTTTCAATTCCAAATGAGGAATTCCTTCAAATTCCTTTCAAGAAATTACCAGCATGTTATCAAGGAGAAGGGACTGCTGGTTTTACAAGACTAAGAATAAAGAAAATGCATGATAAGGACATTGAACAGGCACAGGACAAGTGCACTTCCTCTTTCTTAACTGGAAACTGGCCTCCTCCCTCGGCTGCTAAGCATTCCAGTCCAGGTTGAAAACTTTTGGCACAGGTAAACAGAACTGAAGCCAGTGGTGGCACCTCATCTGTGTGTGGGCCTGATATTTCTGAGTCTAAAAGGTTTTCAGCCTGTCAGTGGCTGATTGTCTTCCCAAGGGAAGATTTCTTGGGAGAATTTTCTTTCAAGCAATCTTCCCTTGGGAAAAAATTCAGCCACTGACAGGCTGAAAACCTTTCAGCCTCAGAAATATCAGGCCCAAATCTGTGCAGGGAGCAGCAGAGGCTAAAGCAGTGCCTGGCCCACCTAGGATCATGGCATTGACAGCACTCCCAGATCAGACATTTTCATAGGGGAAATGCTGTCCCTGAACAGTGACAGCGCTATTTTAAACTTTATGTTCTTTGGAATCAGCCTTGCTGCAGTTTCAGTCAGTCACACACTCATACACTGTCACCTGAATGACAGATCCCACTTGGCTGGGTATTTCCCTCTTGCCTTGTTGAAAGGAAGAAAAAGAAACTGCAGCAAAAAGAGGCAGAAATAACACACCTGTGCTGTGGCCTGTGCCCTCTCCTTCCCATTGGATGAGGGTCACACTCCCTTGCTGTGGCCTGTGCCCTCTGTCACTGTCACCCCGTGTGGGCAGGAGGAGCCACCCAAGCACGGGCTGTGCCCGGACACACTCCCCTCTGAGCCCCCTGAACACCTCTGCCCCTCGCAGGACACGTTCCAGAGGTGTCATCCCAGTGCCTTTGCTGGGCTGGCTCCCAAGGCCACAGGGCCATTGTAGCAAAGTGTGCAATTGCATTTTTAACATAATTAGATGCCTGACTGTGCACCTGGGCCTGGCTGCTGTATTTGTATGTGGACTTGATGATTTATCAAGGAGCTCTCTGGCCATACCTCGCTCTCCAGCCTGGCAGAGGCAGCCACAGAGTGAGAGGTGAGCCCAAGTGCTGGCTTCTCCCCAGCTTTTATTTTAAACTGAACGCCTGTTTCTCCTGGGGTTTTTAAACTGTTAGAGCAAAGGGAGAACTCCAATTCCCAGTGTCACTGGGAGACAAACACACTGCTGCACTAACAGCTGGGAAAAAGAGAAATTCCAGAGAAAGGGCCAAGGCCAGGCCAATAAATGAAATTTCCATGCAAGGCGTCCAAGCAGTGCTGATGTTGAACTCGTCCAGTGGTGTGCTGTCAGGCAATAAGAACCTGTACCAGGCAAGGTCAAAAGGGATCTTCTTCCAAGACAGATAAATTCTCAGTGTCCTCTCTCAGGATTATCCAGCCACCTTTTAACTCAGAACGGCCTAAACTCCGACACTGGAGTTCTCAGGGCCAGCTTAGCTGCCCAGCCACACAGCTGGACACTTAATAGACACAGCACTGTGAAAATATCTATTATTTCCCTTCGGTGAAACACTTTTTAACTACAGCATCCAATCACTCTTTATGGCGTATGATGTCAAAAACATTTACTGCACAAGCAGAGATCTGTGTTTCTTTTGCCACAGACAATAAATCTTTAGTGTCTTCTCTTGCCACGCATCACTCCACTAGCTCTCAGGAGGCACCATACGCCTCTCTTTCCCTCTGCCTCTTCTAGCAAGGTCACTTTCCAGTGATGAAACAACTTTTCCAGAAGGTATAGTGTTCAGTAATTAATACCTACTGATAATAGCTTCCCAAAGCAGCGCTTTAAAGCTCTAATGCTCATCACAGACTTGCAGTGGGAAGAACCCTTAAAATAGATCTGAGTAGCACATCTGAAAATATCAGCCTCAGGAAGCTGGGGTGTGTGTGACTGAACTTACCCCGTGGAAACAGACAGACCTGCAGCCCTGGCAGCATAGGAAGCCCAGCCCTTCCTCCCTCTCACACCAGGCAGCCTGGCTGTAATGCAGGTGTGAGCAGGTCAGGTCACCCTTGAGCACGTGCTCTGTCATCTCCTGAACAGGCACATCTCCTGCTGCTCCTGCTCCCGTACACGTGGATCTGCAGGAACAGGGAACCTAGTGGGAGGATGCTTGGGAAGGTGGCAGCTGCAGGTGCTGAGGGCTCTGTGTGTGGTCAGAGCATGAGTCATGGGTGGGGGACAGACTCTAATCCCAGAGTGGCAGCGAGCCCAGAGCACCATTTCCCACCGCTGTTGCCGAGTTCCCTCCTCCCAGCCATCTCATTAGTACCAAACTGGCCTTTCCAGACCATCTCCAGTGACAGCAGCTTTGACAAAAGCACAGCAAATGCTGTCCCTGAGCACTGGACAGACCAGGGGATCAGTAGTCTCAGTGTTTCTCCTGGCTGACAGGTGATGCCACGTGACAGAGGGCATGTGGCTCAGCCTGAACACAGTAGGTGAGGCAGTTACTCACAGAACTGCTCTTCAGAGCCATCTCAAGAACAAAGCCTCTGTGCCACAACTTTCTACTCAAGCAGTGTGGTCCTTGATGAGTGCAGGTGGGTTTGTGTAGTTCATCCTAGACTGGTGTAAGATCTGGCTTGGCTTGGCTTTTGTCTGTGTACGAGGTGAAATCTCTGCGCCTTTAAGCTCCACAACAAGTAAGGATGTACCGATGGGAGAAAACCTGTTTTATGTTGCTCCTCTTTGGCACCAAATACCCTTGTCACTGTTTGCACAGTTTTAACTCTCCTGTTTTTATCCCCTAGAAATGCAGTGTGAACCCCTTTACCTGGATCAGCAACCCTCTGCTCCCAGCTGGTACTCAAAGCTCAGCTTTGAGAAGGGCATCTCTCCTTCCCCCTTCTGACCGTGGGTTTGTTTCATTTCTTGGGGCTCTCATCACCTCTGCACATGTGCCTCAGTTTTGCTTGACCTGTGCTACGCCTGAATTCTTTGAGCCAAAACCTGATATTACTCTGCTTTCTCTAAGCAGAGCATTTATGGGTTTATAAATCAGGACAAACTGACGTCAAACATGCCCTGAGAAGTGCCTTGGAGCATTCACAGAGTGCCAGCTGGGCATGTGGCTGGCTTGGAAGGAAAGGGCCTTAATTACAGTCAGCATAGGAAAAATTTAAGGAAAGAGGAAGAGTTCTCTCAGAGAATTCCCACAGTTCTAATGCACAGATTTCTAGGTGCAATGGAAAAGTTATATCCATTATATTCTCCTAATCCTTCAAACACCTTTCCTTTTGTTGTAAATGTTGTTATCAGAGGGAAAAACCTTACTGAGCCGCCATAATCATGGAGCTGATTGGCCTCGATGACCTATAACCACCTGCTGGGGGCATGGCCACGTCACCAGAGGGGACGGATGGCTCTTCCAGTGTGGGAGCAGGTGGGCTGGGAGGGGCATTCCCAGCATTCCCACCACTGCCCTGGCCACTTCACTGGGGAGCCTTTGTCTAGAGCTGTTGTTTTAGTGAAGGCCTAACAGCCAAGGGCCTGTGGCTGGGCTGTGGGAGATACTCCAGGCTCAAGACAGGCACCCACAGCTCCCCAAGGGGACACAGAGCCAGGAACAGGGCAGCGAGGCAGTCCTGGGAGGCAGGAAGCAGCTCTGGGAAGAAGGGGTGCCCTCAGACATCCTCTCTGTCTCTCCTGGGTGAGCACAGGGCACAGTGGCACTACTCAGGAGTTTCTGGGAGAATTCCCTAATTGAGGGGTGCACGGCTGGGCTGGGAACATCCTTCCCAGAATGGAGTGATATCCTCAGAGCCCTTGGGCTCTGCTCCGAATGTTCAACTCTAAATAATCAATTTTCTTTTGGATCATAATATGCTTATTCTGCCTATCATTTTACAGCCTGTCCAGATTTTAGCAGATTCTGTGTTTTACTATAATGAAAAATAAAATATCATCCATCTACTTGGGTACAGAAAGGCACAAAACATGCTACGAGCTCCTTTTGCACTTTCACTTCCCCTCTGCTCAGACAGGCACAGTTTGCATCCAGAAAGGGAACTTCTATTTCACACTAGTAAAGAATTTCTTTTGTTTCACCAGAAAAAGCTGATAATAAACTCCAAGAAAATCTACTCCTTTTTCATTGGATCAAACTGCTTTACAGTGCTGGGTGTGGCCTGCAGGACTAAGTAATAAAGACAGGGCAAGGCTGTGGGAGAACACTGCAGTCAGAAATGTGTGTGAGAAACAACCATTACCTAGGAAGGAGCAGTACTGACCCCAGGGTACCCACAAAGCTGCAGCAGGGAAACACTGTCCCAGGAAGGCTGTCACCCCATCCCCAAGGTTGTGTTCACAGACAGATGTGTCACTCATCCTGAGGCTGCAGGCCAGGGACACTGCTCCTCTTCCTTGGGCACCTGTCCAGCACAGCTTGGAGCCTGGCAGGAGCTGAGCCCACCTAAACTGCAGTGGTTCATCTCACGTAGCATTTGCCCACTAGTTCCTAGAAGTTAGGGAATTCTTTTGAGAGTGGTTGGGAGGGGACAGACCTGTGTGCACCCACAAACCCTCTGTGACAGGGGGCAGCATCATTGATCATCGCTGCAAATTGCATTAACTTCATTGGATCCTGTGTTTAAGTTGCAAGAGGCTGTGACACAGCCAGCTCACAGCCAGTGGTCAGGAAATGTTCTAGCTGGGGAACACCTGGCCAGTTTAAAATGCAAACTGAAGTGTTCCCAGGGTTTTGTCAATGCTTTATGTGTCTGTAGTTCAGAATGGACTTAAACATGCAAAAACTGATTTCAGAACAAAAGTCATTTTGAATTATGGGAATATAGTAATAAGATCAGAGGCAATAAATATAATTTTAGATCACTTTTTCTCTCTCTCTCCCCACTGTCTGCCTCTCCTATGCAGCAGTCACATCCAGCAGCATGTGTGCTGTAGTTCTTCCCAACTTTTTAAGAGCTGTAGGGGAAAACAGCTCCCTCCCCAGCCTTCTTTTGGATAATGTGCACAAAAGGATTAACATGTGCAACTGCCTGCAGGCTTTAGAGCCCCAGGTCGGGCAGGGCCCAGATGGGCACATCTGAGCATCCTCTGAACTCCAGTAGCTGCAGTTTACCACAGGTTTGTAACAACTCATGGTGGGTGAGTGAATGAGCTTAGGCTGCCACAGCTACGGCAGGTGACACCACACCTGCGAGGTGAGACAGAAACTCACTTCCTAAAAACAGATTTCCAAGGTGTTTCCACATGCCTTTGCTGTTGGTTGGAGGAGCAGAGCCCAGTGAAGTGACAGGGAAACCAGCCTAGTTCTGTTCACCTCATTCCATCACTGCCTCCCACCACAGAGCCTCTCTGGCTCTGGTCACTTATTTCCAGGATCACTTGACTGTTATATCAAGTATTTGTGCTGATCTCCTCCAAAATGGCAGTGCAACCACAGCCTGGACTTTTTAAAACGTGCCATGTTGCTGTGGAAGAACACCGGGACTGCTCACTTAAATCTGCCAAACCAAGAATGCCATGTGAACGCTAACCTAGATAAATGGGACATGAAATTGATCTGGATTAATATGCACATCAATATAAACAGAGGTATGTGAGTTCAGTGTGTGGGAATGTAACCTTTGTGCAAGCTGTTTTTTCATTTCCATCCCCTTTTGCTGAAGAGCGTGTGAATGCAAACGCTTCCTCGGCGCTCCGTGTGCGTTACCCGTGCGAGCAGCTCCCATACAGCAATGTATGTATGCGTAAATTGTGTGAATGTAAATATAGATAGGCCATATGTCCCCAAAGTCCCAAAAGAGCATCTGATGTTGATATGTAGACAGTGTGTTAAGGACCTTCCTAATTAATAAGCCAGATTAAAAACCTCTTGGCAATCAATTAAGATTAATGACAGAAGTCATTCTGTCTCCCCCTCCGCCTGCGTCTCGGGCTGTTAAAACCCTGGGTCGGGAAACTTTAATCCTGTTATCTGCTGCCTCCTTCATCTGCAAAGCCTGGAGATTAGCTCAGCAGCCATTCCCGAATCCCGGCCAGCCGCTCGGACAGCTGCCCTGCACCGCCAGCTCACGGGGGAAGAATCATCTGGGCAGGGGAACAGGCCTGGTGCACCACTCTACTGCAGCTCACTCCATGAGAAAGTAGTCGTGAGAATGAGGAAAACAAATGCGTTTGTTGCTTTGGAATCCTGCGCAGTGGAACACTCAGTGATTACCAGCCCCTGCCCTGTCCAAGGAAAGGTTTCCTTTGGCTTGGCTTGGGGGGCTGCACTGCTCATGTGCTGGCAGGGAAGCTGTGGGACAGCTATGGTACATCCATGCTGCTCCCCGCACTGGCGTTCCTTTCTCCATGGCTGTCATCCCTGTGCCACATGGCCTTGGAACTGACAGGCAGGTTGGTTTCTTCCTGCTCTGATTCCTACCAATTCTCACAGAGGAATGAGTCCCGAAGGCACATTTAAGAGAGCAGCAGACTCATCTGCACCAAGGGAAACAGTGCCAAGAACTGCTGCCTACGTAGTTGGGAAAATATCCCTGTTTCTCCTGACACCAGCACAACATCCTCTCTTCAGCAAGATGATCCCTCCCGCTTCCACTGACTGACAGCAAATCCAACTGCCAGGAGAGCCTCTCTAGTCGGGATGGGCATCTGCCTGGCAAGCAGCCAGCCCCTCCTGAAAGCAGTTCAGGTTACAAGGCCAGGCAGTGACTCCCATGACCAGGAGCTTCCTTTTGGAGGGAGCACTGCTATCCACATCTTGCACGTGCAGAATGTACTTTTGTATTATGCAGAGATGCTCAAAAGCAACAGTTTAAACAGACGTTGGTGTTAACTCTGCAGCCATTATTAGAAAAGACCTTTAAAGCAGGTAAATACTAACAGGCTTAAAATCAAAAACAAGTGTCTTCCTTTTTAAAAGGCTGGTTTGTACATGAAAGTACAAGCTGACAGCATTCTATAGTTCTCCTCTCTTCTGATTCTCCTAGAACGAAGCACAGTTTTTGTTTTCTTTTACCACTGACTCCTATTTCCATCCTGATAGGGCAAATTCTTCACTACAAATGCCATGCTATTTAAGGACTTAAAGATGTTTGTGAGCATAAATGCACACAGGATCAGAGTGTCAGCCACCATCACATTGCAGCAAGCTCAGACAAGGAATCCAAACTGCTGATGATCACCTCTTGGTGCTAAACTATGACTTGGAAAACAAACACAAGGATTTAGAGGAAAATCCAGGCCCCTGAGGCTGGTGCTGTGCCCCTGTGCCAGGCTGTGTTCCTTGGCAGCCCCAGACTCCTGGGAAAAGAAGTTCAGTACAGACCCTCAGACACTGAACTGGTTCATCAGAGTAGCCCAGACTGCTGTGGCTCAGTCTTCCTTGCCCCTTTAATAAAGAAAAGGAAGTAAGTCTAGCTAGGAGTACAGACACAGGGTAATGCATCATTTATAAATTACCTTGTTAGCGCAGAAAACACCACATGGCTCTGCAGCCGAAATCTCCTGCTGCGGACTTGCTCTGTTTGATGGGAGCCCTTCAAAAGCGCTCGTGGCTTAATGGAGGCTGTTTGTGGGGCCCTCAATCCATACCTGCTGTCCTCATCCCTCTCTGGGAGCCCAAGCGCAGCTGCCACGGCGTGCAGCTGTCTCTGAAGTGGCTGCGTGTCCTCAGCCCCCAGCACAGCCAGCCCGCTTTGGATCTCTGGATTTGTGCCTGAGGCGAGCTGGGGAGCAGCTGTGTCCAAGCCATGCTACCTTTAGTGCTGCAGCCCCCGGGCCCCACGCG
>WEIU01017065.1:159259-213012 GCA_013389925.1 Aegithalos caudatus | reverse complement strand
GCTGCCCGCCCCTGGCAGCTGCAGCTCCCCGAGCCGCCCTGGCAGCCTCCCAGCGCGGCCCTCGTGCCACCCGCACGCGGCACAGCCAGGACAGCGCGGGGATGCACAGACAGCCTGCTCTCCTTTGATCTCTCGTGCCTAAATTTCAATTGCCTCATCAAGGACTCAAATGCAGCAGTGAATTCTTGGAACGTCTACGAATGGAACTGACAAGTTCTTAAACAGCGACAGAAAGATGATGAAATAGAACAACTCCACAGCTCTCTGTGTGTGTGTGTGTGTGTCTGCCCTGCACTGACACACACCAGGGGCCAGCCCACCGTGAGATCTCCACCCAGTGTCTTAGGAACAAGGAGAAAGGTACCATTTTTCCCCCAAGACGGCAAACACTGCGCAGACAGAAATGGCACTCTGCTGTGACACAGGTCACATCTGACCCACCATTCCTTTAGGCACAAATATTCCTTTTCCCTTGAGCCACCACTTTGTTTTTCACAAGCAGAGGTGCTGGCCAGTGTTACTCCTGTCAGGCCCAGAGAAGGCAGGTATCAGATTGCACAATAGCTCAGCAAAGCCTACCCCGAGGTCAATCCTTACAGTAACTCCCTGCTTCCTCTAGGGGCAGAAATTCCCAAAACAGGGCCTGACTGACACTTTTTTAGCCTTTTAAGCCACCACTTCTATGTTCCTGTTTACACTGAATTTACCTGTTAAACTGTATTGTGCCATGTATTCTGTGTGTGGATTTGCTGTTGTTATTGCTGCTCCATGTCACATGCATCATTCATGCAGTGACTAACCTGCCAAGGTAACAATGCTAACAGCTGTATCCAGCTGTGCTCTCCACCTGCAGCATGGCACTTGGCCAATCTGCTGCTTCTAACACTTGTCTTACCTTAGTCTTACCTTATTGTCCTTTTGAACAGCACCAAACTTAATCCCAGGAAAATAATCAAAATTCCCATTACCTCTCCTTCTACCACATGTAACTCCCACCCCTTAAGTTCTCTCATCCTTTTATGTGGCCTTCATGTTGTATGGTGCATAGACAGTGTTCCTGCACAGCAGTGCTCTGTGGTACGTGAGACCGTGACCTGCTGCTATCCTATTTAAAGGAAAGCATTTGCTCCCATGGCTCTTCCCAAGTGCCACAGACAGGAAGCTGAGTGGGCCCAGGAGGTAAATGCTGACATTCAAAGTGATACTTTCCTGACGAGCATCAATCAAAAATACGTTATCTGGTTTAGAAGAGCAGGGTTTGGGGGAGAGGCCCCTTTTTCAGTGGCCACAGATATTTCATGAGAAAGGACTGAGAAACACATTTCCTCAACTTTTTGTTCTGTGAAAGGTGCCATTGGTGTGGAAGTGCAAAGCTCTAGGAAGCAACCTGCACGGACATTATTGCCAGCCTCTGCTCTTACAGACAGCTGGGTCTGAGAGCGATTTGTGTGCCTGTGACAGAGATTACCCTGCAGGAGGCTGTGTTCGTGTTCTCCACCTGAGCACACACCACATCCAGCACCCCTCCCTCTGCCTCCAGGAGCCCCACGTCGCCACGACGTCTCCAGGCCGGCACGGTGCCCCTTTGGCCACACGGATTGCCTGGAGTGCCACCCTTCCCGCCGTGCCACTGGGGCTGTGGCCCCGGGCACCGCACACCCACCTGGTCTCCTTGCTGAGGCCGCATCAGCGAGACTCTGTCATACTGGCGCCGCAGCAGCGCCCACAGCGCGTCCAGCCGGCCCTGTGGGGACACGGAGGGCTCAGTCAGGAGGCAGCAGCACACCCCTGAGTGGCCCAGGGACCTGGAGTGTCCAACAGAGCACCACTTCCCTGGAGCCAGGCAAGCAGAGCTAAGCCTGGCCTGCATCCCTGCAACCACTGTGGTGCTGCTCCTGCCCACCTGGAGTGCCAGGGAAGGCACTCACCTGCCCGGGTAGCAGAGCCGGTTAGGAGCATCACACTCTGCATGTAAGGTTCCAGACCTTGCCTGTGCGTCTGGATATCGTGGCTTCAGGGATTTCTAGGGGTCGGAAGGGACTTGCAGGCACTCGGTAAGACACAAGCATCCAGAGTCCCAGCTATACCTGTTTGTTTTCTGCTCTTTGCACCCGTAAGGCAAGGTGTTTACAGACCTACTACCCTCTGCTTGTAAGCAGTGCGTGTGCTCTGTTTGCAGGTGACTCAGAGCACCATTCTTACGAGCCAGATAGAACCATTTGCTTTTTGTATTAGACTTCTTGCATTACACATTTTTATATAATTTTTTGCTTTTCTTGGTTTGTCATGACAATGTGTGTTTAAAACTTAGTGTAGCAGCTACAAACTGTGCAGTTTTGGGTTTAATTAGCTCCACTAAGCCAACAAAGCCCCCATAGATTTTAATGCTCTCACTGTACAATATGTCCCTTTTTAAGGGGAGGCAAACAGAACATGGTAATAATGATCAAGTATTGCATTTAGGGCTACAAACTGCTCCTGCCATTCCTGCTGAGTAGGTGTTCCCTTCAAGAATAGCACATTACACTTGAATGGGAACACTTGGAAAGCAACTGCACAGCTCAGACTGCATAAGGCACAAAGTATCCAGCCCTTAGTAACAAATCCTACCAAAGAAGAACAGGTACCTTGATTGGTGTGTACCACTTCTGCTGCATGGCTGGTGAGGTAGGCTTTCGTTTAGGTGGCTTAGGGTGAAAAGGTTCTTCGGGTTCTTCTGGGAGTTTCACCACAGCATTCTTTGCTTTCTCCAACCTGGCCCCTTCTTCTGTGGAGCCTTTGTCACCCCAGCGCACCTGAGGAAAGGCAGAGTTCAGGTGTGAGTGCACCTCAGGGCAGGGAAACTGCTGCAATAACAGGATAGATCTGGAGGAGGTGCTGCATAAACAAGAGAGGGGGTACTGAGGACAACACTACCCCTTCATTATGGTAACAACAGTCCTAGGTAAATGTCTGTAAATAAGTCTCAGTAGTGAAAGAAAATCGTACCTTGCTTTACATGGGCTGTACAGGAAACAGGGAATCCATTAGATCTTCTCTAAATAATGATATAAAAATATAATTTCCAGTTCTTATTTATCCTAAGATACCAGACCTTAATCTGGCACCCATGAAAGCCAAGATTTCTGAACTCATGTCTCCTAGCCCAGGGAGTTTTTGAGAAGGCCAGTGTAGCTTTAATGTGATGCTTGGGCAGGTTTGAGCAGAAGCTCCTTGAACCTGCTCAGGTTTCCATGTTGTCCTGCAGGAAGATACACACTGGAGAAGTGTAGGGGAAGCAGTCTAACCTGCCTAAGTGCATGTAGAACGTGATGTAGAATATGTAGCAACATGTATGTTAATCACTGCTCCAAGTGTATAAAACACATACAGAGTTGAAAGAGAAGGAAACCTGGGTTATTGCTATCAGGGAGACAAAACATGTATTCCCACTTCCATACAGGCTATACTCACTGTGCTCTGGAGATGGAATACATGGAAAAACCCTCCTGCTAAGAGGGATGATTCACCTTGCTGCAGGAATCCCACTTTACCTTGTCACTGGAAGCACCATGCAGCAATCTGAGCAGGGGTGTTTGTTGTACTGCACACAGAAACAAGCCTGAACAAGGCTGTTCCCTTCTCATCCAGAAAGGAACAGCTAAAAAGCTGTGGCTGGAGTTTGAGAGTCCTTAGGGAAAGTGGCCTGGATCATTTCAGCAAGACTTGCCATAATCATGCCTTTTGCTGTGATCTGGCCTGCCAGGAGGCCCCTGTACACCTCTGTCTTTCATGGTATTTTTACAGGGGTTGTCATGTGACTACTAAAATGTATTTTAAACACTGTTAAAATCATTAGATGGTGGATCTCTCACTGAAAAAATTACACTCTCCTTCAGACATAAGCCACTTCACTCAGAAGAAACCAGAAGTGATGGAGTCTGACCCCCCAATTTTGACATAAAAATGAATTAACTGTAACAGGTGGGGTCTGGCAATGACATCACAGAACTTTATAGCAATGCCAAAAGACAGAGGTAGGAGAGCAAACAGCCCTGCCCAAGCTATCTGGGACTGCCACGGGGGGGGGCAGGAGGGGATGGATGGGTACCTGCCCCAGCACAGCAGTGGGAAATGCAAGTGCTGGTTCAGTCCCTTCCCTTCTCCAGAAAGGGAAGCTGCCAGAGGAATCAAGCTGCTGGAGGAATGGCAGAAGAAAAGAGGCCAGGGAAGCAATAAAAACCAGATGACTCCACTGCCACATGGACTGCAAACATGGAAGAGATGTCACAACCTGGGCCAGCAAGTTTGTCAGTGGCCATGGCACAGAAACCACCTTTAATTGCCAGGTAAGGAACAACCTTCCCTTGGGGTGCATTTTCTTTCGCTTCTGCCCCGACTCCCCAAAGGAGAGCAGCATGCTTTTCTGAGCCAGGGAGAGGTGAGGCCTGTGCTGCTCTCCCAACAGCCTGTCTTCCCAGTCCCAGACACAGCAGGGCAGGGGTGAAGTTCCCCAGTCAAACCTGGAGGCACTGACATTGGTGCCCAGCCAGACCTGTCCCTGTTCCTGGGTCCCAGGGCAGGACAGAACCAGAGCCCCACAGAAGGGGGGCTTTTTCCAAGGGCCCATGATTATGCTGGCAGGAATTTCAGTTGGTTTACATCTTTAGCCCTTAGTCCTGCACAAAATTCCTGCCATAGATGAAAAGGTTTTCTAACATCATCTCCAGTTTCTACCCTCATTTGCATTTTTGCCATGGGCTGAACATCTTTCTTTGTGGTCCTGATGTCACTTGTGTTCATGGGGTTTCTGCTCCATTGTGCAGGATCCCATTTGGGAGCCTCTCCTGCAGGCTATCATAGTTTCCCTCAAATCCAGGACTGTAATTCTTGATGTTGGAAAGCATTTCCTAGTTTGCCTCTAAAAAACACTGCACAAAATGTTTGCTTTTTGTGAAATCTGAAGCTCTTCTAAATTAGCAATTCTGAACTGCTGAAGAAAATGCGTATAAGCAACACAGCTTCAAACCTGCATGTTCTGCTTCTGCATTTAAAAAGTACTCAAGCAAAGCGGATTAGGCCAATCCCTTTAAAGTTTCCACACACCTCAGTGTGGCCTAGGTGGGTGTTTCAGACAGAGACAGCTTCCTGGACTGCAGTTAGAGACTGCTTTGCACATTCCATATAGGCTGACTTGACTACAAAACCTGCCATAAGGATGTGCCCATAAGGATGCACATTCTTCGTTCTGTTTTAATTAACATGATGCTATCATGTCTCTTCAAAGACAGGCTCTGTTGTCGCTGTGAGTCCCTCTGGGATCAAGCCTCTCCTCAGCGTCACCATTGTCAGCGCATTTGGCTGGCCCACACTTGGGGGACTTATGTTTCACTGTAATTCCTTCCAAAACACGCAGAAAAGGCTCTCACTCTCTCTTTCTCATTAGCTTGATGGGAAGAGCATGTCTTGAGGCAGCTATTTAAAGTCCCAGTCAAATGGAACTACTGAAAGCTGTTCTTTCAGAGGCAAGGTCAGAATTGTTCGATATGGTAACGAATTTTCCAAGGCTTGTGCCAGTGGGAAGACAAGCACACATTATGGCCTTGTATTTTCAGTGCACTTTCAAGTCTTTGTTTCCACACTTGCAGCCTCCAAGAGCTCGTGCTTGAGGGAACTGCCATCTCCAAACCATACCAACCTCCATCCTCTTAATTCCCCCAACTCCTCGTCCACCGTAGTAGGAAGCATCCACCGTGGGCCACTTCTTGGAAGGCAAGGGATCCTGTTCTTCTTCCTGTAAGTACATTCAAATGATATTTACTTTTAAAAGATACTTACACACACACACACACACACACACACACACACACAAATATCTTTTCCGTATATTTCACTGGAGTTCCTGGAGTGTACCCTATTGATGGTGAAAGGGAAACACTGAGGACAGCAGAGCTTCCAATGAATTACTGCCCATAAGGGAGGAATTCTCTTGTAAGGGGAATTCCTCAGTGTCTGGAATGACAAAGCTGTGGGGAAATGCTGCCTAAGTCCTACATGAATCTTTAGATGTTGGACAAGGGCTATTCAGGCTTCCTTCTTTCAGTGCAGAATGTGAAAAACAAAGCTATCTTGGAATAAAGGCCCTAAGTGTTTCTGTGGATCTGGGCTTAATTCAGGCCACACTGAGCTGAGACACAGCAGAGATCTGGACTTCACAAACTCTGTTCTCCACTGAAGGCTCCCCCCAGGGCAGTCGTTTCTCTGGCAGCACTCAGCCAAGGAGCCGGACACGCAGCGTGCAGGGAAGCACAGAAGTGGTTCCCTGTGAGCAGTGTGGTAAGATTAGCACCATCAGACCATACCTCTTTTGGGGCTGGCGGAGGTGGAGGGGGATCCTTGATGACCTGAAAGAGCCAAACATAGGAAAGAATAAGGTGCTGCACTGGCAGCAGCCGCAGGCAGCAGACCACACTAAGAGTGACCTGTTTCCACCCGAGCCCCCATGACCGCCAGCAAGCTGGCAGCCTATGCTGCCCGCTTCCCTGAGCATCCATCAGCGAGGCCTTCTGGAAATTACCACCATCTGTCTGCCAGAACCTGCCATCCCCGGCCTGCAGACACTCTGGGCAGATGTGTCTGCCACCGTGCTTCCTGGCCGGATGAGCCGCAGCCACTGTGAGGAACGGCCAGTGCCAAGACCCCCCAGAGTCCCTGAGCAATCCCGGAGAAAAAGCATCTGAGGCCTGTGTGAGGTTCTGCACGGCCATGGGCCGAGCTGCCGCTGCTGCTGCCGTGCTGCTGGGGAGGCTCTGGCCCAGTGACAAGTGTGAAATGCCTGCTGGCAGCTCAGGCTTCACCTCCGAATGTCCCAGACGCTTCCGCACCCCTCTCATTTCCCACTTCCCAGCTCCATGACTGTGCAGTGCCTGCACTGCAGTCACACTTCCTCACTTCTGACACTGCTCCAGGGAAGGCCCACTCCCGGGAGCATTTTTTACACCTCTATTTAAATCTCTTCTACAGTCTCTTCCCATTCCCTTTGTCACATCCACACTGTAAAGCTCAGAGAATGCCCAGCACTGACAGTCCCAGCAGGGGAGAGGCAGGCAAGGGACCCTCTTCACTGATTTGGCTGGAAATTGAATGTGCAGCCGTTCCTCCACGAGAAAGGTTTGCAAGCTAACAGCTCTTTGGTGACACTGGGCCATGTTTTGGGCTTGGGTATTGCCTGGAAATGACTAAAAACACACCATGAATATCAAGGAGTCTGTTCTTGCTATGCCTTGATATTACACAGACATATCCAGAATTGTCCATGCTGACAAACACCTCAATCTAATACAGGTTTTAAGTAACTTAATTGAAATATGCCTTATTTTATTCACTCTGTGCTATCTAATTTTAGTACGTCCATTAAACACTGCCTATGAACAATATCACTGCAGAGAGGGTCAGCATAATACATGAAAGAAACATGTTTTTCTTGATCAGTAGCATTTTCCATCTTGATTTACATTTCAGTTCTCAGTGCCACCCAGATAGTTACTACTGACTGCCTAAACAGACTATGGACTTTCAGCAGTGCATAAAGGAATTCTGACCAACAGGAGAATTAACTTATGGCACCCCTGGTACCAGTTTTCCACAGCCCTTTATGTTTAAGATGCAGAATGGCTCATTTGTCAAGCTCAGAGTGATGTGGGTGGGTTGGAAAGTGACTTGTGAATTTCATCTAGACATCCCTTTGCTAAAATGTTGCAAAACATTACTTTTCTTTAAATGTTTTGAACACTTTTTCTTCCCAGCCATCACGAGTTTCCAGCATACTTAACAGAAAGTAATTATTTAATTAGTGAAACATTCCTGAGAGTCACACTGGAATTATTACCCTAACTTTACATGAAACAACAACACAGAGGGATTGTGGGACAGATCCTGAGAGATACTTGGATGCTGAGTAGGATTTTCCAAAGCCTGGAGATACTCATTGTCACTGAAAGCAATTAGAAGACTGAAAATAGTAAAGCAGCACTTTGACTCAAGGAAGGGTCACCTTATTTAGTTTCTGTCCTTATTTCCATTTTACCTGTCCCTAACCATCATCCCAAAACAGTCTCTTTCTGTCAGGCCTGCAAACTGTACAGGAGAAGGTCCTCCTAGGCAGATTTCTGTGTACCCATATGAAATGGCACTGCCCTTGCTTTGCCCAGCAAACGTCTCTGTGATGAGGGATGGAATTCCTGTGGGTCCTGTGCCCATTGGGGATGTAGGAATACAATTCCCACCCTGGACAACCAAGGGAAACCTGACTTGTTCCCTCACAAGCTCAGCCACAGCTGAGCCACAGCTCACTGTGGCTTCATAAGGCAATAGTCAATGGCAGCTTTTGCTCATCTCCTCAAGTGGAGGATCTGATCCTGTGCCAACTCCTGAACTCCCTGAAATTTGAGGGGAAAATCAGTTTAAAGCCAAGCTAACCATTAATTAGCTGTTATTTCTAATGGCTTCAGAAAATGAAACTTGTTTTAAAAGTGACAGTGGTGTGAGAAAATAAACTGCTTTGAGTAGCAGCTCCTCACCCTGCTGACAGCACTGCAATGTCAATGCCTGCATCCTTATGCTTCCACGAGCTCTCACACTCACACACGAATCACACGTGCACACACACAAGGATTCTTTTCAATTGTATGATATTCCAAGTGAAATCAGTAGAAGACTGTCATGAGAAAGAGAAATCCCAGGCACACATGCAGCTCTGCACGGAGCGGCACCCAGAATTGCACAGAGGAAGACCAGAGTATTGTAAATTAACTTTTCCTGAGCAGGATTCAGATTGTTTTAATGACAAAGCCTTTGAATAACGCTGCTGTCTTACCATCCTCATGGAGAGATGGGCAGCTTCCTCAGTTTGTTTGGTTTTATCATCAGCTTCTCTGGGCAAAGCTCCATCTCATTTAGTGAGTTGCAAAGAATGAAGGTTTGGGTTTGGAGAAGAGCTGATTTCTTTTATAAACTCATTTAAAAAAAGAAGGAGTTGGTGCTTGAGGCAGCAGTGCCTCTGATCCGCTCATTAACACTTCTCTGCCGCTCCACGATGTGGGCATTAGGAGATGTCAGCACAAAGCCTACAGCCAGCTTGCTGTAATCGTATGTTCCACAGTGAGGGACAAGTGACAGAACTGTCACAGTGAAACCCGTGAGAGTGGGGGACAAGGAAGGAAAAGGAAGAGGAGTCCCCCAGCCCCACCCTCTGAGTGTCCATGGGACTCACACCATGGAACATTGTGAGACCAGGCCTCAGGCAGGATGGAGCTGGGGCCACAAGCAGGGGGCCATACATGCACCTGGCTCCAGACACTTGTTCTGCCCACAACACCCTGTACCTCTCTTTTCCATCAGAATCTGACTCCTGTGCTCCTGCTCTTTGTTCCAGGAAACCAGGCACTGTGCTCTGCCTGGGAAGCAGAGCCAGAGGAAGGGAAGAACAGGTCCTGCCTGGCCCTAATGCTGCCTCTCTCCTCAGGGACGCTGCCCTGAAGCCCAGGACCACTAAGCCACAAATGGCCCTTCCAGGTGATGGATGTCCAAGCTTCCTTCAGGAAAGAAGGGCAGGAACTGAGGCACAGCACGAGGACCAGCCAGCAAAACCAGAAGGAAGGTTCAGTATTCCACAGTAGGTTCAGTGCAACAGCGTGTGGGCTTGCAACTCAGCAGTGCCATAGCACAGAGGCCTAAGATTAAATTTCTTTTGAAGTAACAAATAGTATCCACAGGAGGTGGGAGGAAACACAGGGCACAAACATTTGAAGAACTATGGTTTTATAAGGCTGGAAATTGATAATATAAAACTATCCACTGGACTGCTTCATGTGGGTGTTTTAACTTATGAAGCTGGTTTATGAATCGAGGTTGGGTTTTCTTAAAATAAGAAAACCAGGAACTTGCTTTTTTTACTGATTCACAATTTTCCTTTTCCACAGGGAAATAAAATGGAGCTAAGGTGTTAACAGGAAGCTCCCTGGATTTCTGTTGGGCCTGTGCTGTGGAGAACAAGCAAGATTTTTTGTTCTCATCTCAGGAACCCCAGACTGTGAGGGCGGAGATGGAGGCTGAGATTTCCTGCCCTTGGACCCCGATGGACCACCCCAGGTCACAAGGGCTGCAGCACTGTCAGGTGAGAAGGCCAGCTTTTCTTTGCCCCACATTCCACAAGCCCCAGACAAGAACAGGAACCCAGACCAGGGAAGCTATCTCCATTTGCCAAGTCCTCCATGCTGTCCTTGAGCTGGATGAATGATAAAACTTCCCTGCTCTCCCAGAAAGGAATGGCAGGAGTCAAGTGACCAACACTGCTGTTGCTGGGGTGAGGATAGAGAGTGCACTCAGCTAAAGTGATGGATGTCTGCAGGGATTATGAAAAAAAATAGGGATTTCCAACCTGAGAGCCCATAATGGACTACAAATACCAATTTTACTGAGAGCAGTTTTAAAGTGGTCCTTGATTTCAGGGTAACATCTGCACACCATTAAAGCCACCCCACTCCCAGTAACAGCACTGTGCTGGTGCTGGTTCCTGTGTGTGCAACTCACACAGGTGGGGCCTTGCCCAGTGGAGCCCCAGTGCTGGAGCTGCTCTCCCCAGCCCTTTCCTGCCTGTCACAAGCTCCCCACGAGCTGCCTCCCCATCACCTAACCGGTTTCCTGCAGGATCTGTGTTTCCTACCCGTGGCTCAGGGTGCAGGGGCTGTTCCCCACGGTTTGTACTCACCACTTTGCAGCAGAGGGGCCAGAACCACCAGAGCAGGCCGAGTGCCACCAGCAGCAACAGCACGAGGACGGCAACGAGCGCTGCCACACCACTGGACTGCAGGGACAGCAGGGACAGAGTCAGTGCTGCTTCATCTGCTCACCCACAGCCGGTGTTAGTTCTGCTGAGGTCGGGGGCTTCCTTCTGAGGTAAAACTCATAAAATTGATAGCCCTGAGATCAGAACGAGGCCCAACTTGACGAAAAGAAAGAGTCCATTGCCTGCTAAAGAATGAGCCACCACACACAGACAGGGGAAGTCTCATCCTAAGCCTGTGGGTAAGAGGTGCCCTTCTCCTCCATGAGGACACAGGTCTCACGGGAAGCACACAGGGAGATTTTAAGGTGTCTCCATGAACAGTACACCTCTGAGGCTTTGATGCTGATGGCCCACACTCCTGCACAGACTGTGGCATGCTGACTCCCTGCAGCCATGCTGTGGGATCCTGAAACTGAAAGAAGGAGTGTTCCTGCTTCCAGCAACACTTGTACTGCAGAACTGAGCAGCCCACCTCCCATACCTCCCACACCTCCAACCCACTTCCTGGGGATGTCTTTATCCCACACTTCTAGGCTTTTAGAGCAACACTGACAGACACATAACAGCATCCCTAGGAAAATGAAAGTTATCCAGACTTCAGCTGGGAAAAAAGAAAGGAGACACCCAAGGAATCACTGAGAGTGGAACACTGCGTGAACAGTCCTCACCCAGAGATGCTCCACTGCACATGGGGGTGGAACAGAGCCATATCCCAGGTGCAGTGAGGCACACAGGTACAATGGCTGCCTGGGTGCCTAATGCCATGTATTTTTGTTTGTTTTCACTGCAGTAACGTGTGTTTGTTGGGAGGCTGTAACTTGTAACTCATCTGCCAGTCAGCCGTCAGCTGCTCAGCTCTCAGAATTAGTGAGCAGTTCTAGCAGTGACCCATTTCTTGAGTTGCCCATCTGCTACTATGGAAACAGCAGTTCTTGTGTGGAGCCGCCTTTGCTGCAGCACAGGCCAGGAGCAGAAACCAGAAAGAGACAAAAAAGGCTGCTGAGAAGCTCCTCCTGCTGCTGTGCACATCTGTACCTCTCTGCTTCCTGCCAGGGCAGGCTGTGAGCACAGAGCAGCGGAGCTGCCATGCAGCGCAGCGGGAAGGCCGTGCCCAGCTCCGCACTCCGAGCTGCTTCGCGTCAGCGCTTTTCTGTTCCTCTCTGTGCACTCCTGGCAGCTCTTACAGGGGCACCATGTGCTGCCTTCTCGGCGAGGGCTGAGCTACAGGCAGGCTGCAGCTGGGCTGCAGCAGCTCCTGTGCTGCACAGCCCTCAGCCACCCTGCTTGGGTGTGCGGCTGGCACGCTGCCAACTGACAGAGGCCCTGAAACAGAGAACTCTGATTTGGGCTCTGTGTGTTCCTTCAGCTCCCAGCTCAGTTAGGCTTCCCCTCCTCAAACTGCAGGGCTGCACTGGATCTCTGACTTCGACAGCTGCACGAATGGTGAGGTTTTAAGTGAACAGAATAAAATTCTCATTTTTTCTCTTTTCAGTTACTGATCTGTGAGCAAAGAAATCTTGTTGGGAGCAATGCATGGTGATGGGCAAAAGAGATTCTCTTTGTGCTCCACGCCCAATGTAAAAGCTGCTCCCAAGTCACACTTGAGGTAAGATACATTTAAAGGCCCACTTGCACAGCACGTGCTCAACCCTGTGTGCTTGTCTCCCTCCACAAATTCCAGCTGTCCTCTGTAATACAAAAGGAATTAAAGGAGAGCAAAAATGTGAGAGTAGAAAATATGTGTATTAATATACTGGCTGCACAAGTGTGTGGTTTCTCCCAGAAGCAGTTTTTATCTCTTCTATAACCTGTGATCAGACTTAGCAGGATGTTCACACTGCCTGACTTCCAGGTATAAGTGGGATACCCTGGCCTTTGCTTGGACAGGCTGTCTCCCCAGGTGAACAAGAGCTAAGAGCCTACACACCTCACTGAGCCCCCAGAGTTAGAGAGCATTAGTACCTCTGCAGGACTGTAACCTCTCTCCACACCCAGGCTGAAGGGCCAGGCTTGTGCCCATCTGCTCCCTCCAGTCCTACTGGAGTCCATGCAGGAATGGAACCCCAGGTGAACATCACGCCTGGCCCTCAGGACATGGTATCTACAGTGAGCAGGTCCCTAAGGGCAGGGAAGCCTCCCAGCACTTTGAAAGACACAGCTTTGCACTGGAAAGTGGAAGCAGAGGTTCTCTGCTCTGAGGTCTTGCGATGGCAAATCCCAAAGAGAAACGGGGTGTGGGGACGTTACAAGGAGTTATGGAAGTCATTCACTTACACACTCCGAAGCAGTGATGGTTAACGAGCTGGACATGAAAGACTGGCCTTCATTCAAACTCACCAAAACCTCCAGGGTTCTGCCAAGAGACAAAGAAGAAACATAAGCAGCCATGGAACAGCCAAGAAAGGCTCACACCTGCTCCACAGGCCCTTGTACCTACAGCCTTTGCTCCAGAGGGAGTGTCCTCAAGGGGAAATGAAAGCCTGTGTTTATTCCTATTTGGGAATAAGTTTGGTCTCCTTGACAAAGAGAGAATATCCCCCATTCTACAGAGCAGAAAATACTCCCAAAAGTTTGACATAAAATAAACTGAAGTTCAACTGTAAAAGTACCATTGTTTTGTCTGTTCCATAGCCATCTCCTCTCACACACAGACATTATGGTTAAAGATGTTGGATAATTATAAATGGTCAGGACTTGCTATAAATAGCCGCAAACACTGCATACAAATGGTATGTGGCTTACATTTTACAAATTAACCCTACAAGAAAACAACACATGGTGGATGTTAAACAGAAGAAGACTCCTCAGCTTCTCTGGCTTGGATTCCCAGGATTCAGACAGTTTACGTTATGCATAGATGTAATTAAATAAAAATGTAGATATCCATGAACTAAAATGATTAATCATTTACACCGTTCTTACATGTCATGAGTTTTTATTCTGGCACAAACACTGTAGTCAATATGGAGTTCAAAGCTATTTTAGCTAATTTGGCTAATTTCTTCTTCAGTTTTAGCAAAAATGAAGGGAGTTGCTTCCACTAAACCAATTTTTAAATGATCTGTTCTGAATAATTGATCCAACAGAAAGAGTAACTCTTAATTTTCTTCTAATTGTAATTCACTGGAATAAATGAATCAGAATCAATAAAAAACCCAAAACTATTTGATTCTCATGCAGAGCAATAAATCAAACCACAGTGAAAGTTTGGTCAATGATGGCATTTTTTAAGATGTGGTGATCTTTATTATTTTTAATTCCAGTTATTTGTTTTGGCATTGTAACAGGGAATGCTGGGGGAAATCCCAGCATGAGGGTTCTGCTTAGGTTGGCCAAACACTGCTGGAACTGCAGGGCAGGAGGGTTTCCTGCCTCCCCTGGGGGAGAGGAGGACCCCCAGGCTGGGCTGCCCACACACTCCTGCAGCTGCCCCGCCAGCCCTGTGTGCCCTGGCAGCCCTCTGAGTCCTTCCTCGAATGCCACTGGTGAGGAATGAGGCTCTTCTGGTAGATGTCTTTGCTAACAAATGGAACAAAACAGGGACATGGAACCCACTGGATAAAACACGCAAGCCACACTAAAGAAAAGCATCATTCCCTGGCATCCTGGGGACCTCGACATGTCCTTGAGCTCACTGGGTTGTATGAAACATTACGTAAAATAGCAAAGATTTCCCAGTGGACTGGAGCCCACTGTACCCCTCGCTGTTTGCAACACAGTAACCATTCCTAGTTACAATAGGTACTAGCTGGGATTGCATTTCCCAGCCCCGGTGCCACGTGCCACCCAGTGCCTGCAGCTCTGTGGCCCCACGCTCCTGCTGACGGCGCACTGACAGATCCCAGGGAGCAGGCTCACTGAGCAATCAGCTCCAGCATGGACACACTGCAGGAGGGCAGCCCTGCTCTACCCATTCCCACCCTGATACACTGCTGCAGGGATGAGCCACTGGAGATGGCACTGGAGTTGATCATAGCCGCTCAGTTCTGGAAGCCACAGAGTGAACTCACACAGATAATTACCTCATCTTCAAAAGGATGAACCTGTCAACACAGAAAAGCACTCCTTTCCTGAGACTGTCATGGCTGTAGGGAATACCCAATACGTTCTTTCATTTCTTGAGCAGCCACCTGTTTGCTGGCCTGTGGGTACTTGTGATTCATACAAACACTGCCCCTTAAACTGGGAGTCCCAGAAGGAGGTGTCCTGCTTCTGCTACTCCTTCACACACAGCTCACGGACAGACTTGTACACAAACACATCCCAGTGTTTACCAGCAACCAGCCACGTGTGTGAGGCTTTTAGCTCAGCACTGCCAAAACTGAAAATACTCTGAGATGAAAATGACAAGCAGCAGTGATCCCGTTTCTTGGGCCCCTGCATTTCTTACTGGTGATTGTCAGCGTAGTGCAAGGGCCAGAGTCCCTCCAGGGGAGCTCAGTACTGCCAGGTCAAGAGAACATTCCCGTTCCTGATGCCAGGCAGCTCTTGGGCACAGCCCTGGTTCACCAGTGGAGGGTGAGGCTGTACTAGTTTGTACCAGCACAGATCACAGCTGAGGGCTGAGCTCTGGAAAGCTGCCACAGAGTGGGTATCTCCTCAGAGCCCCTCAAATAACCCCCCTCAAGAGTCGGGCAGTGTTGTTGCTGCAGCCCCCAGGGCCCATCCCGCAGTGCCATCCTGCAGCCTGGCACCGGGAACATGCAGGGCTGAGCAGCTCCACTCTGTGCAGCTGGACACACAGGGCTGCAGGGGCCAGGCTCCAGGGAAAGGCAGTGGAGCCCTGCTCATGCCTCCTCAAAACCCCAGCGGTGCCAGGATGCTCATTCCCATCCTCTTCTGACACCGCATCTGAGTGAGGTGGAATGGGAGAGGGCAAAGGAGCACGAGTAATTACAGTGCTGTGCAGCACAAACCCTACTGCTCAGCCTCTACCTCAGCCCTAAAGTGCACCTTCCTGGCGGTCTGTACTTCAAACTCTTCACTGTACTAGGAAAACTGCCTTTCATTTACAATTCGTGGCCCTTCCTCCACGTGGAAGGTATTTTCCTATCTGTTGTCTGTGCAATATCACTTTTTGGATGGGAACCAATCCTGGAAAACTTAAGTCTGAAAAGAACTTTTTAAAAATGTTCTGATTTCTGACCAAAAGTAACCACAAGACTCTTGCAAGTTGAAGCTGTGTCAGTCCTGGCCCAGTGCCCATCCTAATACACAATTTACCCAAAAATGTAACTTGAGGAGACCGAACAGTTGCAATTCCTTTCCTCATGCCCGCTGCTGGTTTATTGTGACAGCAGAGGAATGTGGCCCAGTGCCATATGTCCCTGCAACTCTGGTCTAAAGCCTCCCATTCCCTGTGAAATACAGCTGACATTTCCATCTACGGTAACCTATTTGCAAAGTATTCATTTGCTCCTTACTTTATGGGAAGCTACTAAAAGACTGTCATTTTATGACCCATTAAAAAAGATGAAAAAATTAAATACAATTGTGAAAGACATTTGCTGGAAGTAATAAATAATTTACCTCCAATTTTCACTCACTGAAAATTAAACTGGCAACTGCTCAAAAAGTTACTAAAATTACAGTGACAAAGGTACTTCAGAATTAAATGCCTGCATTAAAACAGCAAAAAATGCTGTACATAGGAGGAAGGCAAAAAATAGGTCTGTGTATTTAAAGGGTACTTTCCCTTCCAACACTGCCTTCATGAAATAATGGATAGCTTTATAACTCGGGCTCCATTTGACCAAATTCACTCTGATGTCTTTGGCGACTGCTTGGTGGGTTACAATAAACCTTTAGCTCTCCATCCTCCCTGACCCAAGCAGAGAGGACTCATTCCCTGGGCTCTGTTAACAAACACTCCTGGACCACCAAGATGACTCTGCATCCAGGGAGTCATCCCTGCTGCAGGAGGAGGCAATACACAGAGACACAGAGGAAGGGATTTCCAGGTGGGCTTCTGGGTATGGCACTCTTCACAGACCTAGGGACTCAGCTGCACAAGGACAGGGACAGTTCTGGAGCAGGGTTCCAGTCCTGCCTGTCATGCTTTGTGCAGTCCCACTACGCCAGAGGCCAGCTGTGCCCAGGGAGAACTGGGACCATTCACTCAGTGGGAACTGTGAGTGGGACGCATGGCCTGCAGTTAGGAGAAGTGGTCAGAGGTGTCTTCCTCCCATCAGTCACAAGGCATAAAAAGGAGCACTGAGTATTTTCCTGAGGATAGCAAGACCCACTCATCCCGGAATTCATCATGGTGTTTGAGCATTCTGGTAAGAATTAGTGCTAACTCTTTCCCCTGCCCTTCTTGGCGTAGCTTAGCAGTGATATAAATTCAGATGATGGTTCTTTAGGACTCCCTCTTGTTACCTCAGAAACCTCTAGCTTTTCCAGCCACATGTGCAATATGCTGTCTGTCTGGGCTTGCCTTTACACGGAATAGGACACTTGTGCAGAGAGGCACAAACTTTCACTGCTGGGAACTCCGAGAGGATGCGAGAGAACTGGAAGCCAGTGAGGAACTAGCTCTGATCTTGTGGAATCATGGGAACCTGCAGTAGCGGGGTATGAAACATCATTATTCTGTTAAATTAGACTATTAATTCAGCTCGGGATCCTATGGCCACTGCATAATGTGCAGCACTTAGTTCTGCTCACGCAGTCCTCACTAATGCTCTGGGAACACTGTGTGCCCTAGGAGGGACGTGAAGGACTGCGCCAGAAATTACTACTGATCTTAACACCACATCCATATGGCTGAGGGGCCTGTTAACCTATACAATTCATTGAGGATGTTTCCATCTGTGAATAGGTCCCATTATACCCTAATTGTGTCAGACTAAATGTATTTCTAAAATATTTGCAGAAATTAATATTTATAACAGACATTAAGCCTAATCCAGCCCTATTTCTGGCTTACCCTCACCTGAGTTGATTTCTCTGGCTATTCTGGAGGGGAGAAGGTTGTCCCATGTGAGCACCAGACACTGGGAACCATACTGTCTTTTATTTTTGTTGGAACAAAATGTTGTGTAGGGAAATAAAAGACAATGCCTACAATAAACACTTCACCTCAGTGAGTTTGCAATGGAAAGAATCGGTGTGGGATTCAGTTCTGACCCCCTATGGCTCCCTACCCAGGGCTGCAGGGGAAGCCCAGCTGTTTGCAATGAGGGGTAATGCCAATATCCCACCCAGGTCTGGACTGGCCAAGGGCACAGCAGGGATGGGGAGTGTTGCTTTCACCTGAGCACAGTAAGGCTGGAAGAGGACTAAGCAGCTGAGAGAGACCCCAGTTTCATCCTGAGGGCTGGGACCTCCAGCAGCAGCAGCAGCAGAAGCCTGACTGCTCTCTTCCATTCGGCATGTCTCAAAGGACAGCTGGCTCCTGACAGGTGACTGGGCTCTTTGTACTTTTGCCTTTTCACAATAGTGACCAGTGTTATGTGGAATGGGAAATATTTTAGTCAACATGCTGTCTCTTAACTTGTAAATCCTATTGAATTCTCCATTTAATTAGGTTCCTTGTCTCTGAACAATGTTTTTTTCCAAGTGATAAGTAGTCACCATGTAGGTTTCAGACTGAGGATGAGGCTTGGAAAATTGGTCCTTAAATCCACGCTTGCACGGTGCCAACCAGCTGCCAAGCTCTCGAGTGGCTCAGCACTCAGCACAATCACTGCCCCTTACGTTAGTGAGTAATTTTGCTCTCTGGCCAAATGACACCCCTGTCTGCATTGCCACAAAGGCTGTGGTAAGGCTACTTAGTGAACAGCACCACAGAAAGAGCTCAGTGTCACTTCTTAGTTAGAAAGAGAACAGAAATGCTCAACACAAACACAGCATATTAATCCTTTCTTGAGTGACCCTGAAAGACATGTGAGACTGAGCTGCAGCTTGCAAACACTCTGCTTTTGCTGACAACAGCTTTTCCAAATTTTTACCTTTCTCAGCAGAGGAAGAAAAAGTGACAAAACAGAAATAGCAGTAGCAAAGGTAGCCATAGCAAGCAACGCTAACTCTCTCCTCCCTCTGGTTTTCAGCCATTTGCTTCCATGTTATCAGAAAACTCACGTAAGTTTCACACACCCTTCTCAGCACTCATTCAGGCAGGCAAAGGGACATTTTGCACAATTCCAAGTTCTGGGCCTGTCTGACTAAACAGGTGATGCCATGTGTACGTAACTGTGTGCACTGGAAATCACCAGGGTTTGTGTACTCAGTATTTGTGGGAGAAACACCCGGGGTGGTTTTCAGGGGCATCTTTCAAATGTGAGCTTGGACTCTGTGATAATACAGACTGTCTCAGATGATTGCTTTTGTCTGTTTATCCATCTGGTGGAACACAGTGAGACAAAGGTGAGGTGTAACTTGCAGGTGTGACTGAGGTACCAGATAATGCAGTGTTGCAGAGGGGTGAGCCCCCAGTGAGTTCCAGTGCTAGATGTGTGTGGGCAAGGTCACTGCTGGATGGATCCAGCTGTGAGAGGTGTGGCTGGGCTGTTCTGCCAGCCCTGAGCCAGTAAGATATGACAATGGCTGCTAGGTCAGGTGTAATTTCAAGCTTGTCACCTGCTTGCTTTTGAGGCTTGCAGTGTTAGAGGAAGTACAACTTTGCCATGCTAGCAGGAGGCACTGACACTTGGTGTGGGAATGTCAGTGCCTCAGCCTGAGCACTCGAGTGCATCCTCTGAGAGCACTAACAGTGCCGGATCGGCTCACATGCTATTCATATATTTATTTTGTGTTTGCTTGAAGAACCAGGCCAATGTTTTTGAAAGCACATTTAACTATACCATATGCCTACTTAAATCATCCCTATCAAACAAGTTGTGGGTTGCTGCTCTGGTTCATTCTGTGTTCCCTTCCCAATGTGTTTATGTGCATTTATCCAATTTGCTCTGCTCCTCGTGCCAAATGGCAGGTCTGAGATCCCAGCCAGGCAGGGGCAGCTGTGCTATTGTTGGTGTCTGACAAAACAGAGGTCATGGGCTGGGCCTGCAGCTCTAGCTCTAATGACAGCTTGTATTGGACATTATGGGGCAGTCACAGGGTAGTCAGGGTTCATGGGCCTTCAGAAGTAGGAATAAACCTTAACTTGCCCCTTGGTAACTAAGAACTCAAGTCTCACTTTTAAAACATAATTCCTGTGCAAAATAGCCTCTTGCAAAATATTCTGCTGTTTGTTTACTTTATTGCCATAATTCCTTCCTCTGTCTGCAAAACACCCAACTTCAAACAGACCTACCACAAAAAGCCAAAACCCAAAAAAACCAAGCAACAGCCTAGTTGGAAGAAAGGGTGTCTCCTGCATGGAACTGATCGTAGCTGTTCTTTCTGCTAAGACTAATGAGAGTTAGGAGCTGTGCCAACCTAGAAAGCAACTGCCCACAGAAAGGAGTAGGCTTTTGTCCTCCACGGGAGGACTCTTCCCTCCCTACAAGGTTGTTCCAAGTCCAGCCCAGCAGTTCCAGGCAGTGACACAGCAAGTCATGATCATTCCCAATGTCCTCTGTTCAGCAAGAGATCAATCTGCAAGGCTTGAGAATTCTAAACTCTCTGCCCCTTGGGTGGCCTGACACTTTATCCCCTCTCCTGCTGCCTTTCAGCCCAGAAGGCAGGAGTCTCTAAGCTATTGAAAAGGGTGTTCCTTGGAGCTGCATGCCGGCTCTGAGGCACCAGAGCAGGCTGGAGTGTCTGGGCAGCTCAGGAGAGGAGGCACAAGTCCCTGGAGCCACCCGGGGAGAGTGCAGCTGCTGTGAGGCTGCCTGGCTGCAGCACTGCCGTGCTGCTCAGCATGGAAAAGGGAGCACTGGGAAAACAGCACATCTGTCACCCACACACAGCCACAACCTCCACTCAGGGCAGCACCAGATGTGTTTATTCAAAGCATGTACTAACTAGCTACTTAATGGCTTAGAATTATTAGCCACAAGTTAATTAGGCAAACATATTCACCCATCAGTCACCTTACAAAGCATCGCTTCTTCAACACTGCTTGTACTTCCTGAGTGCCTTTATCAAGCACAGGAAACAGGAGGGCAATACTACAAATTCCATAAAGGAGCAACAGCAAGAAATAATGTGTGAAAGGTGTTCACAGTGTCCTAATGAATGCTAGAGTGACAGGTAATGCCTTAGCTGAGTGCCTCTCTGTGCTGCCAGCACATTGGCACAGGGGAGGAAGCAGCAAGAATTAAGAGCCTGCAGCTGATGGGGAAGAAAAGGGAAGTGAAGGTGGAAAAATGTATTCCTTGGTATAGGTAAATCAAATTTGCAAAGACTGGTTTCCCACCTGCTGCACATACTGGGTATGTGCCAGGGGGTGCAAGCATTTGCTTGGCACCCTGCCTGCACGATGAATTTGGGACCACCACTGTCCCAAGGGAACAGGCTCTGGTTCTCCAAGATATGAGACTTAAAAGCAATTTGTCAGTTCCTGGCTCCCAGGTCACAGGCAGAAGTGAATGGAGTAAAGACAGATGAGAATCTGTCTTTGGGTTAGCAGGGACAGTCAGGATCCCTGGTTGGGAGCCTGCCATGACAACCGCTCCATAGAACACCTTCCAGCTCCTCTCCAAAGGGACAGCAGTCTAGAAACCCAGTGAGGTAATCTGAAGGATGGAGCCCACAATCCATTCATCTTCTCTGTGCCTGTTTACTTTCACGTGTCCGCGCTCTTCCCCTTAAATCTGGTGCTGGTATTAATAAAAATGACACTTGGAAAAGGGAAAGTAACATGTCCCCTTGTCATGGAAACATCTTGCACCTAGAAATCCTAGAGCCCCTAGAGCTGAATGTGAGGCATGTGATGGGTAACAGATTAACCTCCTGCACTGCTGTGTGCTTTGTGCCAAGCTGCCCCAAACTCCATCAGCTCCTGGGAAACTGCAGGTAACCAAGAACTTGGTAGAACAGGAGTAATCATTTTCCTTCCTACCACCCAGAAAATAATTTCTATTGAATTTTTGCTCTTTAAGTGCCACCAGCTGTTTGTGTTGGACAGGATGTAGGAAGTGATAAATGGAAGCTAAAGACAGCAGCATTTGAATACAGTGCAAATACAGTCATTAACAACAGAAGTGTGGACTATCCCACCTTGGCATGCAAGCTGATCATCAAGTCGAGGTACCTGTGAGAGAAGTTTCACTTACACTCAGGTTTAAGCTGGGATTTGTCTTTTCTGGCTCTGTCACTCCTTTGGCTTCTGAGCCCAAGGAGAAGGACACTGCATACTTGTGTCCTAGAAAAACCTGAGTTCAAGTGCAGGATGCACAAAGATGGAAGCTGGCCAGCACTGCAGCTGCATGAAAGAACAGACTTCTGTAGTTCCCTGAACTATTTTAAGAACAGTGACAATGCCTCAGCCTGTTGGTTCAGTTTGAATAATTCACTGCCTAGCCTACATCCATCCTTTCTTGTCTGGCTTAGGGGAGAGTCTGCACAAGACTGGATGTTTGCAGTAGGCACCACCAAATCCAAAATGATGAGTGAGAAATGAGAGTTCAGACTAAGAAAAGTAATAGTCACATAACCATTCAATAGAAGCATTTCAGTAAAACAGTGTTTTGTTGTGCCAGTTTAAACTGTAGTTGTGGGGGGACAGATGGAGATGGTGCTGAAGGCAATCTTACCCTTGATATATTACAGCTGTGTTACCTATCCATGAGTGGGAACGGCCTTGCCCTCCCAGCTATGGGTGTGATAAAGAGTGAGGGAGCTGGGAGGGGGTTTGGTTGGGGTAGTTGGAGTCTGCTGGCCGTGCTGTGAGGAGGAAGGGACAGGAGGTTGTGCAAGGGATGGAAAGGAGCGAGCCAGAACTGGAGAAAGGAAGGAAGGAAGGAGAGAAAGAACCAGAGCTGTATGGAGCTGCCCATGGGATTGCAACAGAGAAAAGGTATGGAGGACTTTTAAATAACAAAGTGCTGATACTTGGGGCACCCAGAAGTTTTTAAAGAATCATTCTGAATGCAGTGTCCATCTCAGCTTCCACACTAGTTACTGTCATCCACTCACCTCATAAAAACAAATCTGTAAGTGTTCAGGCAGTGCAAGAAATGTTGGTTTTTCCCCTGGCCTCTCCATGCAAGGCAGAGGGGGTTTCACCAATGGCTCACCAGAGCAGAAGGCAGCTGGAGATGAAGCCAAGCCTATAGACAGACTGTTCTGGATGCAAACTCACAGAACTTAGGGCAGAAGGGAGAGGACAAAAGTGAAACTAGCAAGGAATGTAGACTTTTAAAATATCACTATTTCTCCTGTACTAGTGTTCAGAGACAAGGGCTCTGATTGCTTCCAAGCCACAGTGACTACAGGAAGATGTACAGTAGTGGAGAGGTCAGTCACCTGTGCTTTGGTTTGATTCTCTCATGCTGTGGCAGGACAACAAATCCAAGTCTCAGCTACAAAAGGGGAACTGATTTTCTCAAATATTCTGAGACCTTCAAAATGTGACTTCTAAACGGGTAATGCAGTAGAATCAGAGTCCTGTTTACCAACCAGCTTGATTGTGTTGTTACATCTGCCATTATAGTGTATAAGTGATCTCTCAAAGCAATTCACGTCCTGCAAGGTGTATGTGTACTTTCCTTTTCTGCTTTATTTCAAATTTTTCGTGTGTTTTATAAGGCATGGGTTGCTTGTGTGAAAACTGTGATTAATTGTCAGCTGTTAGCTGATCAGGAGCCTTGTAAGTGGGTTGGGTTTGTAAGCAGACTATGGAATTTTGCACTTTAGAAGCAGCATGACAAGAAGGGATTTTAAATGGCACAGGCAGCACACTCACGTTGTCACCAACCTAAGGATGATACATCCATCTGCTACAGGGTACTGTGGAAAAGCAGACTGAAAAAAAATGCTGGGTTAAATCTACAGCTGGCATTTGGGAAGCTCCAGGCTCAATGCAGCCAACAGCTGGGAAGGAAGCAGAAACACACTATGGCCTAAGTCCAGGACAGCAGGGGCTCACCAACCCAACATTCTGGATACTTTGGCATTTTATCTATTCCACACAGCTTAGTATTACTCTGCATGGGAAAACTGCTAATTCATGAGGCAACAGGAAGTGTCTCCAATTAGGAAAAAAGACAATGAAATCTGTTACATGAGTCTTGACTGTTCACCCAGAAACCAAGCTGCAGGTTTAAAAGTCAGACAGCAAGCTAATTTGGGCTGCTTGTGTTCTCTTAATTCCCCCCAAAAGAGTACTAGAAAAGAACAGAATAGTTGTTGCTACATTAGTGATTAATATTAGCTCCGCTACATGAGGAATTACGGGGAGATACCCAGCACTAGTCTAGGCTGTGCCAATGGGAAGTCAAGAGTTCAAGTACGTACATATCTTTCATATCTGTCAGTCTTTAGTACAGTAAACTGCTCAGCTCTGGGCCAAAGCTTTAACTCCTTCAATAGCAGCTCAGGGAACTGTGTTTCATATGGTAACTTGGGAAAATGTATTTTCCTGTGAACCTGTAAAACTCCAACTGTATTGTGCTGACACACATTATCCACGCTGCAGTTCTAGGGTGGCAGCTGTCTGGTTCAGTAACACTCCACAGTGTAAGGAAAAATGCAGCATGTGCAACTAACTTCCACAGCTTTAACCTGTACAAATGTGTCGTGCACTTTGCATGCATTTGGCAGGAGTGTCTGTTTACGTACTCTGGGACAAACTGTGTGTGGAAAAGCATTTACAGCATCAGCTTTTGGGAAGCTTCATACTGGGACCTAATTTGCTACTGCTCTTCTGTTGTACAGTAACTGTGCTGAAATACCTGGCCTGGGGAGGAGGGGTTTTAACCCAACTGACTGACGTTGTTCTGATGACAAAATCAGTTCCCTTACAACTGTGGTGGTGCTGACTGGATTTAGCTAAGCCAGGAGCTGCAGAGCTGCTGTGCTGAATGCTTGCAGACCCCCAGCAGCTCCCAGCTGAGCTCTGCTGCTGCACTGTGGGATGCACGGCAGCCACAGGGGCCTGACACCCTGCTGCACGTGGCACAAGATACATGCATCACACAACAATGTGAAAAGCAACACCAGGAAACACATCAGTATTGAATCCTCACCCCACTCTGCTCCGTGCTTGCTCTCCCTGCCAGCCATGACGCAGCTCGGGAGGCAGACCCATGCCCTGAACCATCCCACTGGGGTCAAGCACTGAATGCTTTTCCTCTACGGCTTTCCAACTTCCCTCCCCCAGCCTGCTGTTTAACACACAAACCAGATGTGCATTTGGAGCTTTGCTATCCATCTGATAGCACAACTGAGGGGGCTGATTGTTGCTCAAGTCAGAAATGTAACTACAGACAAGTCATCTATACAGCATGCTTAGTTCTTCAGCTGCTGAACTGCCACAGATAAATGCCAAGGCACAACTGCTGCGCTTCCTACTGGATTAGCATTAGCCTCATCCCTAGTAAGTCTCTGGGAAGAACTACTTGACAAAAAGGGAGGAAGCCAACAGCTAAAGCCTTGGCCCTCCCACAGAACCCAGATCTGATGTGCATTTTTTCTGACTTCAGATTAGCTTAGGGTCTTCAGAAATCTGCACAATGAAGTCCAAGCGATCACAAGGCCCTGAGGCACGTTTGAGTTGGAGAGGAGGAGGGAAGGATTAGTTCTCCAAGGGCCAGAAGTAATGTGCAGCCCTGGCCAGTGACATTGAGAATAAGGCCAGAGCTGCAGTTTAGCCCCAGTGCTGGAGCTGTTAACTCATTGGATCAAGATGTGTGGAGCAGGGGTACATGTCCTGACACCTAATTTTAATAATAGCTTGTAAGTGTCAGTGGTAATGTCATCTCTTTAACAGTGGGCCTGAGGATGATCCAGATGAGAGCATATTATGCCCTGTTAGAACAGCTAATCTGCATTAAACTTATGACAAGACAGATCTTTCCAGTATTTCATAAACTGGCTGAATATTCATTTCTAAAGCACTGTCCAAATGGTTTGGTCACAGATGACTACTCAAAGCCCACTCCAAAGCTGGCATATACACCAGGGAAGTAACACAAGAATGGGGGGAAAAAATGCAACAAACCACTCCCTGTAAAAGCAACAAAATATTGCCTTCAGCCAAACCCCTCCCAATTAATGTCAGCTATAATGATGCCAAATTCCAGCAAAACATGGGCTGGAATTTGGTTCAGTACTTACTGGCCACTTTTGTACAGGATTGGTGCAGGGCAGAGCAAAAAATCAGATTGTACTGTTTTAGGCTTTTCATCTGAAAAAAAAAAAAAAATCACATGAGCTTACTATGCTGTACAGCTTAGGTGAGGAGCTGCTATGTGAATGTGCTGTGAGGTCCCTCCATTCTCATGCTCCTTACTGGTCTATCCTGGCTGAAACCAGCAGCAAGGCAGACCCACGGTAAGGAACACAGAGCCCCAGAGCTGGCTGTAAATGCCAGGTCAGCCCACATTACAGCACTTATTTGAGCTACTCCAGTCAGCTCATGCTCTCTTCAAGAGAATGTTTCCTAGAATCAACACTGTCTTTGTGGAGTGTGAGAACAGTATTAGTAGTTTCTTGGCAGCTGGATGATGAAGGTTTGTTTCTAGTTTGCTCCATCCCTGTGCACTGCATTACAGGACTGTTTTATTAGCTGGGATTCCAGTGTCTTTTTCTCCAGTGTTTCTTCTGGTTTTGGGTCTGTATGATTTGCAAACATCTTACACTCAGAAAGCACCTATTTGTAAAGCACAGGAAGCACTCATTTGTAGAGCCTTATCTCCAGTACAGCGTTTCTGCTCTGCAGGTGTGAGTAGGGGAGGATGGAGCTTTTTTTGCCTCATGTGTTTGGTGAGCTGAGGAAAATTCAGCTCCTGTGTGCAGAACCATCACCTGAACTTCTCTGTGTCAGGACTGATGATTTTTGTGCAAGGACTATTTTCTGACTGTGGGGTGAGAGCAGAAAAGTGATCTGCCAGATCAACTTGGAGATGACTCTGTCCTGCATTTCAGGATAAGGCAGACAGACAAGCAGTTCAGGGGCAGCTGAAGGAGGAGCTGTTGGCATAAATGAGCTTTTCATATGTGCTATAATCTGCACTGACTGCTTGGCCTAGATTTGGGGCTAGTTGTGAGGTGGGGAAGAGGGATTAGCACATTGCCATATGTTTTTGTCTTAATGGTATGTTTCATAGATTATTTTTCTATCCCACAGCTCCATTTGGCAGGTTTCCTTTCTAGCATTTGGTAATGGTTCTTTATAAATGCAGAATGAGAAAGATGCCAAATGCATCCTTTAAAAGCAGGGGAACTGACACAGTAAGGGTGTGCTCAGAGGCTGGTCCCAAAGAGAGCCCAGGCTCTCAGTGAGGGGAACTCCAGCACCAGCAGATCCTCACCCCAGTGCCTCTGTTTGTGCCCTCACATACTGAGGGCTCTGCAGAGGGACTGCCAGTCTTCTGTAGAGGAGACTGCAATGACATGGGGATGTCTGTCCTCCTCTTGGAACCACCTCCCTCCTCCTGCTACTGCTCCAAGCACCCTGCCTAACTTCTTGTTCATCCTGGCTCCATGGGGCCCCTTTAGGCTTCCTCTGAAGCAGGCAGCCAGAATCCAGCACCAAGCTGTAGAGAAGGACCTTGTGTACTGCAGGAAGGACCAACTGAAATTTCCTTGTTTTCTTCCTGTACTACTCCCTGACTGCTCACTGTTGTCCATTGCTGAAGATGTGGACTGGGGGGATGCAGAAGGCCCTGGCAAGACCCCGCAGAGCAGATTGTGTTTTTATAATCAATACGTCATTGTGCCATTCCCCCAGCCTCATGTGCTTCAGCACACCCCTTTCTGAAGCCAAGAAAAAACAAGCAGCCCAGAGCTGTAGTTGGCAAGTCTCACGTCAGATGGTAGCAAGTGTTTGTGGGCAATGGGAAGCAGAGGTGACAATTGTAATGGAAACTGAAGGGAAATTTATACAAGCAGAATTGACTTACACAAGCTGCCTGCATCCAGAACTACTGGGTTATGCTGATATTCTGCCAAATTATTGTAGGTATTTAACAGGCAGGAGAGACTGGCAGCCCATTCCAGTATATACAATATCCAGGGTAAGGAAGAAATTGTACTGGAAACACAAGTTTGATTGTTTAGGAATCACAGGACAGGCAAATACAGAAATTAGACAGTAGGCAGGGAAAAAAATCAGTCCTATTTTTTCCTTCAAGTTCTTTTTTGGTTGTTTTCCAGTCTGGCTGGCTTCTAAGGAATTCTGTTTAGAACTAGAAATTGGATGTACTTATCCTAGCCATTCACTTGAGTTTCTGGATAGAAAAAGCAAAGTCACATATAAGCTAAAGGGAAGTGCCTGTAGAAGGTGTCATTGTCACCATCTGAAAGAGAATTGCTTTGGGCTGTGGCTGCAGTAAGCCCTGATGCTGTGCACATGGAGCTCATGGACCATGACAAAATACTCCACTGTTCTGACCTGGCCTTTTTCTGTGCTGTTGCAGGAGGAGGACTGACATGCCCCTGTAACCCACAGCACACCTGGCACACCACCCAGAACGGGCAGAGACCTTGCAAAAAACAAGGTAAGTGCCTCTGGGTGCAATGAGATGTTTTGGCCAGGATTATCGTGCAGAAAGGGAGCTCAGTCAGTACACTGCAGCAACAGGTTTGTTCATCAGCAAACATCTGTTTGCCCAAACATCAGGGCCAAACAGTTCTCACCCATTCTATGCCCACAGCCAGGGGGCTGCCAACACCACTCACAGCTAAACAGCACCTGATAGCAAAATGAAACCACTGAGCAGAGCGTGAAACAACTTTCCTCCCTTTGCTAATCCTCAGAGCTTTCCTGTTCTCCTCCTCTTTGATATTTTTCAGTTTTCATCAGCTGAGGTAACAAAAATCAATCAGTGCCTCAGACTACAAGGGCTGACAGTGGCAGATGCCCGCACTTACGGATTGTGGTTCCGTTCAGTTGATAGGTGCAGGTCACACTGTCGGTTCTCCCACCAAGGGTTAATGCGTTCCCTCTCAGAACAACTTGAAACTCCTCTGGAGGGAAAAGCAAACACACAAAATCACCAAACTTCAGTGCACTGCACTAAGTTACACCAAGGCAATTTAATTTTGTCTGCAGTAAGCAGAGCACAACATAGTAATGCTTCCAACTTAGTGAGATCTCCTTTTTCCCTGAACCCTTGCACTGAGTTCTCCTCATAGATGGGCAAAGTCAAGATTTGTTCCCAAATCTTTATTGAGACAGCCCTATGAAACTGGAAGTGGATCCAGGCTATCACCAGGATCCAGGGCTCAGCTGCACAGTAAGACACAGTTTCTCAGTGAATGAGACATGAGAAATCTGGGGCTCAGAACAAGAAGACTCCCCAAACCCAAATCAGGCTCATTTTAAGTGCCAGATGAAGAAAACATTTCTCCTTAGTACTACTTTGCAAGTTGCCTGAGGGCCACACTATCTGTGAGCTGTGCAGAGGAGGAATGAAAAGAATTTTTTTACCAGGAACACTGACTTCACCCAGAGCATCCATGTTTTCACAAAAAATATCCAAGTAACATTTTGCAACTATCTTATTTTGATTGATCTCCAACTATGCATGGCTTATGAAGCTCAGAAAGAAGACACAGCCTTAAAATTCTGTGCAACTCTTCCATTTCATTAATATATTGCTCTTGCTGCCCAAAAATACACTCTACAGATTTTGGGACAGATCTGGGACAAATGCAGAGCAGTCTCATGGAGAGAGGCAGGTAAATGCTCTCCAACTTCCAAGTGCATTACCCAAGCTATGGAAGCAGGCTCTGGTGGTCATCTCCTCTGAGGAGAACAAGTCAACAGAGAAATCCAGTGTTTCTTTAACTTCTTGAGGACTTCAGTTAGAGATGCTTTATTTTAGAGACATGCAGTGGAAAGCACAGTCCTATAATAATTGACTAGTATATTAAAATTAAAGAACCTTACCTCCTACACAGACACTGGATGGCTCCAAATACAAAATATCAGTGCACGATTGTTTCAAAACCTATTGCAAAGGAGGAAATAGTCACAAATAGGTTTCATAGCTCTGTTTCAATAAGCAATCTTAGTTTAAAACAAAGCTTTTCCCTAGAACACACATACAGCTCCAGGTCTGGTTTGCTAAGTCTGACTTGGTAGGATGTTGCCTGGAGCATGCACAGCTCCTGCATACCTGCACAGTCAAGTCTAGGAGTTCCTAAGGGTTGGATTAGTTTGTTAAACCCCAGAGAGCTTTAAAAATATAACGGTGTCCAGATCCCTAACCTGATTTTCCATGAACCCCAATCCTAATGTATAAGCCAAAAATTAATCACAAGGAGCCTGATCCAAAAGCAGACTTCCAACACTGAACCCCGGTCAAGCCAAGCACACGTTATTGGAGCGCTGGCACCTTGCCCTGTGTGAAGAGGCACAGTGACAGTGGTGCTCCTGACTGCCGTTGGACGGGCACCTCACTCCAGCTTTCCCTCTTGGAAGTGGTATTTTTAGCGGGCATCCGTAAACGTTCCATGGCATCAGTTCAGGTCCCTGTAATCACGTGTGTGGCACAGAGGCCTGTTACTGTCCCCTCTCTATCTCCACTTGCCAGGTCTGTGCCTGCTGCTGAGCTGCCCTGACTTCCTAGGAATGTCCCTCTGCCTTACTCGTTACTCCTGCTTTCCTCTCGATAGGACTCTTTACGCTCCATAATGCTTCCCAGTGGTTTGTGTTGTTACATATCCAGGCCCAGGAGAAACAATCATGTAGTCACTGTTCTGACAAGAAGCACACCAAGCTCCAAGAAAGAGAGCATCCTGCCTCACTGAACACTTTCCATATTGCCTCTCTCTCCACAAACTGCTGTGCACAAATTTTTAGTGCTTTAAAACCCGTGTTAAATATTAAATACTATTTTTTTAAAATGGAGACCTCGCAGGCACGTGCATTTGGATGAGACACAGCAACAGAGATCTTAGGAAAGAATGTAGCCCCGAGTTCACTGCCAGCCAAGCAGTTCATATTAGCTGAGAATCTCGCTTCCAAAAAAGGGCTTTAGCCTTTTGATTCCTATTGCAGTGTGGAGAGAAGTTTCCCGTGGCTTGTTTGGGGGATAGGGAATTTTTTGTATAGTATTTTATTCCTTTGCTGTAAAAGCATGTTCAGTGTTTTTCACTGAGATAAACAGCTCAGGTGAAGTACAGACTAGAGGCCAGCTTTACTTGTGAAGCACAGATCCAGCAGGTAGCACAGAATTCAGTAATTTCGATTTTAGAGGGAGAACCTTCCAACCCCTGTCCTGGCCCCATTTTCCCAGTGCCTGAGAAGGGTCAATGAACTGGAGGTCAGGGAGAGGGGAAGACAGTGTGGGACAGGACGGGACTTCCATTGCAAAGCAGTAGCTCTCTAATTTCATTACATCCCAGGGTGAATTTTTTAACACTGTGCTTCCGAATGCAATATCAATCAGGAACAAACCTACCTGGATATATTTAACTGCTTTTGTATTTAAGAACGAACTGGGAGGGGCAGACACAACAACCCCAACTGAGCTGAAATATGGTGTAGATAAAATGGTCACAAATCATGAAAAAAAGGAAATTTCAATACAGGGGTCAGGATACACTGGTTTCCTTCATGGAATCCATTTTCATACATGCTCTTGGCTAAAGCAGAAAACAGTGAATGTTAGTACTGCTCCTAGAAATATCTGCTTTGACAATAATTTTTCATCATTTTTATTACTGCTGTCCTCTGCCTGGCTTAAGCAAGCTGTACTGTTTAGAGACCTTCTCTTTGCAAGAGTGGTTGCCTAATTCTAACATTTCCCCCAAACAAAGCTTATATTGGGGTGAAAAAAAACCTGTAAAACTAGAAAAATTTTGGGTTTGTAAGTTTTTCAGGTTCTTTTCTATCCTTCAAAAAGCCTCTTGATAGTCTACACTTGGAGAAAAAAAAAAAAAAGGATAATGGTAGAGAAGTCTGTGTTGTCCCTAGAAACCCCTCCCTTTAACAATCAAGTTACCTTAAAAAGCAGAAGTCAAACCTCATAAAGAACTAATTGGATTCAGGTGGAGCCAATCAGAAGCACAGAGATACAGTTCTTTGCTTAACCTCTACTTATGCTCTGGGTTCTCCTCAACACTCCCTTTAAGCAACATTGAAACATTATTCAGAACTGGGTTTTCCCACAGCAAAACAAAAACCATCATATTCTCCACAGGGTCCAAGCCCATGAGCTGTCCTGAGCATCAGCCGTGTGTACAGGTCGGCTTACAAGGATTCTGACACCACCATGGGAAACAGCAATTACTGCACGTGCTTTCATGAACATATTTGCACATCTTAGAAACTTGACACCTTTCTCTGTTCCCACTCACTATTTTCTATCTCTTTTAAATCTTTTAATCACTATTTGCTATCTCTTTTAATCTTTTATCCCTTTTCACGTAAGCTACTCCTTCCTTTCACGTAAGCTATTCCTTCACAGTGCACTCCAGCACTCCAATACAAAGTTTATTTCCCCTGAGGAGAACTGATATGAAGTCATCTTACCCATTTTCCCTATGATCCATGTGCATTATTTAACATGCCTTCTGTCCCTGTCATTTAGAATTTAAACTAACTTTATCCTGATAAGGAAACCTGGGATACAAAATCAGCAAGACCAAAAGGAACTCCACAGAAATCTATACAATGCTCTCTCTTTTCCAGTTCAGGGTAACCCAAGACATTGCAAATTCATTATTTAGAAATCTATTGCCCCCAAGAAAAGTTGAAATAATAACTCTAAAATGCCATCCTTGCATAGGACAGTTAAGCACTCTGCTGACATAAATTCAAATAAGACAAATTGCCTTAGTTGAACAGCATGCAAGGAGAGATTCTGAGAACTGATGTCATCCACTTTGTCTCCAGAGTTCCACACAAATACAGGATTCTGCTCCCAGGCTCACAAAGGCTTTTCTCTCATTCCCTGACCTCCTCCTTCTCACAGTGCTGGCTCACCCAGAGAAAACCAATTCCCCACAAACCCAAGTACAAAATAGAGCAGAAACCTGCCAGCCTTTGTCCTGTTGTCTTGTAGCTTCAGAAGTGGAGAGCTGCAGTAAGACTAGAGGGTGTTCTTTGCCTTCTGAGGTGACCTGTGCAGTGCTGGACTGGTTCCAGATGGAACCAGAGCCTATCAAGGTAAAGCAACCACACCTGTGAGCTTGTTAACAAATGTGTGGCAGCTGGGACAAGAGAAGGCAGAAGTCTGTTCTTAGGTACTCAGTCTCTTGGACTGTAAGAAAATGGGACATGGAATCCAGCCCCCAAACATCCACTTGCTCAACAACAACATAACAGACTGCTGAGGAAATGATTCCGTAGCTTCTCCATGTGCAGGACTCGTTACATTGCTGCCACACTGCAGCAGCAGCAGCAACCAAGCATCTTAGGTTTTAAATCCTGGTGGGTTTTTGGGCCAGTTCTTAGAGCAGCCAGCACAAGAACCAGCAGCAGGAATGCAGCTTGTGCTCCACGCTGACTCTGCTGCCGGGCACTGTTCCACAGGGATGGCTGGATGCAGGGCAGCCTCCCACCATTCGGGGAAATCCCTCCTTATGGCTTTTGAGTGGACCCTGTGCAGTTTCTATAGCATCTCTCAGTAAAGCAAGTTAATCATTTCAGAACACCTCTGAAAGCAGAAGTTACCAGAAGAGAGGCATCTAAGATACCCACGGGCACCCTTAAGCCAAATCACCCTTGATACACACTTGCTGGCACACATTGGGTCCCATCTGTCCAGACAAGCTTTTCTTTGCTGAAAGTGTCACTTGATCAGCTGCTGGGCTGCCCAGCTCCTGTGGGAACACCATGGCCATCCCAAGTGGGGCTGTGGAGCTTTAAACCACCTGTCTCCAGGTTATTTCAGTGGCTTACAAGTAAGCACACAAGTAAACCTTCTTAAAACCATCGTAGGAAGTTCATTTATCAGGTCCACTTATCCATTACCAAAAGCTTTACCAGCTTTTCCATGTGGTCCCACTTTTCACCTAGTGTGTTTTTCCCAGACCAATCTGATTGTTAATGAGTACTTAAATCCATTTTCATCCTCATGGCTTCCTATGCACTTCCCACTAGAAGGTTCCTGAAGGCTCACACAAACTTCACCGTTTCTAAAGCAGTGGATTCTCATTTTTGTCATTACTAACACACTTCCACTAGAGCTGTTGGAGAAACACTGCCTGTTTCTGACCTGCAGGTGTCTGAATTGACCACATACTTGGGTTTTGTCAGATCCAAGCTGCAGAAACACCACACACACCAATTCTGACATCAGCACTGAAAGGGCAGATGTCCCTGCAGCACACTGCACAAAGGCAGCCAACTAAGAGGATGACATTAAGCTCCCCACTGCTCATGGTGTTTGCAAACCCCACCTCTGTTTATCAATTTTGCCTTGTTGCAGATATCTTTCAGAGAACTTTCCCATGCTTTATGCAATTCTTATTGTGGAAAAGTGCTTTGTGGATCTTCCAGGACCTCTTTAACCTGTCACAGACCAGGCCTGGTTCTGCCTGGACTTTTTTTTCCATCCTTGCTGCAGCCTCTTACAAGTTCTCACTCTTTAAGAGCAAAGCAGGATGGCTCCTGCAGTTTTTTGAGTATTTAGCCTGCCATACCCTAAGCACATGCTGTGGAACAGAGCTGTACCAGGTGGCATAGTGCTACACAAACAACAGCTTTCCCTTCCAGGACTCTAATGAAGGTTGTGTTCTGTGAAATTGTGAGAACAATGCACTAGTAACAAGCCATGAGCAGCCCAACCATACAGAGACAATTAACAAAATACGCTAAGTGTCAATTTGTCTTGCAACCTCGCTCAGTTTCGCTTAGCCCCGTATGCAGTTCAAAAGTTTTTGGCAGCAGGCAGCACCATAAATCATAGCTTGTATGGCATCTGTTCCTGCCCAGAACCGTACACTGCGTGCAGGGTTTGGGTAGGTCATCATCACAGTTGGCTTCTTCACTGAACCACCTTAATGATTTCAAGTCTTGAAAATGCTCTATGGCTCTGTAAAGCACTTGCTTCCTGGGACAGAGGTCAGAGTAACCAGGAACTGCTGGAAGGAGACAGCTGCTGACACATTTTGGTAAGACTTGGTATGCTAATGACTCTGAACAACTAAGGATTTCTATGAACACCAGTGGCCTTTCCCCCCTATGGATACATTCAAACTTGCACCACTGTTTACGTCAGTGCTCACTGGAAGCTGACCCCAAATCAGGCTGCTGTGATTTTTGGGGAGAGGCAGTGTGAGTCTCTGAACAAAAGTGTAAGTCCTGTATCAGAACAAATGCATCCAACAAATGCTATTTCCAGAACCTCTTTTTAAAGAAAAGAAAAAAGCTCATCTTTGTTCTAATGCTGTATGGCAAGGCTCGTGCAAAACCCACTGACAGCGCAATGGGATCACTTCCACACTTCGTGTGTGCACAGATAACATTCCTGCAGTTTTATCTCCTGGAGAGCAGTCCATGGACACACGGCCAGCCAAGTGGTGCCCAGTGAGTGTGCACAAGCCAGAGATGGCAGCACAGCCCTGAGAGCCCCTTGCACGGCAGCCTCAGAGCTGCAGGCAGTAGTAGCTTTACTGTGGAGACTCCTTTTCTTTCCACTTTCCCTTCCAAACGTGGGGTCTGTAATTTTCTCTAGGAATGCTACAAACAGAACAGCTGGTGAACAGAACTGTAACCTCAAGGAAGACAGAGCTACAAACTAAACACTGTTAATGGGGTGACACGCCATGAGGATGTGCTTTCCTCTTGTACTGTGCCAAGCTCCACCCTCAGGTAACCACAAAACCAGCCTCATCAAGAGCTGCATCCTCTCACCAGGATACGTATTTCAAGACATGGTGGTAAGCATGCTCAGGTGCTTGTCACTGCAACACATGGATTGTCAATGTGATAAATTTATGGCAAGGGGGGGCAGTAATGGAAAATGATGTCTGAGAGGGCCCTGATAACACAGTCTTCAAATCTACCTTGAGTATTCCGTGCCTCAGCTGGATCCATGCATGCAGGCAAAGCCTCCATGACTGCCAGCTGTGGGTCTTTTCTAGATGAGGAATTGCCTGCACTTTTGGGGTCCTGGTTTAGCTGCTCAGAAATGCCACTGGATTGGGGGGGACAGCTACTTAAATGCTAGGCAACAGCAGGGCTCCTGTGTACACAGGTGGAGCAGGGCATGCAGATGGAGTCCAGAAACCCAGATCAGAGCTGTGGAAAGCTGTCCCAGCCTACAGACAGCTGCTCTTGAGCGAGGCCATTCTCTGGTGGGTTAATGCCTTCTGGAGCCCCATCACAGCTTGGGGCTATGGAACTCCTCAGAGGAATGGATGATGAAGGCAGCGTTGTGCTGGTGCTGTGTCCAGCTGAGCTCAGCCAGGTGCTTGGTTTAGTTCCTAAAACGATTCTGCTTCATTCGTTCCAATTGGCTGAATCAGGACTGGGCTTACTCCATGTCTCCATGTGGGTTTGTTTTCCTATGAGTCACCTAGAAGTATTACTGGCAGCTTGCTTCCTTTTTTTTCTTTTTAACTCAAAACTTTTTTTTTTCCACTACTGCTAAGACAGTAAAAAAGGAAAGACAAGTAAAGCAGGAGGTGTTTAAATTGGTTTGCTGGACTCACTGGTGTTGTTCTAGAGAATGAAATGCTGACTGTGCATTGAGCAGGATTTTTTGAGCTGAATTCAGTGACTCTTTCTGCATGTGAAGTCAGCATGTGTGAAATCAGGGTGATGAAGAATTTAAGGTGTATGTAGGCTGGCTTTGTTACAGGTTTCCAATTCATGAGCTGTTGCTTTTTTACATAAATAGGACTTGTGCCCCCTAATGGTGTGGCAGAATTAGGTTTTGACAAAAAAAGATCTGGAGTAGGTTACAAGAGGAAATAAATTTAAGTAGAGCTCTTGATTTCTATGATTACACTCAAGAAACCTTAATCAGACTTTTTAAGTCAGAAGCCCCTGCACAGCTCACCTTAGGCTCTGGACAGGCAGGCCTATCCATATAGCAACTAATGCCTGTAGTCCCTGAAATGAACTGTTTCCAAAGTGAAGCCTTTCCTTCTTTCTAGTGTTGGCTTCACATCACGTGCCTCTGCTGTGTTCAAGCAAGCTCTGTCATTTATTTCCCCAGCGCCAATCTATGCAGAAAGGCACAAGGCAGCAGGACCACCTCACACTAGACGGAAGGCAATCAGCTCTGGGTGACTTGGAATGAAACACATGCTTTTCAAGGAAACACCATTTTGCTGCTTCTCTCCCACAAAATCAGAGCAGGAACTGCAGCAGTTAATATCCAATGGGTCCTACCTTTCTCTGCTGCCAAACATCTGTGCTCATGACTACACCTCGCTGCCAAGCCTGGCCTGCTCCCTGACGCTGCTCAGCAGTGCTGTGAACAAAGAGCAAGGGGAATGGCAAGGCTGCTACCCTGTCCCCCATCTAAATGAAAAAAATCCCTGAGACATATGGTCTTGCATAAAATCACCACCCAAGAGAAGCCTGGCGTGGCGTTAGGTTAGTGAGAATATTCTAATTACACCAAGGCTGAGCAGCACCTCATTGGCAGCTACTGAGGAAAGCAAATGGAGATGACAAAACTGCAGGTCGTGAGATGCGTATTCTAACAGCATCAGAACCTTTACCCCCAAATTACTAAAAACAACCCTAAAACCATTACTTACCAAGTAATGCAACTAGGAATCAAGACAAACTGTTACTTTCCATAACAGGAAAAAAGTTGTTTGGACTATATTTTTTTTTTTTCTAATTAGTAAGAAAAATCTGGCTCAAAGAAACTTCTCACCAAGGAGTCTCTGGATTTCATTTGGACCTGTGACTGCTTCCTTTGGAGCCAGTTGTACAAGCATCCCTTATGTAAGAGAGCTGCCAGCCGTGCAGGGCTGGCTGACAAGTCCCATCCCAATCACAGGGCACAGGCACGCTCACTCTAACCGGAGTCGTGTCAGTGCCGGTGCTGGCTTATCAAGCTCACTGTGCTCCAGGAGAACATTATATGGTTTGTAATATGTCAGAGAATGTCAAATTGAGGGCTGCACGGCAGTGAAGGGTAGAGCAGAAAGCATTCTATTCCAGCCCATTGATTCCTTTTAACAACTACATGAAGTAATTCCCAAAACTATCTCCTCAGTCTCAATCACACGGAAAACATAGCGTGGCTATGTTAGTTCTGAACCTTGCACCCAGCGCAGCTTGAAGATTAGACCATCCAAGGGGATTAAATAAGATGACTGATTTAATCAGAATAATTCTTTTAATGATAACTTGCTGCATTTCTCCTCCCCCCACCTCCCTACAGGTCTAATGGTTTGCTTCCTGGATTCCCAGTGCATAAACCGAGCATATTTTCTTCCTACAGGAAATGATCCAATTAAGTTGACGTATAATTGATAATGAACCATTTAAGCTGATTTTAGCCCTGAAAAATCTTAACCACGTCCAGTCAGCTGGCTGACCTCCCTTCATCCGCGGTGGAGGGACAGTACTTAGGGAGGGAACAGGCTGAGCACACTGCCCAAGGAAGCGCAGGGAGGCAGCCTAGCTCGAGGGAGCTGACAGGCTGGGAATTACTTGAAAATCGTGTAGCCCTGATTGCCACTCAGTACCCAAGTTGCAACCTGGCCCCTGAGACAGCAGGGTTCAGACAGCAGAGCTTGGTAAGCAATCACGTTAGAGACACGGAAGCAGTGTTCTCCGGAGTCTAACACTGGAGCACCACTGTGGCAGTGAGGAAGTTTCCCACCCTCCCTAAACACAAATTCTGTTGCCTTACAGCAGGTACCAGTGAGAGATGCTGTTGGACTCATGTGAGTTTGGCAATTCACCCTCCCCCAGTGCCAAAGTCAGGTCAGCCTGAGGAAGTACTGCAGACAGCACAACTGGAAAAGAAGGCTGAAGGAAATTCATGGAGAGAGGCTGGAGCACATCTTTGGGAAGCCAAATGCAGTAAGTTTTATAAACATAAAGGCTAAAATTGTTCCTCACGTGAATACCTTTTGCCTACCTCAACAAAGCTGACTATCTCTCACTAGACTTTGGTTTTGTCCCTACTTGGGCACCAACTGGCTGTCCAGCATGGTTTGGGGGCTTCCCTCCCTGTGTAACTCCAAAGCGGCAACGCGCTGCCACGCACAGCGAGTGACACAGGAACCATCCAGCTGACATGGAAACCCCCGGGATATTCAATAGATACCCTTCACTAATGTCCAAAGGAATCGGAATGCCAGAGGGATTTTGCTGACTGCACTTTGCAACAGGAGCAGACTTATCACCACCACCCACAGAGTTTTACTGGAGAGAATTTATACTTTTACAGCAGAGTGTTTATATTTTTATAGCACTCCCTGCTTACACCCCTTTAGCCAGAGTTGGACACTGCATGGAACTAGGATTTTCAAGCACCTTGTGTGCATTTTGTTTTAGTGCTTTGTTTGGCCTCACTAGTCCTGGTTGCACTCCTTGGATGGGTCTAGGTCAGCCCATGTCAGCCTGGGAGTTTGTACCCTGCAAACCCTGAGGTCTTCTCTCCCCTGGTCAATCCTTCATCAGGAGGCAGATGCTCGAGTATCCCAACTTGCAACTTTTCTTGGACAAACTGACAGCTTTATGCTGAGGCATAGGGTTTTTCCCTGACAGGCTCAGCCAACTTGGAGAGAGTTTTGCTTCAGTTTACAATACTCTGAGTGGTGCAACTACTCAGTTCACATGACTTGATCTGGGATTTTTTGTCCATTATGTTTAACAGTGGGTTTCCCATGTAAAATGAACAAAAAAAACCTGAGAACCTGTAAAATGAACAAGCACAAGGTGATTTCACCAATTCTATTTCTAATCCTTTCCAGGCAGAATTTTAAAGAGATTTTGTAACACTGAAAGATAAAACTACTCTAGGCTGACCCTTTTTTGAACTGACTACTTCCTCTGAAGTTCTGCATGTATCAGTTCCTGTAATTTTATCGGGTAAGTTTTTGTGGTGTTTCCTAAGGAAAAAATATATTTTAACTTTCTGCATTAAGTGCTGTCAACTTACTTCAGTGTAAAAATGTATTTGTCTACTTAGAGCTGTCATACGCTCTAATAATGTTACTTGAGTTCCCTTAATGTAACTTTTCAAAGTACCAGCCTTGTCCAATAATGCCTGCAGAGACAACCAGACAACTTTCACTCAGAAATCAGCAGGACTTGAGTTTAATTAAGAGTTTCATTTTCTTATCTAGTACTGATCTGCTGCGTGGTGACAGAAACTGTGCCCTTCCAGAGCCTTCACCCTGTCCTGGCTCACTCACAAAGCTACACTCTGTGTAATAATCAGCCAAACCCCATCAGTAACTGTTCCTGAGAGTGCAGTAACTTGCCTTCAGCATTTTGCTTTTAAGCTCTGGAGTTTTGCTCAGATTTATTCACCCTGACAATGCTATTTAGTTGTGACCTTGTAAGCTACCTATGAGCAATGCTGGCAGAACAGGAAACTTTGCAAAGCAGCCCCCTCTTCACAGGTCTGCACAGACTTTTAGAATTGATAATGGATGTTATTCAGCAAAAAAACACAATGGCATGGAGGTGCTTCAACCCTTCTCACTTCCCTAGGGTTTTATCAGAACTGATGTCAAAACATGGCACAAACTCTCCGGCATCTAAGCCAAGGTTACTCTAAATGTTTGTCTCAGCTGGTCATGATTAAACAGACAATGTGTATCTGTCCAGAGAAAATAAATTGGAATAGCTGCTTATACTGCAAGCAACTGCAGGAGCAAGTACTACAGATAGTCTGTGCTAAAACTCATCACTTTTTTTTTTTAACACTAACAAACGTACACTAACTGCTCAGCTCTCCTGAATACAGTACAAATATAACAGGATAGCAGCCCAATAGTCTCACACCTGGAGAGATCAATGTAGCAGAGGCTCCTGCATCACCTGCTCAGCAGTTCTGGGTTGTAGTTTTGCTCAGGGGTTTTAATTGCTGGGTTGCTACCATTTCTGAAGACAATGTTTTTTCTGAACAGAAATTGTTCAATAACATTCACGAAGGGTTTCGCAATTGCACCTTTGACTCTTTGACTGTACTTTGAGCAATACTAATGCATGTTTGTCACCTATCTCTTTTTCATCTAGTTCAAAATTAGCTTTCCCCTTTAGATCAGTGTCTCTAAGTCTGTATTCTCTCGCTAACTTGCAAACCAAAATGAATTTACAATAGTGACTAAAAAGGGAATCTGACCATTTCATGTTCAATCAGATCTACTTATCAGTGCTATAATGTTACGAGAATGAATTGTCACAATCACTCCAAGCCCCTGCAAACAAAACTGAGTATTAACTGCAGTATACCAAAATATCCTCTTAATACTGCCACCACACATGCACTACAAAAAAAACCCACACACGCAAAATCCAAACCAACCAAACACCCTCCTATGGATACTTCCATCCACGCTCTGTGGTAAAAGCTGAGTGTTGACATGTCCAGAGTCTGGGCTGTAAATAAACCCTGAACCAACTGAGGAGCTCAGTCTGTGGAAGCAGACCTTGCACGTAAGCTGTAGAACAGTGTACCTCAGTTTGCTTTTCCTGTCACTGCTAAGCTCTTACCGTGAAACAATGCACTGCCATTCAATGTGTCTGATCCTGTTCTACAGCTATGGTATGCCCAAATCTGGGATTTTTACAACCAGGTTTTTTGTAAGTATGAGAAGCAGCTGGATTGAGGCTTGTGTGAGCACCAGAAAAGCTTCCCTCCCTGCTACACAGAAGTGAAGGTGCTTTTAAGCTGCTGGGAGGTATAGACACAGCAGGCTGGCACTTCTACTAACCACAGACCACCTTGGCTGAGAATGCAGCTAATGGGACACCCTACAGCTCATGCTGTCCTTCCATGTGTTTGAATAACAGGCTCTTCCAGCTGAGCTCCTCAGAGACATCAAGGGACTATCCTTCCACTGCTTCCTCAAAGGACCAGAGAAGTGTGGAGACCTGACCCCTCAGAAGGTGCCCATCTGCAGGTCAGTGACCCTCGCTGGAGGGGCAACACCCAACGGGAATGCTTTGCTCCTCTATCTCTGACATACTTATTTGCAAAGCAGTATCCTTGGAAACATAACATCAGCAGCTGGGGTTAAACATTCAGCTCTTATAAAAAAGCCACTGGCACTTGGATCAGCTGCACCAGCAGCATAGCTGAATCCTCTAAGTCCTTCAAATGGCACAGAATGAGATTTTAAATAGTAAAGGTTTTTGTCAGAACCATATGGGCTGCACTGTCTTTTCAGGAGAATAAATGCCAATGCATCAAAAGATTGATTACCTTTCTTTAGAAAGCTCAGGTAAGATTCTGGAACTACATTTATTTTAAGTAACAAGGAAAATAAGTTGTTGCATGACAGTGTTCACAAAAACCACACTGCTCAAGGGAAGTGACGACGTCATGACTGTGTAATATCCTGTATGTGAGTAGTATCCTTTTGTTATTTAAAAAAAGGAAATGAATGATAGTGGGCTCTCTCTCAGAAAAAGGATTTCATTATTGCTTTTGACTTCTGCCAGTAAGCCCATTTGCACTGTGCTGCCCACATGAAGCAGCAGCACTGTTAACCTTGCATAAAAGACGCAGCCTTCAGTCTAAAATGAGACAAATTTTTTGTCCACAGCCACAGGTGTCTTAACAAACAGCTGCAACAGTGTCAAGACACTGATCACAACCAAAATGTTTCTCTTTGATCCCTTCCTGCAAACCACAGTAATCAGCTGAATGGCCTCATCTCACCACCAGGAGTTTCTCATGCCATGCTGAAAACTGGAACTGAGTCTTACTACTTACTGGAATAACAAGTGGTTAAAGTCATGGATTTAAAACGCTTCTCTCTGCATGTAAAGATTTGGGTAATTCCTAAATTGCACTTATTCCCCAGGTTTTAAGCATTTGTTCTCACGTCTCCCAGAGTAACAATCTCCATTTTTTCAGGACTAAACCCAAAGCAGTCATTTATCAGAGCATCATCCCCCAAACTTCCCACATGAACTCCCCTCTCCTTGTGAGGAGTCCTCAAATTCTACACGAGGTCTGAGCCTGAATAACTGCAGGAGATGCAAGCAGTGCTGATTTACAGAACTGCATCTTTAAGGGAGGGAACTTCATCTGCTAAAATTCCTTCCTTAGGAACCAGTTCTGCATAGAAGAGGAAGTGGGACTGGAGATTATGCTCTAATCTAGAGGAAATATAAAACTTATTGCCTGGTACTCACAGAATTGATTATCCCCTTAAGTGCTTGGAATCCTCCAGTGACAGGGAAGACTTGCTCTTTCACGTCAGCAATTCTTTCCAGCTTTGGAGAGAAAATGCAAGCAAACACATGAATCATCTGGCAAACTGAACACCACACACACTGCTTTACACCCTTAAAATTTAAATGGATGTCTAAAAGCAACCCTCATCAACTCTGTGAAGAGAAGGAAACTTTAGAGCTCTCTCACAGCTCAGAGTTTTCTGAACTGGAGGACTTCCCACATCTGACTGCAGCTAAGAAAATGGTGGCTAGTCATCATGGAAAGCACCACACAAAAGAAACCTTTCAGGGCCTGTATCTCGGCAGTGATTTTGTACCTCTGTCCAGTATTACCTTCCCTGTTTGCTCTGCCTTTCACTAAAAACCCTTTCTTTGTATCTTCTGCAGGAAAGAGCCTTTCATGTACCTCTCCATTGACGTCTCTTTGACTGAACAGGAGTAGCTACAGCCTTCACTGGGACACAGCACCTCTGGAACAGCTTTTAAAGGATATGAATCCTGTGTTCTTATCCCAAGACTGTTACATATACACTGCTTGAATCTTGTCTATGGCACCTCTGTTCACGTGATCAGTAGCCTGACCTGGTTGCCATTCCAATAAGAGGGGCTTGCCTGCACCCTCTCATTGGCAGCTCCCAGTTAACAGGGGGATTTCCAAAAGGTCTCCTTGGCAGTGAGCACAACACCCACACTTTCTGTTTATGTCTACGTACACATCTGAGTGTGCTTCCTGAGCCAGAGAAGACGCTGCACTGCCTAATGTAAGTAAAATTAAATTTCCGTACTACTTAACATTAACTCTGTAAAACTCAGGGTTGAGGTACTGCCTAGTACTCTAAAACAGTAAAGTTCTTATTCTTACCTGTTCTTGTTCAAAATCATGGACACCAACACAGTAAACTCTTGCTCCCAGCTCTCTGGATTTCCTTGCCTGTGGTGTCATAGAACAGAGAAATAACCTTTTTTTTTATTATTCAACAGCAAAGCATCATGCAGGGCATGAAGTGTATTGCCAGCTCGTGCTCACCTCTTTCTCTGCATACAAGGGAATCTGACCATCCAGCTTGCCATCAGTCAGTGCAATGATGATACTAGAGAACCGTGAGGCTCCTTGCTTTGCAATTTGCACATTGGCCTGAAAACAACAAAATAAATTATCCCCCTTAAAACTACACCCAAACATTTAACTGTGATGCATCTTCTAAGCATCTAATACAACATCTGAAATAACAGCCTCATCCTCAAACCTCTCTCTCATGACAACCCTCTGCCTCCCTTGAGCTCACTACCAGCAGGGAAAATGCTCATCATCCTTTCCAGCCACCATCTCCAAAGCACGTGGGTCACTGACCCATCAGCCCTTGCCAACACACAGTTCTTCCAAGACAGATCTCTTCAAATCCACCATTAGGATTTCCTTTGCTACCCCCAGATTTCAAATGCAGTCAGGAGGTTCCAAGATATAAAAAGAATGGCTTTAAACTATGTTTTTTTAAATAGCAACAAAATTCCCTTTTCCCAGCCTTTTAGTGCACAGATCCTGTTACAAACATGGCTCTACAGTTGCAGGGAAAGAACTGATATGTCTGTAACAGTGAAAGCTTAGATCCTCACCTTCAGGGCCAGGGCCTTCATCTAAACTGTAAACTGCACTAAAATCTAAAAACTAAACTGCATCTAAATCTAAACTGCACTATTTGAACAAGGAAAAACATAAGCAGCTGGGAACTCTGTAATTAAGACAGTCCAAAATGAAGTGCATTTGTCTCACAAACACAGTTCTGTGAGGTGAACTCCCTCCAAGGAGAGCACTCTGGGAGGCACTGCAGCCTACCAAGCTGCTTGTGACCATGTACCATGTCATTGGGATGCTGGGAGAGCTCCAAGATCCACAGCACAGACCTGTGCTCTGTGAGAAGGAGCAAGTCAGAGAAATTCCATAGGGCAAATTGCCATAATGGGGATTTCTGCATGGGATTTGCAGAGTGTCTGGGCAACCCTGGGGTCACTCAGGCAACCAGACAGATTTGAGCATAACAGACTGAGGTGTACAACCAATCTCTTTATGTTACAGGTTGTTACCCAAAGGGCAGAACAAAGGAAGTGTTGGCTGCCAGAAGATGAGTAAAACCTACCTGTTTTAGTCCTTCATGTATGTATGTATCACCTGCTGGTATCACCTCCTGCAGATCCTTTAGACCTTTCTTGATTTTCTCTCTGCAAACAAAAAAGAGGTAAGAGACTGTTTGTGTGACCTGGAGTGTGGAAAGTGTGTAATTTATCAATTGAAAAAAAGTATTTGTCCTTAAGGAGAACTGAAATGAAAAGCTGTAAATTAGAGCCTTTAGCTAGGATCCCACGTGGAGGCAGACTGTGTATTCACAACAGAAGTGGTGCTGTGGGAACAGGTATTCCAGACCTATCTAACACAGTATGCTTCAGCAAGTCAAAAAGCTGGAATAGAGTGTTCAGCCAAAATGTTCACCCAGAGCAGATACTGCAATGAGGTGGCAAAGCCTCAGCATTACATAGCCCAATGGAAACTCTGTTGCATTAGGTCCATTTTGCTACTTTAAACCAACTTCCAATCACAAGGCAATCAAAGAAGAAATCCCCTAAAACAGCAGCGCTATTTCAGCAACCTTCCAGACCAATATGCAGGAATTTAATCACATAGAACTGAACTTCAATAACTAAAACCTTTGCCCTGAAGAAAATATCAATAGGCAAATGCAGCATTTGCAAGACACCTTTTGTGCCCATGGAAAAAGATCAGGATTGAGGACAGTTTTACAATTTTGACTGTCACAAACTTTTTGTGTGACCTTTCGTAAGATATCCCACACAGGTCCACAGCTCACTTAGATTTAGCAGGAGAATATATTTGCACCACGATTTTTCATGAGCAGTACAGCAGATCCACCTGGAATATGCTCTGGGGTGAAAGGGGAGAAGTCAACAGATCGCACCACAGGAATTATTTCCAGTGAAATCAGCACTAGTGGGGTGAACAAAGGCAGAGAGACTACTGAAAAGAATCAAATCTACAGGATCTTCATTCTTCTGCAAACACAGTTTCAGTCAAGTCCGTGGAAAGTCATGCTAGGAAAAGATAAGCAAAAGCTGAGAAGGGGCAAAATTTGGGCCAGAATATATAGAACACTGTGACAAATCTAGGTGAGAAAGAGGAACCCAGCAGGGGTGAGGAGATGGAGGGAAAATACATCGCGGGATGCGTGAAAGCTTTCCTCAGGCCAGACCAAATGAGAAAGAATGCATATGCCACACTGCCTGAATGCCACCCACTCGTCATTTGTTCCACGGATGGGCTTCCTCTATGTTTAGCAGCTCTGTTCCAAAGTACAATCCATAGCTGGAATAAGCTCCCAATCACAGGATCCACTGATACAATCAGAGGGGGGAGGGAGGAAAAGAGGTATTGTGGCATTGAATGTATGGAAGGGAACAAGTTATGTAAGATAATACAATCTGTTTGATCCAAATATTTTACATTCAGCATCTATAGAAACAACTTGCAAGTGATTATGTATGAACGCAGATTATAAACCACAGAGTTGGTGCTTGCCAGAAATGAGTGGCAGCACATCACAGGCGTTAGTGCTCTGCTGCCAAGAAACAAGCAGCAACTCAAGTCCCAGTTTTCTGAAACAGATTTCATTTTGCAAAAATAGCTTTTGTACAATCAGTTCAGTTTTATTTATCTGCAGTGTCTTGTGACCCAGTCGCACAGCAATCTCTGGTGTTGTCAGGCCTCTGCCTACAAGGGGTTCCAGGAAAATCTTTGGTAGCATGAGCTTTTTTAGCTGCATTTAATCAGGCCCCATCTCTTGCCCTCAGGGCACAGCTGCATTAGACAGACCCAGCCAGATGTGAACTAGCTCCCTGCATTCTCCAAGCTGGTCAAGTACAAGTAGATCCTGGTCAGGATGTCAGAAGGCCAGTGTGGACGCAGGGCTCAGGGCCTCAGAACCAGTATGAGAGGTGGGCTCTGCCACTCTAAAGCTCACCCCTCGCTGGTTTGAAGGCTGGGCACGAGCATTCGTGCCTGCCTGCAGTGTCCTGATAATGGGACTCAGCAGTCAACCAACCACGGCACCCAGGAGCCACAGTCCTTGCTCCTCAGTGCTCTCACAACTTCCCCTTCTCTAGTTTCTGTAAGGCTGTTTGGTAGCCATGGAAATCTCCACGGAAGTTCTGGTTGTACAGCTCATCTGTACCGTGACGAGCTGAGCCCTCAGCCTGGGTGCCTGGACATCCCACAGCACAGCTTGGGAACGCTAACAAAGGTTGAGGGCCACTGGCTTTGTGGTGCAAGTCAGAAAAGGGAGGGAGGTAGAAGAGGCAAAACAGAATCAGCAACTTGCAGCATGTCTGTGTTTGGGCTGAATAAGTGCAAATTTAATATCTTTTACCCACTCAGCATATGCGCTGCAGCCCCTTTCTGTGTTTTAGCACAGGCACAACTAATTTTTAATAGCTACCCCATCTGTTCTCTCTCTAAGCTTTGTAACTGCCTCAGACAGCTCTTCCAGCAGCAGCCAGGCAAACGCAGCTGTTAATATCCATGCAGATTCCAGAATCGGTGTTCTTAGCTCCTCTGAGTGAGGGACAGTATTCTGTACGTCTTTTCTGTGTTGCATTCCGCTTACTGAAATGCTGGAATCTTGAACTATGAGAAGCATATGAGTGCTGGAAGGAGATGGTAGCTCTCAGAGAATGTATTTATGGTGAGAAATGAGGGCTGTGTGCTGCAAGGCAGTGGGCTCACCCCTAACAAATGAAGGCAAATAAAACAGGTACTTGGGGTTTGTTGCTAAGAAGGATGTACAGTAAACAGGAAAACACACACACACGTGTCAGGGAAACCGAGAGGGGGAGTGTTCTTTGACAAAAAGAGGGCTGGCTCCATCTCTGATGAGGCAAGCTGTCATACTGGTTTAAGGAAACCCTGCACGAGCCTCCTCAGATGCATCATTTGGAGGAGGCTTATGCCTTCTAGGCCTTTTAAATACTACAAAGGGTTGATTCACTTATAATAATTACTCTGCTTCAAACTTGAGGCCTCCTGCACGGGCTCCAGATGAAAACCACATCAGTGGCCAGCTCTAGTGTACTCGATACACCCAGCAGAATGTACTCTCTGCAGATGAGTCTGTTTTGGCAAGCTGCCTTGGACCCAAGCACAGGGGCAGCTCACGTGATCGAGGCCCCAGACACGTCCATGTCTCACACATCCCTGTGAAACCAGGAGCAGTCAGTGAAGCACTGGATTAGGGACAAGGACAGTACAGTTGGCCATGTACCAAGTACTCAAGTGTCCTACTTTTCCACCTTCACTAACACAATCTCTCCTTATATCCAGCAGGAATTTCACCCAGGCAGAGGTAGCAGGGCTCATCCAGGCCACTGGCACTGGTCAGTGCTGCCAAAGCAGGCTCACAGAAACCTGGACTGCTCCTGGCCAAAAGAGAACCATGCCAGCTGGATGGTATTCCTGAGAGCATCCACTGTCCCAAACCTGGTTTCCAACAGTGAGCCCCAAAGGTGAGTGCACCAATCTTTGTTTACCACTTACTGCACCATTTCCAGCTCAACTTCACAAATATGTGTTTCAAATGGGCTTTAACCAGTATGAGAAGGCTTTTCCACCTGGGTGTTGTTGTTATTCTGTGGATTTATGATAGCACTGTGTGTACTGTGAGTAACAATGACTTCTCTTTACAGAGTCAGTCATAGCTCACACTCACAAAATATTTGGGAATTTGGGGGCTTCAGCACTATGCTATGCCCCTCTTTATATCCACAGCTTTATTGTGCAGTAAACCCAGCAAGAACTTTGTACAAACAATCAGAAGCCTAAGGCTTTCCAAACAAAAAATTCTGCCCTACTTTGATCTAACTGCTGTGAAGAAACTGTGACTTCCTGATATCTGGGAATTTGCAAGTAAGCCAGGGCAAAAACGTGCCTGCAAGTCCAAAGTGCACGTAACAAATCAAGGCTATAATATCCCATAATCACCCTCACAAACACCCATCCCCAAAACTGCAGTGTGCTTAGCATCCTTATCTTCTGTTGGGAACAATGGGGGCCAGACAGTCTCAGTATTTTTCCTCTGTTGTTTTAATATTTGAAAGGACAGCTGCTCCAACTGTATCTATCCATCCCTGCCTATGTACATATGGTCACAGTTACAAGTCTCCTTCTCCCTTCTCCTTGTAACTCCCCCTGAACAAGAAGGGTGGCACTTTTCTTCTCCTGACACACGTGCAAGAGCATCAGCCAACCCTGAACTAGAGCCAAGTCCGCAGGAGAACCCACTGGAACTGCAGAGATTCTTCCTGTGCTTTACACGAGGCTTCTGAGAGAAACACAATTCTGTCCATGGCTCCAAACATGCCACAGACAGGCAATGAAAAAGGCTCTTGTGTCCCTGTGGTGAGGTTCCAGCGTCCTGCCCAGCATTTCAAGTGGTCTGCGTGCTATCAGTGCTGATAAGGAACAGGCCACTGACAGACTATTGAAATGGAGAGAAAGGACCTCATTGACTTCAGCAGGCCTCATAACAGCCTCAAGTGTCCTCTCCTGACCCCTCTCAAGCCATCTGGAAAAATGGCTTATAAGGCTGTCTCTGCCCACAGAGAGCAGATCCAATATCCCAGTCCGGATGGGGAGAAGTGGCTGTTTTCAAGTCAGACCACTTTTTAAATGCTAGAACAGGAGGGGCTCAGAACTGAGTTTTTAGACATCTCAGATGTCAGCTACATTTCTGTACCATGACACATGCCTGTTGCCAGTGGCAGGTCTTTTCAGGAAGTCTTGTACTTGCTGTTATGTGTTGTTTAAAACAAACAAACCCACAGCAGAACTAACCAACCACAGCACACCACATTTTGCACTGACCCCACTATCGGGAGCAGAAAGCATGGACCACCTCACTTCCACCCTGCCAGAGGTCTGTGGAGTGATTCCTAAATGGTTTATCAACATGTTCAAACCCCAGAAGGTTGTGCACTGCAGTAGCTCCTGAACAGAAGGGAGAGAGCAGAAGCCGTGTTGGTTTTGAAAAGGCTGAGAGGACACCGAAGGACTCTGACAGCAAGTGCCACTGTCCTCTGCTGAGAGCACACACTCCACGTGACCATTTCCTAATTTCCATGAATTTGGTAATTATTTTTGCAATATTCTCCTCTCTTACCTGTTTATCCTCCTTCTGTTTCTCCCCACCCATCCTTTAAGCTATCCTGCCTGCAAATCCTCACTTGCTTTAGAAATCAGAGTGAACAGCCTTGAATTCCAACGCTTTCAAAGCAATCCACTGAAAGTTCCAGTGTCAGAAAGGTCTCATACCTTTCAAGTGGCACCAACCCCACTGTCTAAAACAGGGCCTGAAGTCCAGATTAGGAAGCACAAAACAAAATACCTACCTTATGTGAAAACATAAGAAACATTTATTTATCATTTTATGCTTTTCCTAGACACAAAAACATCCTGATAACCATTCTATGGAAGCTGCTTTACAAAAGCAAATGGAAGAATCATTCCCGTGCTGTGCCAAGGGAGATGCAGAGCCACACAGAGATGAAAACATTACTGTTAGTTTTTCTGCAAAGCAGTGGCAGAGTTAACATCAGAGATTTGTTTCCCATCATTCTCCTCCTTCCTTTTGTATGAGGCTATCCAGGGACACAGTCACAAAATTAAATCAGCTCTGTAGGGAGCCTTCATGACTGGCCAGCACTCAGAGGTATCAGCCATTGCTCCGTACCTGTTACTGCTCCTCTGATTCAGGAAGGGCAGAGGGAGGGAGGGAGAGAATTAAAAAAGCAGAGCACTAACCTGTCTCCAGTTAGAGGCATGATGACGTGAGCCTGGGTGGAAAACACGATGAACGACAATCTCATCTTGGGGCTTTAGGAAAGGGAAAGAAGGCAAAAACACATTTCAGAGAAACAGCAGATGCACAGCATTTCTTTCACCTATTCAAGTCTCATCCACGTGATCTTTATCCTCCAACTTCCTAGGAATCTACTTTTGAACTACAAACCCAAAATGAGAGGAGTTCAAGCATTTTTGCCCATCTTCTCCCTACCCAGATGCTCGAGGAACACAGCAGCAGAATTATTACTCTCTCACATGTGACTGGTCTCCAGTGATGTGGCCACCCCACGCATGGAAGGTAACACACATCCTTTGGAATTGCCAGGGACACCACTGGGTTCCCTTTTGCTCCCCTGGGTATTAACCAGACACACTTCCCACCTTTGAAACTAACCAGGCCAACTTCCCCTTTTCTTTCAGGGTGACACAATGTCTATTTCCAACTGTGCTTGTTGTTTATCAAACCCTCCCAGTCACAGAAGCAGGGAAAACACCATGCAGGGTCTTCCAGAGAGAGACTGGGTTTGTTTCTCTGACCAGAGAGTTGTGAGACTTGAAAACTTCTTCCCTAAGAGCATCCAGGGAAATGTAATGGTAAAAAGCAATGCTGTATGAATTGATTTTATTAAGGAATTCAGTCTTTCTCTTTTTCAGATTTATTTTTAAGAAGGTCACCTGTCTCTTTGAACAAGGTTACTAGGAATAATATCTAATTACCAGTGTAAAACACATAGGAGTTCCCTGGTGCTCTAGACGCCCAAAACAGGAATTTTCCCAAGGTAAGTTGTAACATCTCTCCTTCATGAGATTTTAAAATTTTATTCATCACAATTTTAATATATTCACTAACTTTGTAATTTACAGGATATGAGTATCAGCATGAATTAATCAGGTTAGAGTTAGTAAGGACTTAACCCTTGAAAAGCTGAATGACCATATGTTTTGAGTTCACTGATGTCAATGATGCTGCTTAAAACTATTGACATCAAGGGAATGTAAGTACTGCGAGTCTGCACAGAACTGTACAGACCTTGGATTTCAGATCCAAGCTTGCAGCCTACCCATAATGGCTCTGCATACCAAAATCTGTGAGGCTCTAAATTAAATCAGAATTGAAACCAAGGGATGATCACCCTTTCGAGCAGCTAAACAAAGCCAAGAACCTGCAATCCCAGCCTCTGGTAATTGTATCACTGCCTACCAATTGCCATGAGATTTCCCTGCTGGAGATGCCCCCTCAGGTGCAATACCTTCCAAGTACTTATGTTTTAGCTAACTTCTCTTCAGGATCCCCACAGAACCTTTCTCTCCACGAGCCAGCTGGTCCATGCCTCCTCTGAGAGAGCTCAAACACTGGGATGGGAATGCAGCCAGACCTTCACACAGTTGTTGCAAGAGGGAGTGTCACTTGGCTGGAGAAGATGCTGAACTGAAAGATTTCCACTGAAATCTTTCCACCCTCTCGGGGGGGCAAATGTTTTACCACTTACCCAAAGAAGTCCTGCTTTGGGATCAGGCTTTTTCTTTTTTTTTTTTTTTTTTTTCTTTTTTTTCCCCCATAATTCCAAAGCTTACAAAACAACTTTCAAAAGTTTCTGTCACCCCCTGGACAGAAGTTTTACATAAGTTTACAGAAGATCTGCTTTTGACAAGATGAAAATAAGTAATATTTAATTATAAAAGTCTAACTGTATTCTTTTCTTAGCAAGCCAGGATTACAACTGCACTCTGCACTTGGTTTTCCTTAGCAAAACCTACCACACCATCTCTCCCTTCGTGTGGTGGAGGATTAATTTGGTTTATTCTGGATTTTGTTGTAGGGTTTTTTAAAGCAAAGCACTGCAATCCTCAGCTGTTTGTACAGAGCAGTCAGCCAGGATTTACAGCAGCTATTTCAAGAGGAGCTGGACTTGCCAGACAACACTGCTGACAGTAACAGAGTTGATTATATGTAAATACAACAAATGCACCGTTACTTGGCATGGGCTTCCTCTGCATTTGAGCTTTAGCATTGTTCTCTTCCTTTTGACCTGCACTATGTATTTACACATATGTTTACACATGTTCAAGACAGCTACTTTATACAGATCTCCAAACACAGAATTTGAGCAGCACTCCATCAGAAATTAGGCACATGATATATTGAAAAACAAGTTAAAAAAAAAATCATCAAATCACGTCTGAGAGTCACTTAAGAGAGTACTTAAAGACACATATTTGTCACCCTTTTGCTGAGCTCCAAGCACAAGAAAATAAATTAAAACTTTCCAATATATTCCAGCATTTTGTGTCTTAGAAGCCAAACTTTTAATGTGTTTGTGGAACACATCCCCTGAACTCGGGGGAGGGGTGGGGGGTTGTTGTTTACCACAGCCCAGAATTACTCCAGCATCACCTCAGGTATCACAAGCAGCACCACGCACCTCACAAATCTTTCTGTCAGCTGATTTACAAAATTAAATATCTCTTGCCAGTTCGTCGCCACGCTCCCAGACCTGGAAGGGAAAACCAGAGCACATCAGCGGCCTGATCTGGGGTGACACTTCGGGGAGAAACTGACAATATTCGCCGTTCCAGACATCTCCAGGTACCGCCAGCTCTCTCTAATGAGTTTGTCGCCCGGGCCCGCTCCCCCCTCGCCCTGTGGGCGACCGCGGCCGCCGAACTTCCCCACAAAAGCCCGGCCCGCC
>WEIU01017065.1:140850-158857 GCA_013389925.1 Aegithalos caudatus | reverse complement strand
GGTCGCACCGCCCCCGCTCGCCCGGCCCGCGCGTCCCTCTTGGGTGCCATCGTCCGCCTCAGCCGCGCTCCGGTTCGTGTTGCTGCCCCCAGTGCACGCGTGCCGGAGAGTAAGCCCCAGGTAAATTTAATGTTGAGGGGGTTTGGGGGTTGCACAAACACCAAGGAATTGTAATTTTGAAACAAACAAAAAAAAAAGCCCCGTCCCAACAGCGATCATGTGTCTCCCGCAGGCTGTGAGGGTGAATCAGACTGCAGGAAGAATCTTGCTCGTCCCTCCGCAGGAGGAGATGGGGAAGTCAGAGTCGTCCTACTGGAGAGTTTTCCTTTCGTCTCACTTCATCCCCGCTCCTGCTGTCTCTGGATGGTTCCCACTGTAGCCACAGTGCTCTGACCTGACACATCTGTGTCACAGTGCCTTCTCCGTGCCGATCCCAACGCCAAGCCAAGCCTCCCTATGATGCAAGTTGGAAACTTCAACAAAGCCTGTGGACCAGCAGTGAATAATGTCAGCCAGAGACCTGCCTCACAAAGTTCTTAATGCCTTTGAGCTAGCAAGGTCAAAGGGTAAGCAAGCGGTGTTTCGCAGTCCCCGTGGATTCACAAAACATGGAAAATTAAGGACAGAGCAGCCTGGGCTTTGCCAAAGACCCAGCCAAAAGAAAGGCTGTGCAGAGGCGTGCGAGACAACAGAGGAAGCTTGCTGACCTTCCCAAAACCAGCTGCATTCCAGCTTTCCAAGCTGCACGATTCCACCCCAAGCCCCAGGAGCTTGCCTTGCTCGGCAGTACGTGTCATGCTGTCCAGATGTTGGAAATCTTGCTTCAAGCACATGTGACCCAGTGTGTTTGGAACAAGCCTCCACTACCAGTTCATGCTTTACTTGTTTCCAAGTGTGTGAATTCCTCTTTTAGCCTGTGGTTTCTGCTGAAGAAGCAGATAAATCATGCCTATTTTGCTGGAATGGCTGGATGAGAGGGAGCTAGGCACGTAAGAAGTACAGGGCAGTGGCCCATGGCTGTTTGGCTTCATTCACACAAGCGCTGGAGCCTCCTTTCCTGGTTCCCAGAACTCATTTGCTGATGCTTGGCTTTCTTCCCACCCTCTTCCAGCACTATAGTGCTGCTTAAACCTCGTCACGGGGTGCCCAGCCCCATCAGGACAGGCATTTCTCCCTGCGTGCACACAGACCCTCAGGAAAGCAGCCTCCTGAGCGGGTATCTTCATGATATCCAAGGAGCCAGATGAGGCATCAGCAGCTTCCAGTGCCAAAACAAAGACCATGTTGCAGCAGCAGGAGGGGGCCTTGGCTTTTGGCAACACCAAGGGACACAAGCCAGCTGCAAACCTCTGCCCCAGCACCGGCTGAGTCTCCCACTGCCTCTGGGTGTTGGTTCCACACCTGGAGCAGGCACAGCTTGCCCTCACTCCCCATCCCACCTGTCTGGAATCAAAGGCACTCACATGAGGACCTCCTTTACACTGGCTTCTTGTGCCTGGAGGCTGGGACTGCAGGGGAACCAAGGAGAAACCACCCTCAGTCATTGAAAACAGAGCTCTTAAAAAAAATACAGCTTCAAAGTAACCCAGCTCTAGAAGCAGAAGTTTTCACGTGGATGGCCGATGTGCGAACAAACACAAGTTCACTGCCAAGGTTTAGTGCAGAGAAAGTAGTAAACAGAACAGCTTACAGTGCCTTTGGGGTTATACAGTTCCCTCCTTCATCTCCAGCACTTGCAGATGGTTTCTCCACATGTTGTCCCTTAACATCCACCCACTCCCACCTCGTTTTTGGCCCAGGCTGGTCTGGAAGGCCTCAGGCAAACAGTGCCAAAGTGAACTTGTTGTGTTTGGGGAGTGAGCAGTTGGAAGTCAAAATCACCCTTGGTGTAACCTGGCTGTGAGCCTGGCCCTGCCCGTGGGTCCTCAGGAATGCTGCAGCAGAAAGGTTGTGCCTGGGGGGGAAAATCCTACAGTGCTGTGATGAGATGACCTCAAGATTGGAGCCAAATAGCAGCTTGGTGGCCACACAGGCTGCCTGTTGCATTGACTCTACAGAGGGTCGGGAGGGCTTTGTTGCTTGATAAATCCAGTTCAGGTCCAGGCTACTTCTGCCCAACAGCTGTGAGTCAGCCTTCTTTCTTCAGGATGCTCAGTGACTGCCAGCATTTGGAAAAATGAAACTTGGATGTGTCTCTCTGTGTGGCTGCAATGCTGATTAATTAAATCTCCTTTCTGTCTCAGGTCTGGGATTGCCCTTCTGCCAAATTATCCAGGAGCAGCATGGAATGGGACAGCTCCACAGCACTGGAACCAGCCAGTGCTTCCTAAGCTGTGCAAATCCAAGGGGAGGTGATGATGATGGGAAGCCTTGAGCCAGGGCAGCTCACGGGAAAATATTTTTCTTCTCACCTCACAGGATATGAGCCACACATGGAAGTCTCATGCTTTGTACAAGGAAGGAGAAACCAGAGGGACTCCAGCAGTTATACAACATGCAGGAGCTGTTTGAGAGCTGCCTCCTGAAGGATTAGCTACAAATCCTTGTTCCATTTACAGCTGTAGCCTTGTGTCTGTGTGCATCCTGTAAAGCAGTGTAGAAATGAATAAATAAAAAGGACAGCATTAAGTAACACAGGAACTCTCGTGTCCATGTGGTATTGCCTGCATCATCCAGATGGAAAGTATCTGTCTAGACAAATCTGGGAATTATGCAAGCTCAGAATTCCTGAATAGCTCTTCCTTTCCGACATCATGAAACATTTGCAATACCCCCTGAAAATATTCACAGAAACACGGTGGGGAAAGAAACCCTTCAATTCCAACAGCCAGGAAACCTAAATACTAATGGTACCTTGGCTAAGGGAAGGTATAAACATGGGAATATGGAGCAATGTCCCTGCTGTGTGCATGCTGACTCATCCCTGAGGAGCTGGGATCCCTGCTGCTCACTCCCATCTCAGCAGAAGTGGAGCAAGCCCCGTTGAGGTTCTTGTGATTCTCTGCTGCCTGATGCCCCTGGACAAGGTGCAGAGCTGCTTGTTTCCACTTTTCCAGAGCTGTTTGTTTCCTCAGTGCTCAGACAAGCAGAAGGAATGAAAACAAAGAGGGGAAGATGGGCTGTCCCGGTGCAAACCACAATGGCATAAAAATAAATCGCTCTTGGCCTGGGAGAGAAAGAAAAAAAAGCAGGACGGAAAACATGGAAATCCCACTCTGGCCCAAGAGCTGCTGCTGGCTCTGAGTAAAGCCCAGGGATCGCAGGGGCTGGGAGTTTAGCACATCTCTAGAGTTGTAGTGACCCTTTTTGGTATTCTTGGGAAACAACGGCCTGGCCAGAGGAGACAGAAGAATGGAGCAGTCAGGAACTCTCTCTGCAGAGCAGTGCAACTGAGGGAAAGGATGACACAATTCTCGGTAGTATACAGAGAAAAATAATTTTTAAAAAAGCACAGGTAGTGATCCAGTTTGTGACAGTTTTATCATTGACTCCAGGGGGACAGGTTCAAGCCTTCTGAGGGTGTATCCAAATAGAAATGCCACTTGTGTTCAGTTTGGGGTCACACTGGAGGAAAAGGAGCTGACATTTATCCATCTGGCCTGGCCCCTTCAGTGCTACAAAGGAGAGCAAGAGAGAGCACTGTGTCAATTCTGTCTTCCCACTACAAGGAGAGAAAGAGTAAAGAGCAGCTGTGAGACTGAGTGATAAAACAACTGCTTGTGCCACTCTTTGGGGGCAATCAGGGCAATGTTTATGCAGGGCCAGCGGGCTGCAGCAGGACAGCATGCCGGAGCCACCGTTGGATCAGCAGCCCAGAAAGCAGATGTGCCAATTTCCTGTCCTTGATGATGATGGGCCCTAATTACCTCAGAGCTGTGGCAATGTCCTTTCTTGTGTATGACCCCTAATTTGGTTTCATGAAGTCAGCCGTGCCAGGTTCTTCCGGCTGCAAGGCTGGGGCGAGTGACAGTCACGAAGAGCCGTGTGCTCTGTGCGCCCAAACACCTGGCCCGTGCTTGGAACAAGCCAAATTCAACTGGGAACAAACAAAATTCAGGCAACCCACCGGGGATTGAGTCAGTTGCTTGGCTTGCTTTATGTCTTGTGGGTTATTGTGCCTGCTGACAAGGAGCTGTGTGCTGGGGGGAACATTCCAAGACAGGTGCAGGCACTCAGCAGAGACCAGCACTTGAGAAAGAGGCTGTTCACTTGCAGAGGGATGAATTTTGGAATTGGGGTGAAAAAAACGCTCCCCTTGGTCTTTTCATCAGGGATATTCCCTTGCTGGTATTGCTGCTGGTGCTTTTTTCTTTTTTTTTCAATTTTTCACCATTCCTTTCTGTGGTTTTTGCCAGTTTATTTGGGTTTTTTCTTTCCCCCTTTTTTTTCCTCTTTTTCTTTCCCCCTCATAATTTCAGGAGTTCCCCAGATTTGAAGATTGCCAGAAGTGCATTTATTTAGTTTATGTATTTAAACAGAAGGTTTTATAAGTTTGGGAGAGGCTTTTTGGATGGCATTGGATGGGCTTTCAGCTTTTTTCTTGTGTGACATCTTGAGGAAGCTTCTTGGGGTTTAGAATTTATTTTTTTCCCTTCTTTTCCCCAGGAGCTCTCAGTGGAATTAGACATTTGTCTAATTGCAGATCCTGCTTTGCATGGGTGGGGTCACTGCTCCTGATTGCTCCTGATCCCAGCTGCACTCCCCAGGAACTGTTTGTTGTTCCCTGATTGTGGGATTCTAAATATTGTACCAGCAGCTCCCATCCCTGGGATCTCCAAGCCTGAGGATCACCTGGGTTGGCTGCTGCTGCTGGGAAAGGCTGGTACTTGGGCATTTGGCACAGAGACGGTATGGAGGTTTGCAAGGCAGTGAGAGGTGGAATACTGATCCCAGGATTTCAGGGATGTGCAGCAGGGGCTTGGTGGCCACATGGTCCCTGCCTCTTCCTATGCCTGGCAGAGCAGGTGCTGTCCTGAGGAAGATGTGGGGCTGGCACAGGTGGGATTGGGGTCTGGGCTGTGGGAGCCTGGTGGAGGAAAGAGCTGGAGAAGGAGGGGTTGGGGCTGTGTAGCACCAAGCAGAGCAGGTGGAGATATGCCAGACTTTTGGTAGAGATTCTGCAGTGACCTGCCTGCAGATAAGAGCTGGGATACATGGGAGGAGGGCTGGCTGGAGATGGTACTGCCATGAAAGGGGATGGAGGCTCCACAACGGGGCTGGGTGGCAGCTTGTGCCACCTGGAAGCTGGAGAAGGGCTCTGACCCTGCTTTTTGTAGCAAGTGAGGGAAAGGAGCACTGTGGAGTGAGGTTCTGGGTACTGGGCATGCAGAGTGGGGAGGACTGGAGAGCCCTTAGGAGGGGTCAAACAGCTCCAAGGAATGCTTGAGCAGATCCTTGTGGCATGGCCAGTGTGGGAAGAGCAGAATTTCCAACTGTCCCTGCTGGTCCAGGATGCCATGTGGACACTGGGGTGGATGGATCTGGGATCACTGTGAGAAGGATTGCCCCCTGTGGGTGCAAGGCTCTTCAGGGGAAGGCTGGCTGTGTGCCTGAGGCTGGGAGAGGGGTGCAGCGGGGTGCAGGGGAACTTTGTCACCACACAGCTGAGCTGAGCACTGGGGCAGGACAGCCAGAGCGGCGTGGTTGAGATCACAATCACGGAATATTCTGAGTGGGAAGGGACCCATGAGGATCACTGAGTCCAGTTCTTGAGGAAATGGCCCATATGGGGATGGTACCCACAACCCTGGCATTGTAAGCACCAGGCTCTCAAGAACTGAGCTTATTTGGGATCAGCTCACTTTGGGTTTTTTTAGATTAGATTGACTGATTTTTGATCTGCTCTTGGTGTTGGTCATGCTTTGAGCAGGAGGTGAAACTATCCAAGGTATTTTCCAGCCTGATTGGGTGATTTTCCTTCTTGCTTACAGCCCCTGCACTTGACAGAGAACAACACCATTCTACTGGACAGTATAATTCCAGGTTAGTGGAGACTTGTACACCAAACCCCGGCTGGACCATCTAGAGGATGTGCTCAGGGAAACACCACATTCAGAAGGTAGGATGGGGTTTTTATTGCAGTCAGCTCCTGGTTCTGCTGCTGTCAGACCGCAGGGCAGGAAGAGTGAGTGTGTTTGCAGGCTGACTCACAGCCCTGCCTGGTTATTCACCAGCCAAATTGTGCCGGTGACTTGGCATACATCAGCCTTCCCTGTTTGTGTGAGCTGCTCCCCTGGGTGACGAGTTTTTGATCATCAGTGTGACTATCCAGGCCTTAAAACAAGAGTGAAGCAGCTGGGATACATTTTATCTGACCAGTGTTTACCTCTGTGTGATTGTGAATTACCTTTTTCTCAATTTCTCCCCATGCAAAAAGTTTAACTTATATACACTCGTGTCCTGTTGTCTGTCATCCTAGGTTTTATCCTTTTTTCTTCTTCCTATGCCTGGGAAGTTAAGATGGGTAGAGGTGGAGCAGTGTTGACTGGATTGCAAGCTTCATTTTCTGCAGTGCTACTGGAAGAACAACAAATGCTACAAGGGCAGGAAGGGTCATGTCCCTTCCCCCAGGGACAAGCTGGTGAAGCTGCTTGGCAAGGACTTAGTGCATTTTCATGGATCAGCTTAGCAAGGTGTAGAAGGTGGAGTGCTTGGCATTGCTTTTGGAGAACAGTTAGAGTTGCCACGTGGTAACAGCCACAGAAGAGAGTTGGGGTACAAAACTGTCATTCCCCATGGAGCAGTGTTTTCATGTTCATATTGAACTCTTCTGCCTGTTAGAAGGCCTTTTAAAGGAAAAGTTTTGCTCAGCAAAGCTAACCAAGGAGCAAAATAGCTCATGGTACAATGGTACCATGGCCCCATAGCCCAAGACACCTGTAGTGAAGCATGTTGAGCAGGAAGGGCTTTCTCTCCCTGCTGAGGATATGCAAAGACGTGGTTTATTTCCTTGGAAAACTCATTCCATGAGTCGGAGACAGTGATGAGTCAGTGTGCATTCACCTGGGCAGCTCATCTTGTGGCACAGACAAGCCACGGGTGCATGAGCTCCTCAGTAGCTTCCTGCCAGTCCTGTGCTCTCCCTCTTCCTCTTCTCAGGAGCATTTACTTGTTTTGCTTCCTGTTCCAGGATTTTGTGCTCCTGCCCTCACAAGAACCATCAGAACCAGCTGCGCTTCAGAGAATGAGCCGGAGTCACTGTGGGCTTGGAAAGAGAGCAAAAGAAATGGGAGATGGTGTCAGCTGCAGTGAGTGGGCAGATGCTCCAGGTAGGCAGGGTTTGTTTGGAACCAGTCTAGTCTTCTGCAATTAGAGTTATGCCCTTAGGAATAAAGTTTGCTTGGGAGCTCATCAGCAAGGATCAGTGCACCAGCAATGTTTGTCCACTTCTGGAGTGTATTGCAATCTCAGCCTGTGTTGTCAGCTCCTTCCCTGTTACTTGCCTGCCCCCCGAGTGCTTGCTCAGGCTGGAAGCATGGGAAATGGCAGTCGGTTCTCCACGGTTTGGCTGGTAGAGGTGAACAATGTGCACCCTGAGTTTGCTGTGCCCAGGATATTTTGTCCCATGAGTTTTGGAGCTGCTTTGCAAGCACCAAGTGCAAGGTTGGCCGCAAGCAGGAGTTACAGAGAGAGCACAGCTGCTCTAGGCTAGAAACATGGCAACTGTTCATCAGGGCTGTCTGTCCTTATCTGCAGGAAGTAAGGAATAACCCCCATAAATCCTGTCCTATAAATCAAACCCTTCTGGGCTCAGCTCTCATGAGACACGTCACAGATCCTGGGTGAGCAGCAGGGAAAGGTGCAGCTGAGTCACAGGCAGGGAGTCAGCACCTTGCTGTCTGTGGGGAACTGTTTGTACACACAAACATCAGCCTGCTCTGTCCTTGTCTTCAGACACACCATACACACTTTCCCAGGTGGGCAGGTGACATCAGTGCAAGGTGTGACACTGGACGTGCATGTTTGGGTGAGAATGCTGAGCGGGGCTGGTGTTGTCTGAGGAACCAACAGGAACATGGATCTGAGAGATCCAAGTCCCCTAGAGATTACTAGGCAGTGTGGGCATGTGCTAGCAAGGCTGAGTGGCCACTGCTTCCTTGCAGCCAGGGCTACAAACCTTGGAGGTTAATATTCACTTTTCCAGTTCCACTTATACTAGAGTCTCCCGGTGTGATCATTGGGGAAAAAGAGTGCAGGGGTGGGAGGTGTGGAGTGTAATTTGAGTCTGTACAGCATTCCAAGGTCTGGATACATCACCCAAACTAACCCTCACCTGGAAGCCAACATAAAAATAATGGCAATTTTCTCTGGGGTCTGGGCTTGGGTTCTTTCTCCTGTCCTTCCTTACAGAAATAATGTGCCATCTCTGTTGCTGTGGGGTGATGATTCCCATCTTTGGGTGGAGATTTTAGGGGTGTGCAATAGGAAGGTTCAGCTTTCTGTGCCTCATTTGTAAAGTTCCTAGGCATCCTGGAATAAGATGCATAACAAGAAACACCTAGCAGAATGCTAAACTTCCCCCCTAAAAAAAACAAAACAAAACAAAACAAAACAAAACAAAAAAAAAAAAAAAAAAAAAAAAAAAAAAAAAAAACCAACCCAACACCTCAAGCAAACAGGCAAAAAAACACCTCCAAACCAGTTTTTCAGCTGTTGTGCTGAGGGAATTTTCATTCAGCATCTTGTAGGCAGTGTTTCATGTCTTGCAGAATGAAAGTTACTGAATGTAGCTCATCAAGGCAGAATGCTGTGATATAATTTAGAAGCTCATTAGAGATCATAATCACAGTGACAGATGTTGGTGGGAAGTAGGAACCATCACAAAGAAAAATAGAGAGCTATTTGTCATGAGGGTACTAGATCATATGGGGGCAACATTTTCTGAGATATTTAAGGGAATTGATTATCACTTGGAGGTTTCCATCCAGGTTCCTTAGTGTATAAATTGCTTGGAAAGTAAGACTGGAGTACTCAAGTATTGAAAGGCCTTTTCAAGACTTTGCTTGTGAGAGCCATAAATTGAAATTGTGCCTGCTAACCCGAGCTGGAGCAGGTCATGCCCTTCTCTTGGGTGAGCTGTGCATACCACAGCATGTCCCAGTGTCAAATGGTGTGGGATGGGAGCTGGGCCGTGGTGTGGGAGAGCTATGCCTGGGTAAGGAGCAATGGAAGCAGCTGAATTGTGCAGGTAGCTGGAGCATGGGCTGGTGGCATGGGCTGCAGAGAAAAAAGGCTTTTCAGGGCAGGCAAAAAAGGTGTTACTTGGCCTGTTACTGGGGTCGAGCGTGAAATCAGCACCAGATCTGGAGATGTGCGCTCTTCCTTTGTGCCACCCACTTCCTCTGGGTTGCACCATCAAGATTGAGACAGATTCTGCAGATCCTGTGCACAAGGAGTGACTCGGATGTGGGTTGCCAGCTTGAAAGGCTCATGCACACGCAGGTCCGTGGGGACACAGCGGAAATCCTGGTCTGTCGGAAATCCTGGGCCACAGGGCCACGCTGGGGGTTGAGCCCTCATTGCTATTGCTCCTGTGTGATTTGGAAGTGCAGAGGTGGAAAAGGGGCTGGTGGCCAGCCTTGGGAAGTGGAGCTGCAGGGCCTCAGTAGTGGAAGCAGGTTAACAGAATCATCATTGGACTCTGCTGGCATGTGGGCTCACTGGGGTGTGAAGTCAGAAGTCACCTGAAGGAAGCATTGCCCAATTACAGAAATCCCCTAGCAGAAAACAAGCTTTTGTTGCTGCAGTGCTGTTCTTCTGAGGTGTTCCATCTGCTTTACAAAGAGTGTCTGACTGAGCCCAGCAACGCTTCTGTGAGAACAGCATCTCTAGTGACAGCTTCCAGCTGTCTAGCAGATGAGAGCACCCAGGTGTCATGGCAAACAGGGAGGGAATTATAACCATCCCATTTTACTGAGAGAGGGATGCTCTTGCAAGACAAAAGGGACAACCTAGTTGGTCTGTTTGACCTGGATGTCCTTAAGTAGGCACTTAAGCTGAATGTCCCTAAGCAGGCACTAAAAATGAGGGTGTGGAGTGTGTTATAGGTTCATAGAGCAAATATAAGAGAATAACTCCAAATAGTTGGATTAACTTTACCATTGGAATGTGGGCTAAGCAATTTTAGACCTACTCCAAATGCTCTTTAAACTTTTGAGTTAAAAAGAGGGGAGTCCAGCAGGACCACCTCGGGGCTCAGCCTGGCACAGCCATCCTGACTCTCGGTGGCCCTGGCAGGGCAGGAGGGGTTGCCATGTGACACAGGGCACAGAATGTAGTCAGAGCCCTGAGCTGGTGCCGTGGCACAGATGATCTCCATAAACTGTGATGACATTAATCTAATGTATGCATTCTCCTAGGAATGTGAATACCAACAAATACAAATCCCATGCAAATCAGGCGCTCACGCAGTATGTGCAAGTGGCTGAACATCTGAGGACTCAAATATTATATCAGAAGTTGTTTGCAGACGTGCCTGTTCCAAAATTTGCTGTTACACCGCCCTGCTGTTACACCCCTTCCCACCATGGGAACCCTCAGGTGAGGGGGAGATGTGCTCCCTGCTACCTTTCAGCTAAAAGACATTTGTGAAGTAAAACCTGGCTTTTCTGCTGGGTTCCTCCTCCTTCCCTAAGCCTGCAGCTCCTTCAGATGCCCATCTGCCTGGGAAGATTCCCCCAGCCTCTCTGGTTTCCCCTTGGGGTGGGGGAAAGGTGGGTGTTAAGCATTCCTCAGGAAAGGAAGTGGTACCCTCTGCCAATTGGCAAAGAGCAAGTGCTGGCACTAACTGCAGGAGAGAAATCATTCACTCACTCTGCAGGAGCGTGTATTGGGAATCCCTCTTCTAGTCCTTGCCTGGCTCTTCCTGCTGCAGCCCAGGTGCTGAAAGGGACTTGGGGGTGTGTGTCCCAAAGGGAGCTGGGAAGCTCCTTGGGATGGTGTCTCTTGGGTGAGAAATCTTTGCATGTCTCAACTGAATGAAGAGGGAAGCAGAGGGCAGCTGAGAGCTTTGCCAGAGCCTGCAGGAATGGAAGGAGGGAGTCAATTTACTGCCCCTCAGCCAGCACCATGGGGTATCCCAGTTGCAACAGGAAAAGAAAAAGATGGGAACAAGTGTGAAACGTGCAAGAACACCAAGTGTAAAACCTCATAGTCCGCGTTTTGGAGTTGTTTTGTTTTAGTTGCTGGGGGAAGCTCAAGAGCCTCAAAGTGGTGCTGGACCTCATGCAATGAAGTCTGATGTATTCAGCAGCATTCATAGGAACACCCCAGGAAGAACAGGGGGAAAATAACCCAGCAGCTCATGTACAGAGGTGATGGGATCCGGGTGGAGGGACTGGGGTGCAGGCACATGGGCCTCAGTGAAAACAAGTAATAGGAGAGGCAGAATGATGTGTTGTTGTAAATACCCAACTGCTCAGGTTATTCCTTCCTCCTGAAACCATAATTGCTTGTGCAATCAAGACATGGGATTTAGGAGAGGTAGCAAGCCTGTCCAGGGTGTTATATCCCACATGAAGGCTGTTCTCCCCTAAAAGTGGGCAGATTTTGTGGTGGCACAGTGAGATTGCTGGTGGAGCTATGAATGGCCTTGGGGAGGGGCCTGTCCTGGCAGTGGCACTGGGTGCTTGCCTGGCTGTGGGAAGGGGGTGTCTCTGGAGTACAGGACTACAGCTTGGAGGGGCGGTTGTGTTTGCTCTTCTGATCTAGAGCTCACAGATATGATGAACAATGTACCCTTCCAGCTTTCTCTTCATTATCCCCTCTGTGCTCTCTGCTGCTCAGAAGGTTCCTTCCAGGGGACTGCTGACTTCTGTGCTGAGAGAAAATAATCTGGTGTCTCTTAGGCAGCGGCAAATGATGTGTGCTGAGATCACATTTACGCTTAGCTGAAGCCCTGCGAGTATTCCATGCATAGCCCCCCTTAATGAAAAGCCCCAACCTCTGCCAGCAGGTTAAGAGTTAGGGCCAGCAACCCCTGGCATGTCGATAAATCTTTGCCCTGTGCTCATCAAATCCCCAGTTCAAGAGGGATTCGCAGGAGGTAATACAAGACTGACCTTTGCTCTGCCATAAATGCGGGTGCATGTGAAGCAGCTCAATCAGCAGGCTCTTTTTTTGGCTGCCTTCACTCGGGGTAGTTTGTCTCACCCAGCAGCTGCAGGATCACTACAGCATCCTGGCAGTACGGTGTGATGTGCTTGCCTCTCCCTGTCCCCTCCTCTGTCAGCTCCTTCAGGTGGCTTTTCCCTCCCCTTTTTGACCCTGTAGGACTGTTTTTCCCTCTTCCCACAACTTCCTGTCTTTCAAAATACTTTGTCATTTTGACAATGTTGATTTTTACTGCAGCAAGGGAAAAATGTGGCTTTTTGTGATAGCCAGATTGCATGTTTGTTCTTTTATTTTTGGCTTCTTAGAGCTTTTTGCCACTTTGCACTTTCTAATTGTCTCTTTTTCTAATCCAGGCACTTATGCTCAAAGCCAACATTTCTTATGGCAATTTTTTATCACCTGCTGGCTAGAACAGAATAGAAAAAAACACACCCAGATTCTGGCTGAAGGACCTAGAAAAGTAGGAAAACATAAAAGCTTATTTTAGGGATTTCTTCTGTGACAGAATAGAAAAAACCCAGTGTTTAGAGGTGAGAGGCCGGGCTGCATGCAGAGGTCTGGCTTAAGCTTTAGAACAGAGTATCTCTGTAACTTGAGTGGGATCCCAGTTCATGTTGGAGAGGAAAAAACCTACCAAAGAGGAATTGCTTGAGCACCCAGATGGTTTGCAGCTCAGGATAATGCATTGGGGGCTGGCAGGAGACAGGAGGTAATGGGCAGGTCTGATGTGCAAGGGAAGTCAAGCAGAGGCGGTGATGGGCACGAAACCCTGATGAGGGAGGTTGTGCTTGCTGAAATGGGATGCTGCAGTGCAAGACTGGCAAAGGAAGGAGCAGCAGTCCTCAATCTCTTGGGAAAAAGGCATCTGTGTGTCTTGAATAGCACTGTCATGTCTGGAGATGGCAGAATTTTTTCAGGACCCTGTAGGGTGACAGTATTTTGCTGAGACTGTGCGCAGGGAGTCGTGGGCTCATTGTTGTTTTTAACATTAGTTAAGCAATAGACTGGAAATCCCACGTGTTTCTTGGAGGCACTGGTATCTGAGCCGTCCTTCCCAAGGTTTGCCTGGGCCCCTGATGTCGCCAGGAGCTGCGGGATGCTGAGCACCGGCTCTGGGGATATACAGCAGCCCTGCTCCTGAGGCAGGAGCGAGCTGCAGAGCGACCTGTGAATGGGCTTGGTCACTCCCACAATTTCAGTCTCTGTGGACACTGATAAACTGAAAGACAGAGGCAATGATGGCAACAGATAATGTTAAAATGTTCGTTGTGGATGGGGAGGCTTAGTGCTAAACAGCAACATTTTGGAACCCTTCAGCACAGCAAGATCCCAGGCAGAGATGACAAGGTCTCTGCAGATGAGAGGAGCACCCGGAGTAGCGCTGTCAGAGGTGGTGAATGGAATTGGGTGTTGATTCCTGTTTACCAGCTGGTGCTGGCTCTGGAGTGAGGGCTTCTGCCTTAGCTGATGGGGTCTGAAGGTTTAGTGATGCACAAGTTCTCCCCTTGAGCCCCGTGCACTGCCCCAACCCCTCGATGTTGGTGCTGCCAGCCCTTCTGGGAACAAGCCCCCAGCCACGGACCATTCCCTTTGTCTGTGGCTGCTGGCCGAGCCTTGGCTCACCAGGACTAATCCCAGCCCAGGTCAGAGTTTGGCAGCCACCGTCCACCTTGGACCACGTGTCTGGAATCCTCTCTCTCCTTCCCAGCTATTGTTTCTGAGGGCCTGTTCACAAAAGCTTTGTCCGCCTGCTTGCTCTGCAGTTGCCCGTGAGCGGGGGCAACCCACCCGTGTTCCCTGGGAGGTTATTCCTGGCTGAGCAAGCTTTGCTCCATGCAACTGATCTGCTTAAGTGCACTTCCCTTCCTTGCTTTGATTCCACTAGTCAGGCTGCAGAGATAACGTCTGTCTTTGTTCTGATGTGAGACCCTTGCGTAGGTACATAATCTTCCTCATAGTGTGTGCTTTAAAATAGATAAAATGCCTTTTCTGAATTGCAGTTTAGATTGATTTTGATAGAGAGGATGGCAGAATCATATACAGAAGAAAATAATCTTTTAAAATGAGAACGGAAGCAAATACAGTTTAGTAGTATACTCGTTACAGAATGAACAGCATATTGTATGTGCTGTGTTAGAGGTATGTTATGAATAACAAAAGCACTGGAGCATTTACATATTTGTTTTCAGAAATCCTGGCAGTTGGATTTCACCATTCTGCGCCTCTTTGCCAGAATCACTAAACAGTGGTACATATGGCTTCTGAAGTACCATATGCCGTGGAAAACGTTAGCTGATGCCTATACTGATGCGACACGCTATAGTCTTTATTTAGATTTTCTTGCAGTTTTGAACAAAGAATATTAGATCATGCAAAACATTGTGCAAGCAGTATGGAGTAGTACATACAGGAAAGCGTAATGCATTGTGCCCAGAGAAAAGCCAGCTAAGAAAAGGGGAAGAAAGGGTGGGTGTCGGGAATTAGAATGTGCACGTGCCAAGAAATGCATCAAAGGGTGGGACACGGCTTTGTGCGGCCAAGGCAGGAGGTTTTCCAGTGCTCGAGGCAGAGTCAAGAGCCGGAGCTCCGTGGATGTGCAGGTTTTGAATCAAGTCCTGTTTCTAAGAGAGGCTCCCTGTTACAAAAAGCAGCACTCAGGCTTAAATCTGAGTACATGCTTGAAATCCTCAGAGAGCAAAGAAAGCCACGTGCATGAGTGCTTTCCTAGAGCCTTCCCTGTAGGAGCAGGGATAACTTCTCTCTCTTCCATATCATTGTCTGAAAATAATGACGACGAACGCAACGACTTTTGCAAGAAGCATCTTGAAAACAAAACAAAATATAGTTTCCCAACACAGCGGCTGCTAAAGCCCAACCTGGCATTAAAAAATTAATCCAGGCTTTTGTTTTGACAAGTTTTTAAAGCACTCTCCCCCCACCCCCGCTTCATCTCGCCTCACCGTTCCTGCACTCACATCCCTGATGTCCGTGACAGTGCCGAATGCTGAGGGGAGCCTGGTGTTGGGGCCGTTGGGAGTAGCCAGAGGAGAAGGTGACCCTGAGGGCAAGGAGAGTGGGGAGCTGTTTCTTGTCACCACGGCTCCCTGCTGGAGCACCACCCCACTCTCCCCTTTCCCTTTTCTTCTGGCTCCTCTGTGTGCAGACCACTGCTCCGGGAACACTTAATAGGCTTAACTATAAGCACTGGAGTAGATCCTGTGGGATTACTCACGTATTTAAACGAAGGTATAATGTTTGGAGAGGTGGGAGAAGCATCGCAGCTCTGTCTCTTGGTTTGGCTCCTGCTCTGAAAGCCACCCAATTCTGGTGTCTGGGGATGGGAGGCTGTGGGGTTCACACAGCCTCTGCCAGAACCGTGTTGGGCTGTATGTGGTACAGCAAGCGTTAAACCACAAAAGGTAGGAAGCTGGGGAAATCTCTTATAATGTGCAGACATGTGTTGGTTGAGGCTGACCAACTAACCAGAACAGAGGCAAACCCAGCACAGAGAGAGTAGCTGGATAAGACTCAGTCCAGAATGCAGTCAGAGCAGAATGACTTCCCGGGGAGGTGAGAGCAGAAGGAAAGGGCTCACAGCTGAGCTGTGCCGCAGATGGCCAGGCAGAGGATATCGGGGAAGCCACTGCCTGTGGGAAGAGCACGTGTGGTGTCAGAGATGGGCTCCCTGTGGAACAGTTGTGCTGACCTGGGTGGGCTCTTGGTGTATATGGGGATTTAACAGCATAGGTAATTTCAGAGGCCAGTCCTGGGGGAGAATCCTGTGGTTCCCTGACTGGCTGAAAGAAGCATGAAAGGCACTGCAAACTGCCAGTGGTCTTTTGTGGTGCAAGCAAAAGTAATGGAGCATTTAAGAAACTGAGGCTGTCACAGGAATTATCTGTGAGGCAAGAGGTAGAGGTGTGTGGGTGTGGGTCTGTGTGTGTGTGTAGGTAGCATCTCACACATTTTATGAACCACTGCCTACCTGAATGGACATAAACAGATATAGAAGACAGAAAGGAAGCTAAGGGAAAACAGGGCTGAGGGGAGCTTTCACTGAATATCTATTTGAGATTGCCTCCCCAGGCTCCCTGCAAAGCACATGGTGGCTCAAATTCAAGCTTCATTCTGTGGATGTAAATTTATTAAATTAATAAGTCAGGAAGGTTAACATCCTTACATCTATCTCCGATCAAGGTATTTTAATTCCTTTTGTAGGAACGAGTACCTTCCAGGAGCTTCTGAGCAGAGGAAAATGGAGCCTCTCTTCCCAGAGAATGATGTTTGTAGCAGTGCCAAGCAGGTGCTCCTCCTTTCCACCTCTGGTCTCCACACCTCTGGTAGGGCAGGGCGGTGAGTGCCCAGCCTGCCCTGGGTGTGCAGCCGCCCCTTTTGGCTGTGAACCAAGCTGTCAGGGCCAGCACTGAGCCCACTGTGTCACCAGCAGGGCAGCTCTCTGGGCTGCAGCAGGTAGAGCCCCAGAGGGGAAGGACACCTGAGCCAGGCTGCTCCCTGAGCAGGTCAGTGCAGCTCCCTCCCCTGGCCTGGATGGTTTTCCCGGCTGTCCTGGCGTGAATCTCCCTGCGTTGTTCTGTGTGTCCTCCGTAAGCACAAGCAGGCCATTTGCTGCATTAGCCTCATTATGCTTCCTTTCCAAAAAGCTTCCACCGGCGTCTGCCTTGTGGTTTGGAAAGGGGTTAATGCTTTCCCCTCCCAAGCCTCAGCTCACCATCACATCTCCCTTGTGCTGCAATTATTGAATGACACTTCACAACTTCATCTCCTCTCCTGCTACATCTGCTTGCTGCTCCCATGTGCAACCCCGCTCACATCCCAAACATCTAAATGCATTGTTTCCTCTGTTTCTCCTGCCAGCATGGAAAGGAGCCATCCCTGAAGCAGGATTGCCTTTGAGCTGGCAGCAGACGAGTGATTGGCATTGGGCAGCGCTGCTGAGACTCTGGCAGGCCGTTTAGCAGAGAACCTTGGCTAATGAATGTCATCCACACCTAGCAGATGTGCCACTGCCTGCCATGCCAGATTTTTGACATAATACAGTGCTGCTGGACACCACAGTGCTTGGGAAAAGCCAGGGAGAGACTCGTGCCTCCAACGTGGCGTTTAGTCCCGCTCGTGCTCTGCGGGAGAAACTAAACCTGCGGGGGGGCGGGAAGCACATCCTCGTCTCCCGGCCCTCGACCCTGCTTTTATTGGTGCGTAAATCGTATTTGTATTGCTTTCACTCATGTGCCGGGGAATCTTAAAAGGAAAACCCACCAGCTTTTTTGGTCCCCTGGGCTCCCAGCCCCGGCTCCTGCTGGGCCCTCCAGCCTCCCGCCGGGTCCCAAGACGGGGAATCGAGCAGGGGGCTCAGTGTTCCCCCCGGGAGCTGGGATGGCTGCGGGCAGGTTCTTAGCACCTGCATCTCGCCGCCGGCAGCATCCCGGGTTTCGACTTTCCTCTCCTGCCCTCCATCGGAGGGAAGCAGCATTCGCCGGGCACAGCGGGGGGCCAGGGGGGAGACCGGCCCCCCCCCGGGCGCCCCGAACCCCTCCGGGTTTTCCGGGACTCCCCCTCACCCCGCCCGGCGCGCGAGTGGGGACGGTGCCGCCTCCTAATCCCGGCGTAATCCCGGAGAGCGGCGGTAGAGCGGGCGGCCGCTAATCCCGACCCGCCGCCGCTAATCCCGGCCCGTGTCCGTGGGTCGCTGCCCGTGTCCCCGCGAGCCGGGGCCGATGTCCCCTCCCCGGAGCGTGCGGTGGGGTCCCGGCTCGAATCCCCAGCTCTCGGGGAACGTAAAAAAACCGGTTAATGACCTAACTCGGTCATTAACCCGCTGTCTGCCCGGGCGGCGGCGCAGGAAGGGGCGGGGGCCGCTCTCGGGTGGCCGCTGCCC
>WEIU01017065.1:101433-122846 GCA_013389925.1 Aegithalos caudatus | reverse complement strand
CCGGGTGGGCATCGGCTTCCACCTCCAGCTGCACCCCGACGGACGCGTGGACGGCGCCCACGACGCGAGTCCGCTCAGTGAGTGGGGAGCGGGAGGTCTGGGGGGCTGCCGCGCCCGGGCCGGGGCGGTGGGGCTGAGCATCCCTATCCTTGCGGGCTTCCCACCCCCGCGGCGGGCTGACAGAGCCCCTCGCTCCCGTCGCCCTCACCTGGGGTGAGCTGCAGCCTTGGCGGGCCCGGGAAGGGGCATTTGGGATGCCGGGGTGGTGGGGGGATTGTGTTTTGTGGGCTCTGAGAGAACTGCCCGTCTTCCTCTGGCTGCCCCGGGGGTTTTCCCGACCCGAGGAAGTGAGTCCGTGGGGATGGTGTGAGAGCGTGCACTCTCACCGTAGCCCCTTGCCGGGCACCTGGGGGAGAAGATGCTGCCCCTTTTCGGTCCTTTCCCTGTGGGACTTTTCCATCCCTCTCTCTGCATTCTCATTCTCCCAGCACAGCGATAGGATATATTCGGTTTAAAAATAGGACTGAGGCTGACATTCCCCTGAGAGAAAGCTGTGCTAACTCATGGCTTATCCTCTGGTCGGAGTTGCCATGATATCCTGCTAGAGGGAATGAAATGGCAGGTGGGGATGAAAAATCACTTTGAGAGCCCAAGGGCTCGGGCCCGAGGTGACCCTGGCAGCGTGCGTGGCACAGCTGTTGGAAGCGTTCATGGAGCAGCCGCCACATCTGCCCAGGACCAAGGAATTTGGGGCCCAGGCTGTGCCTTGGCCCCCACGAGGGAGAACAACCCCTGGGCAGGGATGCTGGGAGCCCAGGAACTCTGCTCGGGGCTTCGTGGGCACAGCAGGCACGTGGCCTGGAGGGGCTGAGAGGATGGACAGGGAAATGGCTGTTTGGTTTGGAAGGGCTGGTGGAAGTTTGGCGCTACAGCTGCCCTGCAGAGAGCTGAATTACGTGCAGTTCCTTCCTCCTTTACCTGAGAAATCCCCCCCGGAAAGGCCACAGTGACACCAGCTCCACGTGTCGGAGCAGAGCCAGCCTTGGCCAGGGATGTGTGCTGCTCAGGGGGGGGTGTGGTAAGGAGGCCCTCAGGAGGAAGGAGTTGGTTTTTTTGGCAGGGAAACCCTGGCTTTGGCCCCTGGGAAGTAGGGCTTCACCCTGGGCAACCCCAGTAAATGGGAGTATGTCTGCCATGGCAGCAAAAGACAGGAGGTTTTGGGGTGCCCTTGGGAACAGCCGGGTGTTTGAAAAGGCAGTCTCCTTGCTGCAGTGGGGCTGCAGACCCTCATAGCTTGTGGCACCTGGGGTGAGGGCCATGGCAGCCCATAACCCCCCCAAAGTGCCCTCCAGGCCCTTGGTGCTGGGACTTGGGTGCCTCAGGGGGATGTGCTTCCTCCTTAAAATAAACATGGGAAGTGGTGATCTGATACCCAGCCTTGGGGGATTTAACATGGCTTGGTGTTTGCTCCTGGCATGTTAATCCCAGACCCTTTGGGGGCCAGGCGAGATGCTCTGCCGGCTCTTTCCTCTGAGGCTGGAGCTGGGCAGCAGTGCCAGCTCCCCAGGGTACAAAGGGTGTGCTGGGAATGTGGGGCTGCCCCCCAGCTGGCAGGGGTCAGTGGGACACCCAGCCCTCTGCTTGGGTTACCCCACAGCTCCTGGGGAGGTGACGTGTGGCTGCTGTCGCTGAGGGATGCTCGGAGGTGGCAGCTCTTCTGTCAGATGAGTCGTGGGTCCTCCATGCCCCATCTGGGGCCAGGACTCCCATCATGCTCAGAAAATTCCCATTTTTCCTATGGCTGGGGGGCACAGCATCACATCCCCCAAGCCCTGCTGAGAGGACGGGGTGTGACTGGACTACCTCCAGTCCCACTGACTTCCCAAGTTCAGTGTCTGCAGGATGAGGATGGGCAACTCTGATTCCAGCAGGCTGGTGTAGGTGCAGGGGACTTTTCCCACCCTTGGGAGAGGTTTCCCCAGGGGTTAACTTCTTCTACCACAGCCCATCTGGGAATTGTGCCGCAAAATGGAATTAAAAAAAAAAAAAAAATCCAAGCCCCAGACACTACCCTGTATCCATCCCAGAGTGGATGGAGGCCGCTCTGTGAGGCAGAGGGATGGAGCAGGAGCTGGGTGGAGCCAGGCAGATGAGGAGCAGAGACGTGGGAGAGGAAATGCAAATCTATCAGACTGAGTTGTATTTATTTTTTCTCTGTCACACCGATGTGAAAAGAACTGTGATTTATTTTGGGATTTCTGTCATCCTAGGTATTTTGGAAATATTTGCTGTGTCTCAGGGGATTGTAGGAATACGAGGAGTTTTCAGCAACAAATTTTTAGCGATGTCAAAAAAAGGAAAACTCCATGCAAGTGTAAGTAACACCCTCACCCCTCCTTATCAGTATGTGTTGTTTATTAAAGGCTTTCTGACACCTCCACGTGTCGGCACAGCGACAGTCCCAGGCAGGGCCCTGGCACCAGGGGCTGCCGGGCTGGCTCCATGCCGGCAGCACCGGCGCCACGCAGACAGAGAGGGGACAGGTGGAGCTGAAGCCCCCCAAGCCCACCTTCCCTACTTAGTGCATTTAGCCATGCAAAGTGGGCCTTTTTCTGTGTGCAGTGGGGTATCTGCATCGGCAGAGCCCGTTCTTTGAGCACGGCTGGGTTATTTTTAGCCACTTCTGCAGCAGATCGCACAGAAGGGTTTAGCCAAATGTCTCCCGGCGAGCAGCACTTGTGGCGCCGGCAGCCCTGGGGCTCGGGCTGGCTTTGCCTTTGGAGACAAGAGAACCCTGGAGAGGCTGGGGCAGGTGAGGCCCAGACTGTGCAGGTATGTTGCAGCCAGAGTGGGAAAAATCCTGGTAACTTTGCAGGATGTTTTCCTGAAGGTTGAGGTTTCCCTGCAGGTCTCATTATGTTTTTTCCGGCTTTCTGCATCGAATGAATCCTAAAGTTGTTTCACTGCTTGTTTCAAGCTCAGGGTGTTGCTTCCCTGTTTCTTGTTGTCAGTTCCAGGGATCATTTAAACAAACACAGTGAACTGTGCTTACATGAAAGTCGGTGCCTTTGAAGGGTATGTGTACCTATGCCACCCTGAGAAGGGCATTTTTAAGGCAGCATCTCATCCCTGAGGGTGGCTCCCAGAGAAGCCCAGTCAGGACTGATGGCTGGGGAAAGGGAAAGGTGGTTGCCCACTGCAGCTCTGAGAAAAACCTCCTGGTCCCAGCGTGGATGTCACGGATGTGCTTGCGCTGCCCAGGAAGATTTATGAACTCACCTCTCTCTCCCTCTAAGTCTTTATGGAGTGTTGTTCCTGAAGCCTATTGATGCTTAAAGGATGAGCGTGCGCTTGCTTGTTTTAAAAAATAAAGTGGGAGTATGGATAGTCTCCAGGGGAAAAGGGGAATGGTTCCATGAAGGAAAACGTGAGGTGAGAGCAGAGAGGCAGAGCAGGGGGAGAGGGAAAGGATGGAGAAGAGAGGGGAACAGGCGGAGAGCGATGGCCGGACCCTCCGGAGCCTCCCCTTCTGGCGTACAATGGGCCTCTTATCTGAGCTGAAGCCTTGATTTATGCCCTGGCACAGGCAGAAATTAAATCAAGCCTTGTTGGTGCGTGGTTAATTGTTGACACACAAAGGGCAGGGCGAGAGAGGGACCTCAGTCAGGAGGGTCAGGGCAGGGGTGAGGACACATGATGCCCTGTTCGGGTGAAAGCCACAAATTTGTAGAAACTTGACCCAAGTGTCTAAAGATTGCTGGGCTAAACAATGCCAATAATGCAAACCCGGCATCTGTTGTTCTTTCCTGCACTGGCAGGACCGAAGTTATTTCATGGCCTAATGAGTTCTGAGCAGTACAAAGCATGTCCTGTGCCCGTCACTCAGGGCAGCACTTTGATATGGGAGTCAGGCCGGGGACTTTGTGCTGAACCACAGACGGAAGTCATTCCTGCAGGAATTTGGGCTCCTTCAAAACTCACTCTCAGGGTCAGCTCCATCCCAGCTTGGTGTTTTACAGATGCTCTCCTCCTCTTTCTTTTCTTCTTTTTTTAAATTTTTTTTTTATGCTAGCTTAATTAAATTACTGAGTGGCTCATTTTTAGAGGCACTAGCTTCAGAAAATGACAGTGATCCCAGCAATTATCAGTTGCATGCACAGATGGCTTTTTCCTCGTTGATAAATCCTTGCTCTCCTGTTTGTCCATTTTTAGCACTGAGCGGGTGGGAGGGGCTTTGTGCCTGTCCAGCACAGACCCCAGAGGGCGGATTTGCCCAGGTAATTCTCCTTTTCCAGGAGTTGCAGCAAAAGCCACATTCCTCACTGGGGCAAACCTCTGCTTAACTGGATTTGAAATTTAATAGACTTCAGGACTGCTCTTGCTGATTGTCTCTGGAGCTTTGCAGGACAAATCCAATGTGCTGTGGCTGCCCTGCCTGCCCTGTGTGGGGAAAAAATGGCTCTTCCAGACTGGAGCAGCCCAGTGATGAGCTGAGAGGCCAGGATGTGGGGAAGTCTGACAGGGTCATGGTGAGGCAGCTGTTAATGTGCTTCCCAGGGCAGGACAGGGGCTTCCCTCCACATTTGGGACATCCTGACTGAGCACTGGACTTCAGGGAGCATTGTGGGTCAGCAAAGCCTTGCTGGGGAAGGTGAAGGGCTGCATGTGGGGGGAACAGCAGGGAGGGTGTAGGAAAGACAGGGAGAGCAAAAATTAGTCACAGAGGCGACATCCCTCAGAAGCAGCAAGCTAAAGAAGACCTAATTCCAAGTGCAATGAGGCAAAATGTGCGTGGCAGGTTGTGGGCTCTGTCACTTGTGCTGTAAGGCTCAACTTCTTTGGTTAAATTTGGGCTTTCCGACGCTTTTCTTGCTGTTACAAAGCCCTGCTGGGGGTTGGGTCATGTCGCTGGTTTCGAGGTTGGAGAGCTCAGCAGCGGTTCGGAGAGGTGTTGCTGTGAAATTGATCTGGAGAAGCTTTTAGGGCACCAGGTACCACGCCCACCATCAGGTTAAAGTCTGGCACAGGATTTGGGAAGGGCTGCCGGAAGCTACGGCCGGGTGGTCCCAGGGCCATGGGCACGTAGGTGGGAGTGCTAGGATGTGATCTTTTCTTTTGGAGTGCTGTTTTTGGAGAGAAGGGAAGGGCACTGCTGGGGCAGGAGGGGACAGGAGGTAAGGTGCCCGCTACTGGGGCAGCCCAAGCCTTTTTATTCCCAAGAAAGCCCAAAGCCGGGTGGCAAGCAGCTACTGAAGTACCTGCACTGGGGGTTTTCCAAACAGTCGGGTGCTCGGCACCTTCAGCGTTGGTGCCCCGTGTTCCCACCCGCTCCTTAGGGCCTGGATTCGGGAGACAGCCAAACCAGCAGGCGTTCGGGGGTGGGGGGACAGGCATCACCTGGCCTTTGCGAGCGGTGTCCCTTCTTCTTGTCCCCGCAGGCCCGCTTCACGGTGGATTGCCATTTCCGGGAGCGCTTCCAGGAGAACAGCTACAACACCTACGCCTCGGCCGTGCACCGCAGCCCCCGCTCGGGCCGCCAGTGGTACGTGGCCCTCAACAAGAGGGGCAAAGCCAAGAGGGGCTGCAGCCCCCGCGCCCGGCCCCAGCACGTCTCCACGCATTTCCTGCCCCGCTTCTGGCAGCCGCAGCCCCCCGAGCTCGCCTTCACCGTCGCCCTCCCCGAGAAGAAGCCCCCGCCGCCCAAGCCCAAGGCCGTCGCCCCGTCCCCGCCTCGGAAGAGCCCCAGCCCCGTCAAGTACCGGCTGAAGTTCCGCTTTGGGTAGTGCCACGCCGGGGATGCTGGCGCTGGAGAGACCGGGCGCCGGGGAGCTTTCTGGGAGAGACGTGTCTCCCTCTGCAGAATGGACACGGGGAAGCTCCCAGCCGGCCGTGCCGGGATCGAGGTCTCCTCCGAACCGCACCAGCTGGGCGGTGTCCCCGGACGAGCGGCTCGGGTTTGCCAAAGAGAATTCCTATGGTGAGCTGGAAGCACTGGACGGACCTCGGGTTAGCGTTCTGTTGTTGAAAGGACTAGAAAGGTACCTCTACAGCGAACGTATTTTCTTACCTTGTTTTCACTAGTGACTCCTTTGACAATCATTTTCATACGAGAGAGATGTTCAGAGCCAAGCGGTTTTGTTTGTTTTTCTTGCATCTCCTTCTTGCTGCACTTTTTCCTCTGACCATACCTCAGGCACCTTATACCCAGGTCTGCCCCTTTCCCTTCTCTTAGAAGCCAGCTCTTCCCTTCCACAAATAAAACAGAGAGACCAAGCCCTGCAAATATCTGTCGCCTTATCTGTGGTACGAGGTGGTCCTCAAACTCTTTGTTGGCAATAATAGACGTGTGTATATATATGTTTTGTGAGGGTTGCAGACTTGGGGAGGGTGGCTGTTTGCAGCCCACTCCTGGTGGTCTCTCCCGTTCTTCCCTGGACAGCTGGAGGAGCGAGTCTCTTCCCGTCCATCCGGGTACAGATTCGATGCCTGCTTTAAAATACCTCTGCCATGGTGCCGGGGCGTTCCTGCTCCCTGGAGGAGTCCTTCCGCAGGTATCCCCACAGGATAGGGATGCCTGTAGCCCCCAGGTGCCCTCCGGTTTCATCCAACAGTTTTTGCTGCTGATTTATTTTATCACTCTCAATACATTTGCAGAGGCAGGGAGCAAGGTTTTTATTTTACAGTGAGCGTGGCAATAAATGCTGTTACAGCTGCTCGTCCCTTTCGGGAGTGCTTTTCCCACCCAGGTTGCCTGGTGGCCCTGATGTTGAATTGTTTCTCCCGTGGAACAGTCGTGCATATGGAGTTTGTAATCAGTGTTTGGCAGTGTTGCTGTATGTACAGGCACTGGTAGCGTTGAACCTCACCGGTGAAGCCTTAATAGGAGCCCAGGTGGGCTCAGGTTGGCAGAACCCCTCAGGACCTGAGCCCTACCAGCGTCCAGCAGAAATAATTAGCCTTCTCTCTGCATCTGATTACGGTACAAATGGCTGTTTCCATTGGAATCGTGGTTCTTTTGCCTTTGTCACCTTTCTGGCAGCCCCTGGCCAGACACGCATGCTCCATGTATGAGGATGGATGGGGACGCTGGAATAAAATTGTTGTGTTTCATTTTATAATCTGATGGTGTGGTCTCCTTGCCTTGTGTGTGCCTTCTTTTTTCCCCTGAAGGAAAAAAAAAAAGAAGAGTGCTGCAAAACTGGCGGCTCTGTGTGTTTCTGTTGGATTGGGATTTGCCAGCGTGGTGTTGGTGATGGAGTGGAGTGAAGCTGAAGGGATGCCTGTGCTCCCTTTGCTGTGCCCCCCAAACTGTGTCCCGGGATGTCCCTCCTCTGGAGTGGCTGTTCAGACCTGAGNGAGCGGCTCTTTGGACCTGGGTCACAGCAGGGTCAGGTGAACAGGGGTGTCCTGCGCTCCCCATCACTTCCAGCCAGGCTGTCTGACTGTGCATGGACAAAATCCAAGCAAAGAGCTCTCAATTCATCTCATTAGTGAGCGAGTGGAATCAGAGCCTTTGCAGGTGCTGCCCCAGCCCAGGCAGGTGTGTGGAGCTNATTATTATTATTATTATTATTATTATTATTATTATTATTATTTTAACAGGATACTCTTACAGGGAAAAATAAACAAACAAACAAAAAACCACAACAACCCAAACAGATGTTTTGCTGTCGCGGTAATAATTAAAACACAGTCATGCTATTGAAACAAAGAGGTCTGTGCCAGGGAGCGAGCAGCCCCAGCAGACACTCCCTGTTCCTGTCGGACACCCTTCTTTAAGGGAATTCCCTGGGCTTGCTTAGCAGCAGGGCCTGAGAGTATGGTTAATATTTATTTTAAATTTAAAATTTAAATTGATTTTTTGGGGTGTTTTTCTTTTCAGCCACCTCAGAGGTACTGCTGCGGTGCTGGGGAACACAAGCCAGAAACCAAAGCTAAAGAAGATTCCCAAGTTCCTTTTCCAGACAATCGCCACCTTCAGAGGAGGCACAAATCCACATGGAGCTGAGGAAGGGGATGCAGTGGGTACAGCAGAGTGCAGTGAGCTGGCACTGGCCCTCAGGTCCCCGGTTTTGGAGATACTAATTGACATTTTGAGAGGAAAAAAAAGCCTTCCCATCCTTTTCCACCCCGTCTTTCTATGTCTTGTTGCAGATCCCCCAAAAGGATTTGTGTGCGTCCTGCGCTCCTGAATGCGTGGCTTGGAAGGAGCATCCTTTAGCAGGAGTGAGAGGAAGAGGGTTTTGTACGGAGATGTCGAATTCTGGCAGGTGAGAAGAGAGAAATCAGCAAATGTAAGAGCTGAAGGTTCCCTTATGGTGCCTCGGGGGTCTCCGGGAGAGTTGGGGTGGGGCTGTGGCCAGGGCAGGGGTGTCCACAGCCCCCTAAAAGTGATCCCAGAGTTCCCTCCCGCCCATCGCCCAGGTGAGCGCGGCTCCGGTGGGAAGGCTCCGGGAGCTGCCGGGCTGGGGCTCGGCTCCCGGGCGGGGCCGGGCTCGCTGGATGAGCTCGTCGGGATCTCCCGGCTTCCCTGGGGAACGATCGCTCCGCCTGTCCCCGGGAGGGAGGGAGGGAGGTGGCGCAGACCTTGACATCCCCCAAGCAGGGCTGGAGTCCGTCGGCAGCGGTGGCCGGGGAGCATCGAGGGGTACCGGGGCGGGCACGGCGGTGCTGGGCGTTCCTGGGTCGGCACCGCCGGACCGGGGGTCTCCCGTAACCCGGGAGCGGCTCTCCCGGCCAGCCTGCCCCGAGTGCAGCTCTGGCTTTTGGGGTGTCTGCTGCTGATGGGGGTGTCCCCACCTCTGCCGAGAGCCAAAGTTTGGCGCAAACATCTGTCCGGAGTGCGGGGTGACCTGACAGTGGGGCTGGCTCGGGCGGGCAGAGGCAGCCTTGTGCTGGTCCAGAAATGCGAAGGAGATCCCCCACGGTGCTCATGGAGTACGATTTTGGCGCTGAATCGTTCCCAGGGACACATCTGCTTGAACCAGCTGCATCCCAGCAACAAAGGGTCCCAAACGCCGGGATTTGGATCTTTGAAGCGCCAGTGCGCGCTGCTTGGAGGAAACTCTCTGGGCGGAGGGATGCCCGCAGGTCCCACACTCGGGAGACAGGGCCGGTCGCTTGAGATGCGCTCCCAGAGAGCAGCTGCCAGCTCCCGGCCGGGAGGCAGGAAAGGCGGCCGGGTTGCTTGGCGTGGGAGTGCGGAGGGAATCCCTTATCGCTCGCCCCGTGGCTGCCGGTGCTGGGGTCCCCGGTCCCTCGGTGCCCGTGTGTCCCTCGGGGCCGTGGGCCTCCTCCAGAGGCAGGAGCTTGGCATCCACCCCTCCGGGCACGCTGTTCCCCCAGAGGTAAGGGGGATAACCTGCGTCATCCTCCCGGAGCTGTGGCCCCGAAATGTGTATTTTTCCAATGCTTCAGGTGCCGGAGGAATAATGGGGGTGGCTCATGAGAGGGCCAAGCGTCTGTTTCCACTGTGGAAGTTGTCAGAAGGGATGTGATGGTTTTGTGGAGTGTGTTACCGTGGCTGTGGTTACAAGGTAAAAAGTCCTTTTACTTGGGATGTTTTACTGTGGATATTGTTACGATGTGTCCCCGTTCCTTTACGCGGGATGTTTAACTTGCATTGAAAAAGCCTTTGACTTTTGTATGGATACAATCCCCGAAAGTCTCTGGGAAGGGCAGTTCAGGCAGAGCTTTTGCAATTTTTGGGGTTTAGGCTTTTATTTTGAGCTCTGTCTTCTCGAACTTGTCACAGCATGTGCTTGCTGTGAAAACTGAGTCTGCCTCGGAAATTCTGGGCTTTGCAGTCACGTATTATCATATCTCGTGTCTGGTTCCCTCTGATTTTTTGTTCTTGCCCTTTCTCCACTCTGTTTCCCTCTGTGTACGTCTTCAAACACTTACTTGCGTGCTTTTCTGGCCTCTTGAGGGAAATAAATTAACAACTACCATAAGTAGTAGTTTGGGGGGGGACCTTGCTATGAGGAGCTAAAAAACATTTTTATAGCACTTACTTTGTCAGCACAGTGAGTGAACAGGAAAATCACTGAGCAGCTTCCTTGTCCTGTAGAATTTCCACCCCCCCCCCTATCGTCTTTTTTTTTTTTTTTTTTTTTTTTTTTTTTTTTTTTTTTTTTTTTTTTTTTTTTTTTTTTTATCATGAGATGATTATGGAATAATTTAATAGCATGTGTCAAACGTCTTTGGTAGCATTTGTGGGCCAGGAACATTTGTGCTGCATAGTTCAGCTATTGCCATACCTCATATGCTATCCCCTTTTAAGCTCCTAGTTCAGGCAAAAACTGACTTTTTTTTTTAAATGCTTTTTTAATTTTTTTTTTTTTTTTTTAATTTTGCAGAATTGACTCTATAAAATCATAGAATCACAGAATGGTTTTGCTTGAAAAGGACTTTAAAGATCATCTCATTCCACCCCCACCATGAGCAGGAATAACTTCCACTAGACCATGTTGTTCCAAGTGCCGTGTAATCTGGCCTTGAATGTATCCAAGGAAAATAATGGGAGCCTTTTAGTCCACACTTGGGACACAGGACTTGAGTCATTCATCCAGGAAGGTTGCTTGGGTCCAAACAGAGAGGGGTTAGCTGCTGAGTGACATCTTTGTGTCCTCTTTGGTAAACAAACTCGTGTTTAATGCTTTTGGAAATACCAGCAAGTGGCCACTATTCATCACAATGAGGCTCCAGCCAGACCTCATTCCCACCTGAGGAATTGTGTTCACCTTTGGCCTTGCACAACAGCAGCTTCCAGGTAAGTGTCCCAGGGCTAAAAGAACCCTACAACCACAACAAGAGAGTGCCTGGGCTGCCTTTCTGCTCCCCTGTGAGCCAGTGGCTGCTGTGCAGCTGCCATTTGCTGTAGGCTTCCATAATTCCCATGTTATTTGAAGGGTTGCTCCATAGGAACCTTTCAGCCAGGCAGAACTCAGCAGGGCAGAGTGAAGGCGAGCAGAGAAGAACTTTTGTAGTTGTGGTTTAAATGTAACGGGGTTTTCTCAGGAGCTAAGGCCTCTGTTTTATTTTTCTTGGCAGATGTAAATTAGAAATAACATTTTAACTTTGTTAGGAATCTCTAAGTGAGCTCAAGGTTATTTTTCTCTTTCTGTTTTGGCTTCTGTTGTCCCTTCTGGGACGAGTCCTGCTGCCCTGCTGTGCACCTCAAACAGGTGTCTGTGGCACTGCCCTGCTCCCTGGCCTGGTTTCTGGGGCTGTGAGGAGGAATTCCTTGAGGGCCCTGACAACCCAACCTGTGCCACAACTCCATGCTGAGATGTCTCTGCCCAGTGCCACCTGCAAGGTAAGGGGCAGTGGGTGGAGCAGGGGGGATGTTTAGGATTTAGGGAGCCTTTGTGCCTCAGGCTCTGGTGCTTCCCCTGGTGTAGCCAGCTCTCTGGTTGTCTTCTACACAGGATCCACATCCCAGGTTGCCTCTGCTGAGCAGGATAAGCAGGGTGTGATGGGGGAAGAACCCCCCCAAAACAGAGCTGGAACTGGCCTTGATAAGACTTTTCCCTGGATGAGAGGCTGCTGTTTCCATGCAGAGCATGGGGCCGGAGCTGGAGGTGCTCCTGCCTGTCTCTGTGCAGGGCTGTTACAGCCGTGTCCCCAGAACACAGGAGTTGTGTCCAGTCACTGGGAATGCAGCCTAGGGTACTTGGCCTCATATAGGGGCCTGTTTTGGGTGTAAAACACCCAATTTTTAGATGGCCTAGAGGTATTTTTTTGAGCTAGGAGGAATGTGAGGCTGACTGGTCAGGTTGGTGCCTGAGAAGGGACAGAGAGGGCTGCTGCTTGGTTAATACACCAGGGGGGCAGGAACACAGGGATATTCCTGCTGTGCAAATGTGGCTGGGAGTAGGACAGCAAGTGGCCAAGCTGGGCTTTGTTCCTTAAATCCCAGAACACCTGGACTTAATTTCCATCAGTCAGAGAAAGGGTATGAACCCTGGTGCCAGCTATCCTGGGGCACTGGACTGGTGTTACAATCTCCTGTATTATCTTTTGCATTTTGTGATTCTCCCTTGATCAGAGAGGGCAGAAAATGAAGCAGGAGGTGCAGTTTGTTTTGTTTCTGTGGTCTCCAGGCTCGAGGCAGCTGCAGAGCACTTTGGTTTCAAATATTCCTAGCAAACACAGTCAGCTCAAACCTCTCCCTGGCGCTCCTGGATCCTTCTGTGCCACTCCTTCTCTGATCCTTTACCTGGGAGGTGTGGGCTGAGAAACACCTGCCCCTACTGGATGCATTTTTACACATGTAAATTTAGATTCTTAGGAAAGTAATCAGGTCTAATGAAAATATTTTCTGTTTACAAAACACACAGAGAAAGCAGGTGTTTTGGCACACTTGTTAATAGTAGGTCTGGCACTTTGTTTCTTCTGTTTTTTCTTATGCTGTTTTTAGGGAGACCCCTAAACTGGAAAATTAAAAGTGAGGGAGAAAAATGTTCCTTTTTATTTTCTAAGTATTGCATTGGATTTTGTTATGTCAAGTGATACCACCAAAATATAATCTGAATATTTGAGCTTCAGGACTCTCCAGTTCATTCTTTTAATGTGTTTCAGTGACTGGAGGTGCAAGAAACACCAAACACCAAGGCACTTCTATGTCTGTAACATTAAGTGCAACATCTTTAAAGCCAAGTCATCAGTGTGGGTTTTCACCTGTGTTTTTATGGTCTAAAGGCATTTCTTGTGTCCCAAAGGCAAAAAGAGACCTGCCAAAAGCAGGCTTCTGTTGCATATCTGGGATTTCAGTTTGGCATTGGATTCTTCCCTGCAGTCTTCTCTTGGGCTCTTGTGCCAGAGGGGCTCTGACTCCAGGCCCACACAGGGTGTCTGTTGCTTTGATAAGTGGGAAATAAATGGATCAAGTCCATCAGGAAAGCAAAAGCATCCCTGAGGTTTGTTTGGCCAAAGATAGAACACGAGGGTGTCCGAACTAGCAGTGGGTGTGGGTGCTGATACTTTTGGGTTGTTGGTGCTCCTGGCCCTGCAGAAGTCAGGGCAAGGCTGAAGGAAGGAGGGAAGCTGCCACGGCTGCAGCTGAAGACCATATTGGCTGTTTCCAACAGCTTGGTCCAGAACTGGGAGAACTGCAAGGATAGCTTTCCTTCTTTCTCTCTTGTTGTCCCTGAAGTAGAGAACCTAAGCAATTTTTCATAATTCCAGGTGTTACATCCTTAACATTCCCAATACAATGTAAAGTATCTTTTCAAGAGGTGTGTTTGGTTACATTTAGGCAGGGGATTTGTTAGGCTGGCAGAAATGCTTTCTCACCTGGAGGTGTGTTACAGTAATCCACATGAGAATTAATTTGTTGTCATTTTTTACCTTCTTTTCTTTATAGCTGGGGGAAAATATTTGGCATAAATGAATCAAATGTGTTTATGTACTTCCTATCTAGAGTGGTGGTTTGTTTATGAATCCTCAAGCAAATGAAACTGGAACCTGGGAAATGGATTTGCCTGTGGATTCCTGCAGTTCACAGTCTGCTGGATCAGGGTTCTTTTGGACAAGATAGCTGTGAAGAAAGTGTGAACTCTAGCTAAGATGAGCTAAACACTTACAAAAGAGAAATGGTTTCAAAAGAATTGGACTTTTTTTCCTTGTTGGGTAGCGGTGCCTCAGGCAGGGATGCTCCAATAACTGCTCCATCTTCCAGCTCCTCCCACCAAAAATGCCACACAAACTCACACCCTGAAAGCACCAAATTTGGGGAAGGAGAAAGGAAAGGGAAGCAGCTCGAGGCCTGCAGACTTGTGCAGAGCAGTTGCTCTGAGCTGAAACCCTTCCCTGGGCTGAAAGGCGTGTGCCAAAAGTCCGATCCTGGGAGGTGGAGGAGGCCTTGGCAGGGCTCCCTCCTGGGCACTTGGCTCCCACAAACACCTGCCAAGGCTCCCTGTGAGGTGTTCCCATGGTCTGGCTGCACAGATCCCGGCTGGGTGGGAGTGCAGATGTGCTTGAGGCCGGCAGGGCCCTCAGCATTCTGTGTTGAGAGGGATGCACGGAGTTCTGGCACCCTCGTCCCGAGGGAGCTGCACCCAGCCAGGCCACACCTTTGCCAAGGCGTTGCACAGTTCCTTCAGCAGCACTGGATGTATCAGCAGGGTCCTATTTGTAGCTCCACTCCCTCCCAAATGGGGGTTTTTCTGCCCCAAAGCAGGCTGCCAGCCTGCAAGAGGGTGTTTTTCTTCCCCTACCCAAATTGCCATCTCACTGTGGAAGTAGTTAAAAAGATGCTTCTGAGAAACTGGTTCTCAAGTGTCTTTCATGATTGTTGATTGAGTACAAGAGGTGGGAATAAATGCATTTGCTTTGACTTGACAGCTGGATTATGCATTCTTTTCCCCTGCTAATTTGTTCCTATAGCCTCTTCCATTTTCATCTGCCATTCCCTGCAGTTTTGCTTTCGCTCCTGCCAAGAACTTGGTGCTCATTTTCACTGTGCTTTCTTTTCTAGCTGCTAACTTGAGGCTTGGTCTTCTGCAGCACATTATGAATCCCACAGCCTTCTCCTTGATAGCTGTGGGTGGTGGTTTTTTTTTTTTTTTTTTTTTTTTTTTTTTTTTTTNGTTTTTTTTTTTTTTTTTTGTTTTGTTTTGTTTTGTTTTGTTTGTTTTTTGTTTTGTTTTGTTTTGCTTTTGTTTTTTGTTTTTTTTTCCTTGGCCACTGTGTTTTGGTGATGGTGTCAGGGAGTGGAAGGTGTTTCCTTCCTGCACAGGGATGGAAGCACGTGCCTGCTCTCAGGGCTCCCTTCTCACCCCACTTGGAGCTGCCTGTGATTGGGGAATTGCTGTCCAGATTGCTTGCTCCCATCACAGAACTCTCTTATTTTGTGTTTGGAACTCAAGCTATCAAAGGAAAAGCCCTTGCAGGACAGTGACAGGATGTGTGGAGCTCAGGGTCTGGGTTATTGATGTCTCCCCCGATGTACTTCATTTTTTGTGAAGGCCTTTCAGGCATGCTCAAATATCCTTAAATTCAGTCCATGCACTTGGTCTGGATAGGAAAACAAAAAAACTGCTGGGCAGAAATGGAGTGCTGTTGTGGAATATTGAAAGGCAGTGTGTACCTTTTCCCTTGAACTTTTCCAAGTTTTTGATGTTACATTCCCACCTATGTGAAGAAGCAGGGCTAAAAGGCTGAAAATCCTTTTTCTTTTCCTGAGAACATCTTCCACTGAGAGGCCTCTTTATTTCCCTCAAAATCTAAGTTTCCAGAATTCCAACATACCATTTGTTTTAACTTTTTTAAAAATTTTATTTTATTTTTGAGCTGTGAATCATTTGGGGCTACGCAGAATAACATCACTCAGCAAGAACTTTTAATCCACCCCACTACCTCTCCTGCAAGGGCTTGTGGACACCCATCCTGTCACTCTGTTGGTCACCTCAGAAAGATGCCAGCTGCTCTCAAGCTGATTTTTGCTTTGTTTTTCTAGTGGGTTTAGCACGTGAAAGATTAAAGAGGTTTTACCAGAAGTTGGAGAGAGTTGTCTAATTTTTCCTGTTAAGTTTTTCCATCCTTTTTCAATATCTGCTGTGTTGGGTGTCCCAAGGAGAGCTGGATTCCTCACAAAGGCTCTTAGGAGTTGGTGCTAATTCTGCTTTTTCTGAAGGTGTATCAAAGTATGCTGCCTAAATCACTATTTTCTCCACTGAAAAGCTTTCCCTCGCTGCCCATCAATGCATGGATGTGTTTTAATCATGTAGCCTGAGGTACCAAGAATTTTACTTTCTAAGGAAATACCTTTAGTAGATTTCTGTTGGTCTGTGTCTGTGTGAAGTGGGATTTGTGCTGGAGAGGTGCTGTTGGGAAGAAAGGATGGAGTAAATCTGCTCTGGAGGATGTGCAGGGAAGGGGGAGTATTTACAAATGTATCAATAATTCCCTGAAATTGAGGGTGCAGCAGGGATGATGGAGGTTAGAGCTGGCCTGAACCTGTCAGCATGAGCCATAAATAACCCAACAGCCTCTGAACCCTCTGTTGGTGTTTGAAACACTTCCACAGAAAGGCAGTAAATGATTCCAGAAGAAGTTATAGGTGATTGCTTATGATCAGTGGGGAATTTACTTTGGAATTATCCATCAGAGAGTGTATTGAAGCAGAGCACATCTTTTGGTTCTCTTTCTGGTCTGTAGGCTCCTCTCTGGCTTTAATGAGTTTTTCCTCATTAAGGAAGCAGTGTGATTTCAGCTTGAAATTCAGGGTGGGTCTTGAATAGCCTGTGTTGTTTTACACAAGTGCTTTGGCTATGGGTCAGAGAGGGAGAAGATAAACCACTTTTGATTATCTTGAATTTTTCCATCTGGGCACATGGGAGAAGCTCAGTCCTGGCACAGCTCTCCAAGAAACAACATTTGAGAGGTTTAATCCTTAATAACTGCTCCATTGTGTCTTGATTGCAAAGATTTGGTCCTACAGTCCCAGACAGATGAGGGGAAAAAGATGGAAAAGATTCTGCTACTCCTTGTGGAGTCTTTTAATCCTGTTGTACAATGTACTGTCTGCTATTTTTCTAACAAAACCTGTTTGAAATTTAGATTAAGGATCAGTATTTAACTTCGCTCACTACAAAATCTTGTGAAGCCTGAAGAGCTGGGGTGATGACTGCTCTCAGCAAAGGTTCTTTCCTAGGAAATCACGTCAGATCCCTCTCAGCCCTGGTCAGGAAACCTCTGGGATCGTGTTGTTGGTCAGAATTAGGGTCAGGTCAGTGTTCACCCATAGGTGTGGGATTTGGGCCCCAGCACCGAGCCACAACGGGATCAGGGTGACAGACGCTGCGTTTTGTTGCATCCTGAGATTTTTTGTGCTCCCTTGAGACTTCCCCCTGGATGTGGCTGCGGTGCAAGGTGATGCTGCCTCGCAGGGAGCTGAAGGTAAACCTTCACCTCCCGTGGGCATTGCTGGCCTTTGTCTCTCTGCTGTGCCATCATGTGGGAATTTGCTGCTGTCGCTCCCACCCCACCTGGGGGCTGCGTCCTCCTGGCAGCCCCACAGACGAGCTCCGGAGGTGTGTCTGTGTCATCCCCGGGATCGCAGTCACCCCCGGGAGTATCCTTTTGTTCCACAGAAGCCAGACGCAGTGCTGGGGACGCTCCAGGTTTGTCAGCCGCAGAGTTTGATTGGAAAAGTCACGGAAACAACAAAAAAAAAAGACAGCGAAGTTTGTCAAAGTGGTGCTGTCAGACCCCACTTGACAGTCTGTGCTTTTTGTTGGAGGTGGCTGCGTTTGCACTGCAAGGAATTAATGCCCCCTTCCAAATTCAGTCCAACAGATCCCAAAGGCTCTTACAGCAGTATTTTATTCTATGCTTCCCTTTGTGATAATTTATGTTCCTAACTGCTATGAGCAATTCTTTAATTTTTCCTGGAGAAAACCACGTGGCAGAGAGAGTTTTGCAAAGGAGACCAGACTTGTGTTTGGAGAAGAGAGTGCTGAGAGCTGCATCTGCCTGTGTTGTTATTCCTACAGCAGGAAAAAATACGCCATGCAAAGTCGTATTTCCACTGCTTTCACCTAGAAGAACTCTTCCTGGGAGACGGGGATCACATATTTATTTCTCAAGCGCTCGGACCGGACTGGGAGCACTGAAAAGATGAGGAATATTTTAATTTCTTCCCAGCAGTTTTCGAGACCGTCGCGGGCGTGGGTATGTTCGTTGCGGCCAGGCGTGTCCCTCCTTTATGCCCTAAGCGCTGCCCTGCTCCCCGCCGTGTCCTGGGTCCCGCCGTGTCCCGGTCCCGCCGTGTCCCGGGAGCGGAGCGCGGACCCTTCGGGATGACTCGCCGCTGGCACCTGCTGGCAGAAGCGCGGTACTGCATCAGGGGTCGGCGCATGCGCACTGACTCGAGGGGCTCGATGGAGACGTCTGCGGGCCAGAACGCTGTACTGCATCGGGCGGTGTGCGCATGCGCGCTGGCTGCGGAGAGCCGCGCGGTAGGCGGCCTTTGAGGACGACGCGGAAACGGCGCTGAGCATGCGCAGTGGCGGACGGGCGCCTCGCGTCACGTGACATCTAAGGGCGGAACGGCGCCCCACGGTGATGCGCATGCGCCATGGCGTTCTTTCCCGGAGCGTCGCTGTCCTGTGGGAACAGCGGGACAGGAGCCGCGGTGACCGCTCCTGGTCCGTGTTCCGTCCGTCCCGGAGAGCCGAGCGCGGAGCCCGGGAGCAGCGTGGGAGTAGCGCGGGTCCCGGCTGCGATGGTGGCCGCCGAGGGGCGTGGCGGGATAATGGAGGAGCCGAGCGGTTGCTGTGGCTGCAGCCGCGTTGGAGGTGAGCGGGAACCGGCGATCGGCGGGGCCCGGGAAAAGCCCTGGAGAGGGGAAGGGCGCCTGCAGGGGCGACTCCGGAACAGGCAGTGGGGACTGCGCTGAGGGTGCGGAGTGAATGAAGGGTGCTGTCCCAGCGCGGGCACGGAACCGGGAGGGAGCTGCGGGGCTGGGGCTTGCGGCCTGCACGGCGGGACCGCCCGGCACAGCTTTTCCTAGGAAACGGGCACTGGAGTTTGTCCCAGTCCGGCGCCGTGGCAACGGGCAGCGCAGCAGAAGGGAGGAGGGAAGAGGTGGCTGGGGCTGAAGGCAGAGCTCGGGTGTTTCTTTTATTAGTATGGACGTGCAAAGCAGGGAGTGTGGGGTGGGATGGAAGCGCTGCGGGTGCCAGGACTCAGGAGCGGGAGTCGCTTTCCTGAGCTTCTGAAGTTCCACTTGTCTCTCTCAGGAGCAGTCATGCAAAGTTTCCCGTTTGCAGCTGGGCTCCAAAAGGAAGGAACCTGAAGTTGCTGCTTCTAGTAAAACTGTAAGTATATGAAGCTTGCTGCTGTAATTTCCACTGACATCTTTAACTATTAGAAATGATGGCTTTTATTTTCTCTGCACACAAACCACTTGGCTTTTCCATGCAGGGTTCCCTGAGGCTGTGAATTGAAATTTAGAGCATCCTCAGCCTCCTGGTGCTTGGGGCTGGGGCGTTTGGCAGCTGGGTCTGTGGATATTTGGTCAATCCAGGGTTGCCTACATGTCTGGGGTGTTGCTGATCCACAGCAGAGGGGAGCAGGGCCTGGTGGGCACCAGGACTGGGTATTTGGTCATTGCTGGGAATGAGCAGCTGGGCCTTCTCCGAGGCTCTGGCCTCAGATCTGTGCAGACTTGGGCAGGTTTGGGGCCTGGAGTATCCCAGTTTGGTAATTCTTTGTGGCTGTTTGTCTCCTTGCAGAGGAGAAGAGTCCGTGCTTGGCTGTTTGCAAACAGCAGAGCCCAGCCCTGAGGCTGCTCAGCATTTGTGTCAGTCAGCTGTTTTGTTCTAGATCTGCAGAAGTGCTGAGTGTTGAAGGGTAGCTTGAGGGTTTGAAAAAGCAGCTTGTTTGAAAATCAGCTCCAATAGGCTGAGGACAATTTCCTGTCATTTACAGAACACTTAATCCAATAGTGAACCAAGCCTGTGGCAATGATTCTGAGTGAGAGTTGTACTTTTTTTTCCCCCCAAGGTCACTGGGAAGCGTGGGACAAGAAATGAAGGATAACTTCTTGTCAGCCTGGCAGAGAAGCAGCAAATTGTGGTGGAAGAATATCCATGGGTACCTGTGAGATGATGATCTGCAGTTTTAAAATGAATCTGGAAAGGAAACCACCTTATTTTGAAGGAAAACCTCAGGTGGAACATGTGAGAAAGATTATTTGATAAGAGATTTCTTTGAAGCTAGAAATATGTTGATGTCAGTTTTTTTTACATAAGCAAAGCTGTCAGATTAGGCCCTTTTTGATCTAGAGATGGGGCAACTGAGAGGTGTTTTAAAGACTTTTATTTTATTTTCAGTCTCATGTGAAGGGTGAGACAGTGCAGATGTTACCATTCATGCCATTACAATGAGAAGCCAAACTGTTTCCTAATTACAACACATCATAAGTATTTTTTGGCTTATAATGCCACTGGTATTGACCATCAGAAGCCAGAGATAGCATATCACCGATTGCAGTGGATGTGGCATTGGTTTGTTTACTTAGCCAACATCTGACCCGAGCTGACTGTTTCAATGCCACAGCAGAAGCAATTGGGGGCAGTAACAAACTTGCTGAAACCTTTTTTGCAGCTTTTCAGGGCAATTTTGAGAATTCTCTACAATCTATTTCCCACACAAAACATCTGGAAACAGTTCAGGAGGGGAACAAGTGGTTAGTGAGGAGCTGAGGATATGCTTGGGATTGCTGCTGCCTTGTCTGCACTCACAGCTGGTTGTCTCAGGATGGTTTGGATGAAGTTAAAATTGCTACTTCATGCAGAGAAAGCTGTATCAGTATTCTTCAGTTCAAAGGGAGGCTTGTCCTGTGTTGTTGGCTTTTTAAGAGCATTAGTTTTTGCCTAAGAAAGAGCATCTTGGTGTTGTGTTCAGCCAGGATAGTGCCTCTGGTCCCTTTGGAAAGGAGAAGCTGGAGCTTGGATTTCACTCTCTAAAGAAAAGTGTTGAAGGTGCCTCCCAAGGCAGCACTGGGTGCTCTGGAAATCAGGAGTGGTTGTGACTTTGTATCCTGGTTTTGGGACACTGAGCAGATGTACCATTTATTTGATCTCCTTTGGCTCTCCTGCTAGAAATAAAAGTGCATTCCCCTCTGTCCTTTCCATAATTCTGGGGTCATTATTTATCCTGTTATGGCTGGATAACGGGCAGAGGAAATGCTGCTGGAATTGTGGTTCCACAGCAAACATGAGCAGGCTCCCTCATGAGCTTCAGACGAGTCCTTGTGTGCAAGACAAACGGAGGCTTACTTCAAAAGCTCTTCAGAGGAGAAGGTGAGGTGTTTTTGAGATATTTGGTATATTTAACCTAATTCAGTTAAACCTTATCACTAATGAAATGCTCACTCTCACACTGAGGCTTCCCCCTTGGTCTGACTCCTGCCTTCCCCACACATTATTCCCACATCATTCCAAAAGTCAGGTTTGCAGGCTTTAGCTTTCAGCTGTTGTTTTGAGCTCTGCCTTTTCATACTTGTCACAGCCTGTGCTTTTCATGAACTGTGACTTTGCCCAGACAATTCCGAGCGCTGCAGTCACACTTTATTGTATTTAATTTGTGTTTCCCCTTGCCTTTTTATTCTTGCCCTTTCCCCACTGTTTCACTGCTCTGTACATCTTCACAATTTTAGCTGTGTGCTTTCCTAGTTCCTTAATGAAAATAAATAATAAGTATGGGAACTAAAGACCTTTATTTTTGGGGCAGGGGGTTGGGGCCTGGCTTGCTCTAAGGAGCCAAAACCTACTTTTTAAGAGTTACTTTGTTACTGTGGCTTGTGAGCAGTCTGGAGGCTGAGAGCACAGGTGCTGCCTCGTTTTGCTATTTCCATAACGAAGGTGCAATCCTGTTTCAGGCTGCGTGTTTGGGCACAAACT
>WEIU01017065.1:79282-101132 GCA_013389925.1 Aegithalos caudatus | reverse complement strand
CGGCCGCTTTTGGGTGGGAATGGCGCTTTTCCATGCGTTTGTGTTCCAGGCCTGGAGCAGGTGTAAGGTAAGCGCGGGGAAGCTGCGGTAGCACCCGCAAGCTGTTGGTCTCTCTGCCTGCTGGCGGCTGGGTCTCGCCGGGCGGGTCTAGCAGTGCGTAGGAGTTAATTTGTTCAGGTGCTGTCTGGAGAATAATGTATTATATCTGTTCAAGTTTCGATGGGTGTGCTGAAAATTTGATACTCTTGGGCACGTGAGAACTCTGGCCCAGCTTGTGGAGATGTAAAATAAGCCCTTAGAGTACCGTGGATACATAACAGAAAACACACAGCAGTATAAGTTACTTCTGGAGTAAGTGCTGCAGATTTGCAGAAGTGCTGAGTCTCGAAGAGTGGCTTAAGATTTGTAAAAGCAGAACAGGGAATAGGCAAGTGGGCTCCAACAGGCAGAGGACTGTCTCCTTATACTTGTAGAACCTTTAACCCAACAGTGAAGACAAACACTGTGTAAAACCATTCTAAGAGCTGTACTTTTTTTTTCTCGAGGTCACTGGGAAGCGTGGGATAAGAACTGAGTGATAACTTCTCGCAGGCCCTAGCAGGGAGAGGAGCATCAAATGGTGTTGGAAGAATTTCTGTGAGTACCTGTGAGATGATGAACTTGACAGCTTTCGAAATGAATCTGCAAAGCAAGACGTGTTATTTTGAAGGAAAACCTCAGGAGGAACACGTGAGTAAGATTATTTGGTGAAAGATTTATTGAAAGCAAGAAAGGTGTTAATGTTAGTTGTTTTTTTTTCTGTAACTTCTGCTTGAAATAGAAGTGTTATTCCCCTCCCTCCCTTCCATCCTTATGGGGTAATTTTTTATTCTGTTATGGCTGGCTAATTGGCAGAGGAAATGCTGCCTGAAGTGTGGTTCCACAGCAGATGTTAGGAAGGTTTTGCATGAGCTTCAAACGGGACACAGTTTTTGCTGCCTGACAAATGTCCTGGGAGCTGTTCCACTTGAGATATCCAGGGAGAAATGCAACACAAAAGGTTAAATCTGTGTCTGAACTGAGAGGATGGAACTGTGCTGTGATGGTTTAGCCTTGAAAATGGAAGCACTCTTTGGCTTATTCAACGTATTTAGCAAAATGTTAGAAAAAAGGTAAAATAGCCATTGGCAGCTGTAGCCCATGACTCCCCTCAGTTCCCCCTCTGGTCTGAGTCTTCTCAGCTCCTTGGAAAGGAGCTGCAGTTTTCCCGTTCTCCAGCCGGGGTCACCTCTTGGTTAGGCACAGCCAATTCCAGCCCAGGAGATGTTTCTGGCTGTACAGAAGGGTGGCATGGTTTAACTTCTATAGCCTGAAAAGGTCTTTTTCTAGAAGTTGTAATAATTCAGAAGGGGTTTAGGGTAGTTTTTTTCCCATTTATTTCTTTTTTTTTCTGCTGCTCTGATGCATGTCTGTGATCTGTCTGTGTGTATTTTTAGTGCTGTCACAGAGATGGTCCAAACTCTGTTTCTCCTGCACTTTGCTGGTTTAACAGGACACCCCCATAATGTTTTATTAAAACACTTCAACGTGGAAAAGAATTTCAGCTGGTGGAATTTCAGCAGTTACTGTTGGCTGCAATCACAAAGACACACAGAAGGCATTTTTGCATTGTGCACCTACTGAGCCAGCAGACAGTAGGCATTCCCTGTGGAGCTGGATGTCAGGGTTACTCCAGAAAGGTCAGAGGAAAGAAATCTAAAAGCTTTCCAGTGGCTGAGTTGGTGCAATGTTGACAAACTTTTGTAATCCTTGTTTTGCTGTGATGTTATCCATAGCCAGGCTCGGCCCTGGTTGGAAGGAGAGCAGCACTGCTTGTCCCTGTCACAGGGATGGGGATATTCCATCCAGCTCTGGTGAGCAGTGGCAGTGCCCTCACCTGCCCTGATGCTGTGTCTGGACCCTTAGCAATCAAACTCTTCCAGAAGATGAATTTCTGTGTCTTTTCTGGATGTACAGCCAGCCTATGCCTTCATAAGAAACTCAACCCCAACAACACCAGCTGGGATTCCTATTTCCCCCCCTTTGCTTTTGCAGACCACCCTTATGGCAGCTGGGTCTCTAAAGTGAGCCTGTTGTGGCAGAAGCATTGCATACCCTTGCTTGCTAACCAGGTCTGTCCTGACCTGGAAAAGCGTGTGGGAAACGAGCTGCAGGAGGTGGAATTCTCACCCCAAAGCCAGTAAAAGTCTCAGGGCCAGAAGAACTCGGCAGGCAGACAGATCCTGACTTCTTTACACAGGTGTATGTTTACCCTGTCTAGCCCTAACCTCTACTCTGGTATGCATTAAATATTATTTGTTTATTCAAGGTGATAAAGGGCCCTATGGATATTAGCACTGGCACTGACAAAAGCCTTAGGGAATTATGCAATAGTAGGGAACTCCTTTTTTATGTCCCAAAGCAAGTCTCTCAGCGACTGTGCTGATCTTTTGGGAGGGGCTTGGTGTGATGGGCCAGAGAGGAAAACTCCAACCTCACTCATGTGTTTGAGGGCCCTGTAAGCTTGGCTTCCATGGCAATTGGAGCAAGTTCTAGTTGCATTTCTATGGGCAGCAGTGCAGCCATCAATAGTGTTCAGGCGCTTCAAATAATTGTGTGGAATCTGTTGGTGGAAATTAGGGGACTTAGGAAGATGAGGATTCATCCTTTCTCTGCTCTTCTGCTGACTGGGTGTGCATGACAGGGAAGGTTTCTCCCAGTAAAACCAGACCACAAAGCACAGGAAAACCCCAAATCCTGGTGTTGGTGTTCTCAGTTATGTGAGAACTACAACCAGATCATCAGGTGAAATCCATTCCTGGGAGAATGGAACTCATTGATTTTTTTCTGCCCCTGTGTATTGGCTGTGAAGGCATTTGGGTGCTCCTTTTGGGTTTCAAATGACTGTCCCTGAAGCTGGGCAAGAGCACTGGTAACCCCAAAACTGTGGGATGCTTTTGTTCCCCTAAAGCATCCCACAGCAACTGCTGCAGGTGGCTGGGAGAGCTTTCCAGAGGACCTGTTTCACATATGGAAAATTGCTGAAGCTGAGGATGGTGTTGGATCTGACCAACAGTATCCTCCTGACATTTCTTTCCCCTTTACTGTTTCCCAATATCCCTAAAGGGTTCTCAATCAAGAAAAAGAGGGTATTATAGAAATTTTTTTTAAATGAAGCCATCTTTGTCTGTTTAATAAATTTCTGTGGAAATGGCATGAGTCACGTAGGGAATCGTAACTAATGTCAAACACTTCTGCCCTTGCAGTACAAAACATCTGTCAGATTCCATCTCACTGGACAGTGTAGTGTGAAAGAGACTGCCTTTCCTCAAGATGCTGGATTTCAGTTTCATCCCTTTAAGGCCTAGTGTGCATTTCTTCCCAGTGCAGTGGGGCATAGGTGGGTGTGGAATTCGTGTTACTGGTTGAGATGGCTTGTGCAGGTGCCAAGTGAAACCTTTTATCTCCAGAAGCCATAGGTGTGATGCTCTGCCTCTCATGCACACCGTGCTGCACATTTGACAGCAGGTGTGAGGGAGCACAGAAGCACTTGGAGTGCTCAGGAATGGGGCCATTGGATCTGGGGTCCTCTGGACCCCGAAATGAGCCGTGGGGAAGCTGGCTGTCCCTTTATGGTACATGCTGATTTCTGTTACTTCCCTTCCAGGATGATGAAGTAGGAAAGGGAAAAATGGCAGGAAGGGGATAAGAAAGCAAGCAGAGAATGTTATTTCAAATGGTAGAACAGGCTTAAGGTCTGAAGTTCATTGTTCATTTTCTTTGTGTTTATCAGCTGTTACTTACAAAGGACCAATTAATACAATTATTGCTTCTCTCCCTCCCTGAGATCCATCTCTTGAAGTCATAGCTGTGGTAGCGTGGACAAATCATTCCCATTAAATAGTAGTGCATGAATTGTGGATGGTTTTAAATGCCTAAAAGTTGCATGGTTTCCTGTAGTGCATGTTCCTCATGACCAGGCTGCTGGCTGGGACTCTATGCAGAAAAGCAGGGGGACAACAAGGAGACATGTAGGACGTCTTCTATTTCTTCATTCTATGCTGTAATTTATCAAAGTGAAGTACAGGTTAGGAGAGCTGAGTGTATTTCATGGAGTACATGAACTGTATCGTTTCAGTGACATAAAAGCTGTAAATAATGGCCAGGTGCTTGTACTGTGGGGCAGAAGAAAAGCTGAATGTCCTTTCTGTCCAGAAGAATTCTGGTTTTTGGTCTTAAAGACTGAAAACAGAGTCTTCAGACGCTGTTTTAAAGATGACACTCTTTTAAAGATTGACTGGCTCAGAAATTAGCTTCTCTATCCTGAATTTGCTTTCTGCAGTAGCCTTTTTCTAATTAAGCACCCAAAAACAATGGCCATGTTTACGGTCAGAAAGTATCAGTTTAAAAGCTCTTAGTGCAGATCATGGACAGCCAGGTTTCCCTTCAGGCTGAGTGTGTTGGGGGCAGTTGTTCCATAGGCTGCTGAAACAAGGCAGAGAGCAGGCACTGTGTTCATGTACAGCTGAATTTTGGAGCTGCAGAGGTTGGTTGAGAAGCAGTTGTTTCAGTGGATTTGGATTATGCTTGTGAGCATCACAGGTAAATTAAAGAGAATTGCTTGATGTAGTTAGTGCTGCTGGTGTGAGGGGGTTGCCATTGCTGTGGGACCTCTCGACATGGCCTGGCAGTGTTCAGAAATGCCACACTGTGTTTTGTCCGCTTGGAGCTGGCCCAGAGAGGCAAAACTATTTTTCATCACTTCCATTAACCCGGGAAGCAGAAGCCGAATCTAAAAATCATAGAGTGGAATCATGGAATAGGCCAAGTTGGATGGGACCTTTAAAAATCATGAGTCCCACCCCCCTGCCATGAGCAGGGACACCTTTCTTACAGTCTTTCTGAATTTTCTTCCTTCCTGTCTCATGTGAGAGAAATCTCAGTGTTTGAAGTGGGAGTTGTTCAATCCCCCCTCCAATTTGGTTTGCAAGAATGATTAATCACATCTCTTTGCAGCACTAAATGTGCTTCTGGACTTGGAGCTGAACTATGAACTGTGTGCAGGCTTGGGTTGATAAAAGAGAATTGGGTGGCCATATAGCACATCTTGGCTTTCCAAGAGAAGTCAGAGGGGTTACACTGGATTCTGGGCTAGCTCCGTGGAATTGAGCTTGATTCCCAAGGACTTTGAGTGCATGGAAGGTAGTGCCTAATTTGGCGTATAAGAGGACATAAAGCAAACCCCGGATAATTTAGACCATCAAAGGCATTAGAAAAATGAATTTTGACGGTATAGTAGGTGACACGTGGCATCAGGGACTACAAACTGAGCTGGGGAAGAGCCCTCAGATGCTGCAAGAAGCAGCTGTGCTCTGTACAGTTCCACTGGAGTGCAGCAGCTGCGGGGTAGCCCCCCTGCTGCACAGGGCCTTTCCCTCAGGGACAGTCCCGTAACCTCACACCACCCAGGAGCACCTGTGAGCTCTGTGAGGCACAGAACAAAGGAAATGCTTTGCCAGGTGCAGTTCACACCTGCACTGGCAGTCAGAAGTGTGCTCAAGGTTCACGTGGCAGCAGCGGGAGGGTGGCAGGTCAAGAGCTGAGCTCCAGCCAGGAGTCCCTGGGAACTCTGTGGGGCCAGCTCCCCACCTTCTCCCTCTGCCCCTGCCAGTCCATTGGGCAGGTACCTGGAGACTCCAGAGAGGCTTCTGTACCCCACTGGGGTGAGCCTGGAATGGGACAGCTGATGGCACAGGGATGGTCTGGGTCAAGCCCGTGCTGCTGGGATGATGCACAATGCACACAAAGTGCTCGCCCTTTTCGGAAATGTTTGCTTTAAGAAGCTGAGCTGCCAAGGTGGAGAGCAGAACACAGGGAACCTGGTTGGAATGCACAGGCATCTATAGGCATTTCCTAATCATCCTTTCAGGCAGTTCCTGGAAACCTGTATTTGTGGGGTATTTTGTGAAAGAATAGGTAGCATCCTTACCTAGAAGGCAAGTAATTGTGAGCTGCATGTGGAAAGCAAACCAGGTGGGAGATGGAGCACTGGCACTCTTAAACTGAAAAGGAAACAGATACCCAGTAGCTCTGAAGTAAACCTGAGCTCATAATCACCATGTTGATTATCACATAGGAATGTATTTGTTCCATTTCCCAATTAGTACTCATGATAATGAACATTTTCATACTTGTGGAAATCTCTTCTAATAAACGCTGTTATGTCTAGCTGACCAAAGCAGAGCAGCATTAATAATGTGCTTGTAATACTCTATGCAGTTATGTAGAAAAACAAAGCAGGAAAAAAAAAGGAAAAGGTATCTTTTGGAAATAGTAATTTTCTCCTGAAGTTGGCAGAGAAGAATGTGTCTATACACATTGCTGTGAACTGGAGGTCTGTGCTGGTCAGGGGGTCTGCACACCTGGAGCTCATGGGCTTTTTGGTCAGTGTATAATCATTTTGTGGGTGTTTTTCAGCCCCTTCTTGTACTTTTATAACTTTTATTTGAGCTCTCAGCTTAGCTAATATGCTCAAAGGGCTATGGATGACTTTTTCCAGTGCATGAAGCCTCCATAACACCTGTCTCAAAGAGTCTATCCAAACACTTGGCTTTTTCTGATGGTAGGTTTCTAATCCATCCCTTCTGTTTCACTTTGAGCAGAACAATGCAGTTGAATCAGTTTGCATTTTGGCTGGTGGGGACAATTCTGATTCTTGCTAGAGGAACTTGATGTAGCTTGTGCATGTCTCGGCTAAACTGTAGTAATGTGGTTTGTTGCTCAGACTACTAACTAAAAATTGAAATGGTCTGTGTCACGCTAGTCTGCTGCATCTGAAATGGGACAAAGCAAGGGAAGTTCTGGTCTCTGGAGAGATTTTTGTGTACATCCAGCCTTTTACGTTTTCACTGCTGGATTTAACCCCCAAACCCTCTCAGTTGTAGGTGCTGGTAGAAAGCCTGAGTTGGATAAAAGCTAAATTGACCTTTTCATGAGGATTTCAATTGTTCAGGAACCTTACCTGTCTCTTGTTCTTTCCTGCCTGCTTTTTCTTCAGTCTTTGATCCTTGCAAATATGTAAGTTTTGTGTTTTTTTTAATTGCTGAAGCCAGGAGCATCCATCGTGCCTGCTGCTGCTTTGCCTGCCTGCATGTGCCAAGTCAACACACCTGTACTGTGCTGAGGGGGCTGTTCCTAGTGAGCCAGCTCAGAGCTCCCCACTGGGTGTGTCTGATGCAGACACAGCCATCCCAGCCTTAAAAACAAGGACCAGTTCTCAAATCACATAGTGGGAAGTTAAACACTGCTTGGAAGTGTGGCTTGGGTGAGTTGGGACCTCCTACTCCTCACATGTCTGATTTGCACTGTTCATATAGAAGGGGCTTCCATAAGTAGAGGAGAATGAGCATGAGTGCCTCCTATAAATTTATCCATCTATTGGATCCAATAATTTGGGGTTGTCTGCCCAAAGTAAGCCCAAGGAAATGCTCAGGTCATCTGTTACCTGCTCTGTGGGACTTGGTGGAGCGTGGGACAGTGGTTGTCAGCAAGAGCTGATCAGGACATGGCTCTGAAGTATCTGAGAAGGGCACGTGGCAGAGAGGGATTTTCCAAAGCTGTTCAGCATCCCCACTTCCCTGTGCAGAGCATGGAGGGGCACGTGCACTTCAAGCACAGCACACACCATTTCAGAGCACTGCAGGGCAAATCACCTCTCCTAAGGCCTTTCCAGCATGGAGAAGGCTCCAAGTTCTATCAGCTATGAGGCCTTACCCTGTGTTTTGTTTTGCTCTCATACATCTTGTCTCAAGTGCCTGAGGCTGACCCATGGGATGCGTTTCCAGCATTTGATTTCCAAATGAGCTGAGGTGTCAGAACAATACAGAACAGGTTTGCACTCAGGAGATGTTCTACAGCCCCTGCTTGCTCTCCTGGAAGAGCTGACCCTAAAGAACACTCCTTGCTTACAGTGACACCTTGCAAACTTCAGCCTTGTTCTAATGATGATGATAATAATAATTAATAATAAACAACCTGGGAAGGGCTGTTTTGGATTTATGGCTTCGCATTATGTTTTGGCAAAATAAAATGAACTAGGTGCTGCTTTCTAACCAATAGCTATTGCATAGGCCTTAATTGTTAGCAGCAGAAGTCAAGTACAATATAAGACTTCAACTATTATAAAATAAACCTTATAACTCAGGGTAGGTTTGCTGAGACTGGTGTATGTAAAAGACATTTTCTGGCTTCAGAATGACAGACTGTCTTCCATTGTCCAGAACCCAGCTGGAAAAACTATTCCTTCTTTTGATTTAACTCCCAGGGATGTTGTTTTTCTTTTCAGCTTTTTCCCTCAGAATCTATCTATTAAATGCAGAGCAGTGAAGTTTGCTTTTTATGGAAAATATCTATGAACAATGGAGAAAGGATGAAACCTTAGTACAGCAAAAGAGCACTGGACGTTCTATAAATAGTAACATTTTCCAAAGTGTGCTGGATGCCTCTGATTTCAGTGGAGCAAAGCTCTGCACATTTCAGTACAACTGCAGAGAGAAGTATGTCTCACTGTGAGCACAGACCAGTCTCTGCACGGCCAGCTGGCAGTGTGTGCTTACAGCTGGCAGGCGAGGGAGCATCCCGCTTCGCTTTGTGCGGAGAGGATGTGCCTTAGGGAAGTTACACTGGTCTCTGGCTGCCCATGGCCCTTATCTCAAGGAAAAATCTTACTGTCCCTTTGAGCAAGGCTGATCCAGAGCGTGGTACGATGAAAACCTGCAGCCTTGTAATGCTGACGGCTTAAACCTTGTAAAGGAGGAAAGGACTGGAGTGTAACAAGCCTTCTGCTACAGTTTCTGGTGATTATTCAAACAGCAAGAGACAGGACACCTCCTAACTGGATAGGGTCCCATCCAGGGTGGGCTCCTGCCCTCCTGATCGGGCTGGCATTGGAGGAAACCTGGTTCTTGGGCAGGACTGCATAGCATGGGGGTGTTGGTGACATGCCAGCCGCTGTTCTCAGGTCATTTCGGTCGTTCCAGTTCAGTTCATGGCATTTCACCCTTGTCTTCTGTGAGCTTAAGTTGGGTCTTGAAAGATACACAACCATTTAATCTTTCCATGTCATTAGCTATTTGTTGCCCTCCCTTTAGAAAGGGTCAGTGCTGTCTTTTCTGTTTGCTATGGTGATGTTGGTGATACTCTGACTAATGGCTCTTCCTGAACACTGATGCTGAGGGCATGATAAATGAGCAATATCACAGGCCTTGGAGTTCAATATGTCACGAGACGCGGTCAGGCGTATTGATTCTTTCTTTCTCACATTCCCTTTCTAATTAAGAGCAAGTTTTTGGTTGTAGAATAATTCTGCATTCCTTAGAATAAAATTCCTTAGAACAGTCACTTATGCAGAACACGAGAGCTAAGCAAACTGAAGAGGGAAATAACTGCAGCAGGGAACAAAGATTTTCTGTAGGGTGATATCAGTGTTTTACTTAGCAGATAGGAAATGGCAGCTGCTCATTAGCTGAGCTAGTCCCTCCTTGACTCAATTTCCCTTGAGCTGAGCTAGGAAGAAATGCACATCTGTAGGAGACAGATCAAGAAAACTAGAAGGCATGGGAGGATCCCCTTGAAGCACACGTGGTGCTGTTCTGCCTGTGGTGGGACACATTCCATGGGCTGCAGTCACACCTAGGTCTGGGGTGGCTGCTGGCATTGCCTTGGGGTCTTGGGGGGCCTACTTACATACAGATTTGCCTGTTGTTGTGGGCTGAGCATGTTGAGTTGGAATCATTACCTCTGCAGTTTTCCCCCCAAGAAAATCTGCCTGGAAAATCTGTCCTTGTCAGAAGTAACCCTACTCCAGCATGAGGAAGGCTTTCTAGAAATCATTTGTACCCTGAGCTAATTAAAATGAGAGATCTCCACTGCCAAACCACAACTGCTTTCTAGTGTCTGGAATCTTGCTTTAAACTAATGCAGATACATGTGTTCTACATCTGTTCTGGAGAGTTCAGCCCTGACATTCTTTCATCCCATGCAATATTTGTGAAATAAAAGGAAAAAAAAGAGGATTGGATGTGCTTCATACAGATAGGATATTTAGTCAGCTTGGAGGTCCTTCCACCATGGTTTTGGTGCTCGGGGAGTGCTCCTGACAGCCTGGGTTCAATTGAAGTTGGTAACTCAGTCAGTTGTGACTGATTCTGGTCCCACTTCAGTTAATTATTCCAGATCTGTTGTGGAAAACAAGATGGAGGGGGAATGTATTGGCAAACGTAAACAGCAGTGCCACTGCAGCCCCTTCTCCTTTCCCTTGGAATGCACTACAGTTGGAATGGGCATGGGACTGTCAGTACTTCCATCAGGTGCCTGCCTCTGAAGGCTTTTCCCTAGGGTCTGCTCCAGGGAGTTTCCATAACCCTTCTGTACTCTGCTGGTAAGTGCTCCTGCTTTGTTTAGCAACAGGAGTCACTGCACATTGTGAATATCTTAGGGACAGACTTCCATGTTTGGTGATCAGTAGCAGTGAGATGGTGATTGCACACAAAACAACTTCTGTTCTTTGTGGAATTGTAACAGTTGTAGGAGCTTTTTTTTTGTTCAGCTGGCAGCATTTGAGATAAAAATATTGTCTATCCTGTGATTCTGAACTGATGTTGACAGAGTTGTCAAAATAAGGTGGGATAAAATAAATAGAATTTTTCCTTTTACTGGACAGATGAAATTAGATAGATCTGTTAATACTATTTGTGGAGTCATTCTTTTTTTATCCCATTTATGCCTGATTCCCTTTCCTCTGGCTCTGAAAACAGCTGAGACCCAGAAGCTAGCCATGTTGATGGTGGATACTGCCAGAGTCAGAGAGTCTCAGGCTGTGCCCCTTCAGTTACATTTGCTTATTCCTTGGCCCTGTGTGCTCCATTCCCTTCTTTTCTATTCAGTGTGTAAGTCCAGCATCCAGTGCAGGAGGAAGTACAGCGCTCCACAGGAACAGTGCATGGTTAAATAATTGGTGTTGCTGAGGAGTAAGCACTGTGCCCATGTGAGCCTGGGGCTGCTGTGCTGCAGGGGATGTCACCATTTACCTCTGTGGCTCAAAACTCGGCTGCAGAACCCAGAAACAGCACCTGGGGCTCCCGGCAGATCGGCCTCTCCTGTTGCACAGAAAGGCACGGCAGAGCTGCCTGCCACACGGGTCAGGAGCACAAACCTCAGGGATCACAATGGGGGCTTGGGAGCAAGGATCTGCTTGTTCCATTTAGCAGCTATTTCTGACCTATTGTGCTTAGCGATCGGCTTTTCACAGGAGGTTTTATTTTGACGTGTCTCAGGCACAGACATTACTGTCACACCAAAATGGTACAGAGTGAATTTATAGCAACTGCTGTCTGAGATGGGAACTAAATGGGGTAAAAATAGAAAAACAGGCAGTGAGATGACAAATTGTCTTCCACCTCAGATCCTAAATATCAGTGGGTTGAGTAAATCTCAGCAGAAAATGACAACCTCCCCCTGCTTCACAGCAGGCATCCCAAAAGGCCCTGGTTGGGGAGGAATTGGAGGAGGCAGGAGGTATGGGCTACCAGGACCCTACACTGCCCTAAGGGCTTCCTTTCTCCCACCCGAGGGTGTGCAGCCTCAGACTTTGGTGGTGAACATGTGGGCAAAGCTTTTTTAGCAAAACAGATACTTTGGTCAAATATGAAGAAAAGGTCATGGGAAACATTTGCCAGCCTTTGTTTTTTAATTAAATAACCCTCAAACCTCAGCCGAGGCTTACCTGAGATCTCAAAGGTGTATTTGTGATGCTATAAAGCCACAAGGTGGCTATTCAAGAGAAGATTGTACAGTAACTGTGTGACTGAATAAAGCAGTTAAATGGTCTAGCTGAGTCTCAAGTGAGAACTGATTCTTGGGCGGTGAATGCAGGAAAAAGAGTTTATACCTTGCAAGTGAACAGTCTGTGACTGATGCCTGGCTCTTGGTTTGAGATTGGATGTCCCTGCACTTGAGGACTGTGCTGTTAAGGGTATGCTGTGAGTATTTAGGGTTTTTTTTTAGATTTTTGTCTGAGCAGGTTTTCTCCTTGCTCAGACAGTTACCAACCAGGTACACCTAGGTATTGGTAAAATACAAATGCCTCTGATGCAAACCCAAGCCCTCTGAAAAGCTCTGAGTCTGTGTAGTGTTTTATGTATCACTGGCTTGTGTAGGTGCTGGTGAGTTACAGCCCTGAGAACCTGGACACTTTTCAGTGTAGAACTGTATTGTAGCAGGGCTCCTGAACCACAGCTTTGCCATCTCTAACAGCAAGAGGGAAACTCGATTTTAGAAAGATGCTCCTAATGTTGTCAAGCAAAATCCTCCAAGGAGGCAAAACTGCCAGAATTGCCATTTGTTTCTGCTTTATTAAACTCCATGTTACATCCACTGTCCTGTCTTCTCTGCACTCTTACCTGGACATGTGCTCCAGCTTCGGGAACTGAAGTTCCATGCTGTCCCGGTCAGGTTCATGCTTCCACTGTCTAACTCTGAGGTGCAGAAGAAGCGTCCGTAGTTGACTAGGCTTTGTGTGAGAGGGAGCATTTTTGTTATTTTTTTCTGCTGCTGCTATAACCTCAGTGGGGTAAGGACCAAAACACGGTGAGATTCAGTGTGGGTTATTAGCCTGAGCGATGGATTTAGCATGAGCAAATTGCCTCTCAGGCATGCCCACTGTTCTTCCTTTGCTGTGGGATGCCTGTTGTGCAGTTTGCCCTGCACCAAATTCCAGATGTGCTTTGCTGGTGCGATCAGGTGGTGGTGGTACAGGAGCAGTCCGTGCAGCAGCAATCCCAAGTTTCCCAGGTTTCATGAACCAAACCCTGACTTGCTATGAGCTGTGTCCCAGGTGTTGTTGGTGTCAGCTTCCAGCAAGCCACAGGGGATGCCAGCGGGTCTTGCACACAGCAGAGGCTGGAATCTGGTGCGTATGAGTGTGGATCCCTTGGGCCTGCTCCAGGGAGAGAGTGCTGCTGTGGAGGGAAGGCTGTAAATTGTTTAAAAGGGCAGTGCTGTATGAGGAAATGGTACCAGTGTGTTGGAATGTTTGTGCGTGCAAGACAGGAGATAATAATATATTTATTAGCTTAAAATAACATTGACTTTAAACCAGCTTCTAGAGGTCCTTCCTGAGGCTAGGCTAGACTCTGGAAATGCAGTGGTGGAGACCAGGACTGTCCTGGAGCATACAAAGGAAAATGAGCTATAAAATTATATGCCCAGGAATTTACCATAGGAAAAAGGGAAATTTTAGGGAAGAACTCTTGACCCTGTATGTTTTCAGTGTATAGTGGAGCCTTTCTCCAGCGTAGGGTGTGTCAGTTTCCAGCAAGGTCTGTACAAGGGTGGTGGTGCCAGCCTGGCTTTGCAAACATCAGAGACCTCAGCAGGTGAAATAAAACACCAGGGAGGGTCTGAGGGGGCACAATGAAGGAAGTGGGGAGGGAAGGGCTGTGCTAACACAATGTAAGTCCATAATTCCACATTCTGGGGAGAATTCTGCTGAAACGTCCACTTTTAAAGAAAATATTTGGGGATCATTATTACAGGAAATAAATTTCATGGTGTTTTTTAAGTTGTAGCTATAAAAAGCTAGAAAGGATACTGAGTAGGCAGTCCTGGTCTGGTGAATGGGCCCCACAGCTGTGTTGGCTTCACAAATGTTTTGCATGTGTTGTTCTTAAAGAGCAAAGGAGAACAAAAGGGAGAAAAAGCCCAACACAAAAACTTTCAGGCCCCTCATCTTCCAAACCATGAGAATTTTTTTCCTTTTTTTTTTGTGTGTAATAATTGTATCACTTACAGTTTGCATTTTTTCCTCTAAGTGTATGAAATGATGAGTGAAGACTTGAACTCCGAGAAGCAGCAGTTGGGAAAATCAGGCATAAAAAGATCCCAACCATATTTGTGAAATGAAATTGCAATTATGTAAATTGCAGCTACTGGATGTGTAGGCATGGGAGCCCAGAAGCAGGGAACTGGCAAGCTCTTGGTTATGGTGGAGAAAAATTCTCAGCCGTGCTGTAAGGCAAGGCCAGACTCGGCAGTTTGCTTGCGAGCATGAAATTGCATCACAGATGTGTCTGCTTGCTGCTTCTATTTTGGTGTGGAAGTCAAGTGGCTGGAAGTTTCTATCTTTAATGATTTCTTCTTGTTTGCTCTAACAAACAGCTGCACCACATTGTGTCTCACCAGTTAGAATATTTACTTGGCCAGTGCTCTGCAGAGACAAAAAGGGAGGCATTTAATCCAATTTCCTCGGATGTCTCAGTGTTCACACTTGGAAGTTTTCTTTTCTGCAGTCTTTGTGCAAGTGCAGCACAAATTAATGTTGCAGTTTGACACGGGCTGCCCTCTGAGCCTGATTACTGCCAGGAGCTCCTGAGGCACATCTTGAAGAGCTCTTTGCCATAGGGTACAGCAAGTAGAAAAAAAAATCTTGTTACTCAGAATTGCTTTTAAGTGTCCATCTGAGCAGATCTGAGGAAAGTCATGCATTGAGCTGCTTTGAATTGTTAACCAGGGATTTAGACCAGAGCATGAGCCTCATGAAATACACGAAAACTAAGGCTTTGTTAGGTTGTTTTTGGTACCTCAAGCCTGCATTGAGGCATGAAGGATGTGCACATCTGACTGGAAGTGAATTCACAATGCAGCGTGGGGGCCCAAGTCCAGCCTGTGTCAGCTGGAGGTGTGACCCAACCTACACACAGTCACTCAGGTTCCCGGGAGTTATTGTGAGGATGTTCCTTCTCCTGTGCCCAGTCTCTGTGCTGGAGTGGTCACTGCAAGGACTGCAGACTGCTCGGAGGTGCCTCTGTGCTAGCAATGTACCATCACAGCTCTCGGTCTTTAGGGAAATCTACTGGGCAGTAACCTATCGCAGCCTCTCAAAAGGTTGCAGAAATGTGTGGAAATGGACAGGTATTGACAAGACTAACTCAGGATGACTTAATGGGCAGCTAAATGTGTAACTTACTGCTGTGCTGTGTGCCTGTACCTTATTGCCCCAAGGGTTTCTGCTGTATCAAACAAAAAACAGACAGATATATCCCCATGCTTCCTTTTTCTTTCTCATAAAACTGGTTTTCAGGCCAGGTCTTTTTTCCTGTGGGTCAATGAGTTTTTCCCTGATATTTAAAGGCTTGCAGAAAGCTGGATCTGTGCATTGCCTGGAGACAGCAGTGGGAATCTTGGGACACTGGTGATGGGTCCATCACCTGAAGGAGTTGATAATTCTTGAACCTGCTCACAATTGTGAATGTTGTTTGAGATTGGGAGCTGCTGAATGCTGTTTGAATACGAGAGCTGCATGAAGTCAGTAGTTTTACCCACAGCTGGTACAAGTTCTCTGTCTCCACGGCACAGGTGTCCCAGTTTGGGGGTGAGCCATGGAGAGGGCAGTGAAGCAGTGATGTTGGCTCACACAGTACACATAGGGAGTCAGAAATAGGAGTGAGCTCTCCTTAACACTGAGATGTATGCTTTAGCAATAAAATAATTTGCTTTCTCCATCCAAATCCCCAAGTGCTGTTTTAGAAAAATATCTAGAGCAGCAACTTTTCATTTGTAATCCAGCTTGCATAGCAGACACTGGAAGCTGTGTGCAACAAATCAAGGTGGAAATGGCTGGTGCATACTTCTTGGTTTGGCCATATGCTGCAAGTGATGGTTTTGACAGATGCATTTTTCCCTAGAGACTGCATTTAGTTCATCAACCTTAGGTTAAATATGAAGGATCTGAGGTAAAATTCCAGGACTCCGTCCATTAGCCTCCAAGCCCGTAGCGTTTGGTTAAAACAGCACGATGGGAAACGTGACCTGGTGCTTGGAAATTGAACTGGTGCCAGTTGTGCTGCAGCAGTGTGTTCATTATGTCATACCACACACATCTGATAAGGGAAGACATGATGGTGTTGGATACATTCTGGTGCACAAAGACTCTGCAGGTCATTTGGAGAGTGCTGGTTTTTATTTAATAACCGAGGTATGCAGGTGCTAATTTGAACCAGATGTGCTTGAGGCCAAAGCCAAAGTTTGCTACACCACAGTGAAATGATGGCCTTGCATTTCTGGGACTGGAAGGAGGTTTTGGATCAATCTTTATTTACTAAAATATTTAGGTAGTTATGAATTCTAGTGCTTGAACTCTTCATTTTAGTTTTGCTTGATGAGTTACCTTCCTCTATTTACTCCCTCCACTCGACACCCCTTTGATATGGTTGCACTTGAGGAAACCTGGAGCGGCCAAATTGGTACCGGAGCATCGGGAGATTTATGGGCTGACTCAGGTCTCACTGCCCTGCCAGTCAGTGGAGTGACTCTGCAGAGGCAAGGGTTTGCCAAAATGTGTCCTGGTTTGGAAAGACAGGTGTCTGCCAGGGAAAGCAGGATCTTCCCTTGGAATGGAGAATGTATATCCCCTCCCTCCAGACTATTATAATTTTGCAATTCAGGGCTTTCAGGCAAAGATATAAGGATGGGAATAACAGTTATTTACTAGGAATATTCAAAACACAAATGCAGTTGTACAAAAAACCGAGCAACCAAAACAAACAAAAATCCTGGAAAACTTGACAGCGTCAGAATACGACCTGATACACTGTTGGTCAGGGTGTTGGAAGCAGTCCAAATAAGTCCTCCTGCAGTGACAGATGTGGTTCTGTTGGAGTAGAGATGATCCTGTGGAAGGGCCCAGTGGTGGTGAGACAGGTTTGGTTTTCCTCTGGGAAGTCCAGTGGAAAAAACAGGCTGTCCTGCTCTGCTGAATTTCAGCTTTTATCTAGGTAGGAATGCTTGGTTCCTCCCACTGTGTGGAGCATCTCACAATGGGATGATGTAATTTCATCAGTCATGTGGTGAACCTCAATGGCCTGTGAACAGAAGATACCATCCAGGAGGGAGGATGGGTCCTGGAAGAGATAAGGAACATTGCTCCACCTGCTTTTAACAGCTGGTCCAATAACAGAAGGTACCCACCCCCTCCTCTCTGGCATTAAAAGAAAAAAAAAAGTACAACCTCTTCAATTGGTTTCAACAGATTGGGAATAGAATGCATGCTTTTGGTTATATATTGCAGCCCAAGACAGCTGTGCACAGAGGTGGTATCTGCCATGCACAGAAGCTCTGGCACAGCCTGTGTGTGGGCTGAGATAGTCCCAGCTCTGATGCCCTGGTCCCTCCAGCAGCATGGGCATCTGTGTTTTGGTTGGATGTGTCGGTGCTGTAGGATAAGATGATGGTGTTGGATGAACCATTACCTCGGGTGTACTTGTCCAGCCAAGAACCCTGGTGCTTTGAAATTGGTATGAGCCCTGGGACTGTGGTGTGGCTGTGCCAGGGGAGCAGGGGAGGCTGCAGGCTCCACAGTGGGAGTGCTCCTTATTGGCCTGGGAGGCCTTATGCAGACTGGCATTTCTGTTTTCCATCAGGTTCATGGTTTGGTATGTTTGGCCAGTGCTGTCCCTCCAAGTGCAGTGAGAGAACCAGAGTATTCAACCTGCAGATTGGTTATTGACAGGAATTCCAGAGTGAGGCTCCAACCTGAGCAGTGTTTTCTCATGTGGAGACTGCCTGGACTGCTTAGATTTTTGGCTTAACAACAGGTTAAGAGGTCTTGCATACTTCTGAGTTTGAACCTCGTTAAGAGGTTTTTTAATCAGTGTTTACCTCTTGAAATCAAGAGTGTTTTACTTCTCAGGTTTCTGCTCATCTTTGCTTTTTCTCTGACTTAATAATATTTGTACGTTCCAGTGATGTGCTTTTGCTGCCCCATGTAGCATAATAGCAAGATCTGCTCTAATGCTTGCATGAAATTGTATTGATCCCGTTTCAGTGCTCACTGGGGCGTCTCTTACGGGGCCTGAAATGATTAAAAATGGCAATGGTGCTTTCCATTATGGGTCCAACTTTCCCAGTCACCAGAGTTACAGCAGTTACTATAGTTTGGAACTGAGCTGCTGATAGTGTGCTTAGCCAGATCACAGATGTGTGCATAGGACTTGTTTAAAAGAGTTGTGATTTTACTGTATGGCAATCTCTTTCACCAGAAGAGAGCGTGGAATTGCTGTAACCCAGGTGCCCTTTTTCTTGTCCTATGGTGAAGAAGATCCATTGTATGGAAGCTGTCATTTCCACAGGTGAAAGGAAGTATTTTTCATAAGTGAAATCTTCAGTTTTATTTTTGTGCAATGTGCTCAATGTGATTATTGGAAGAACTAAAAGCTGAACAATAATGGGTGAGCTGGCAATGCAAGTGCTTGTAATTAACTTATTTAGTATGTGTCCAGCTTGATGTGAGGTGTGTTTATTCAAACCATCCACAGGAGGGTGTTTCAGCTTTGTGATTTACCCCTCCTCAGGTAGCCACATGTGGAGAAAGCACCTTCTGCCCAGACCAGTAATGCTATGGAACCATAATATCCAGTTTCTGAATCCTGCCAGCTCCATTGCTTTCTTGATCTCCCTATCATTTTCCTCCTGAACACCTTAGGGTTGAAAGAGAAAAAGATTAGATGCTCATGTAGTGGGTCACATGAGCTCTTCCCAGCAGCTTTGGTAAAATGGCTGTATCTTGGAATCATATCAAACAACTCTTGTCATCTTTTTCTAGCGTCTGTCTGGTTTACACAACGAGATGTACACAGGTTCTTCTGTTTTGAAACCTGCTTTGTTGAGGGGTTTTTTAGCAGAGTTGATCTTACTGCGTGCCTTTGCTGTGTATACAAAATTGCTGTCTGAAGAGTGGTGTGATAATGAACTTGTTTCTCATACAGGTGACCATTCAGTCTAAATGAAAGAGGGAGTTATGTTTCAGTCTTGTTTCTGTTGGGTTTTTTTGACCACTCTAGAATTGGAGTTTGGGCCTACCCTTCTTTCCCAATAGAAATCAGTGATTCTTGTTTTCAATAGCCATCTTGTTTTATTAGAAGCAATTGACTGAAATGGGTCAGAACACAAGTGTGATAAAATCTTGGCACGTGTCCAGAGTGGGATGAGACACATGAAGATTTATCAAGTCTCTGAGGGTTCTTGCACTTCTCAAAATAGCTTTATAATGGTGAGACAACTTCTCTGGACGTGCTTTGTAAAAAAGGTTTTAATGAAAGAAGAAAATAATAAACGTGATCAAACAAAGAGATGTAAGTTGAACACAGTGTAGAGATCACTCTGACGCTGGTAAGGCAGTCCCAAAAAAGCAGGTGAGCTCTTTGTGTAGTACCCGATGGTCTGAGTGGGCTATTTGGCACTTTGCCCCATGAAATTGGGAACAGGCTTTGAGGTACACTTCCCAAGCCCCATCAGGGCTCCTGTGCTGGCAGTGAGCCAATAATAATGATAAGGCTATGGAAAGTTCTAGTTTAACTTCCTTACATGTTCCAAGGTAAGCCAAAACTCTTTCCCTTATACAGAAGCACCTGCTTAGGTGTGGGGGGTGCATTCCTACACAAGTGTATTTTTAAACTTGGCATATCAATTCCATGTTACTTCTGCTCTTTCACTGTAGTCTTTTGTATAGCAACATAGTGAATTTGATGGCTGAACTCAGACTCCAGCAGGAACAGCATGTGTATAATTTTCCAAACTTTCTTTGTGCCTGATGGATACCAGAGAAGCCTTTCTTGCAGAAGCTATATGCTGCCAGCCTCATGCTGATGATACCCACTCATGTTAGTGTTGGTGATCTAGATTGATAGTGGAGCAAGTAAAATTAGAAAACTTCCTGGTGAAAAAGAGAGATGGATTCCTTGGCATTCCATATAGCAGGGGGATCCTCTTAGCTTTTCTTCCAATGCCCTTACCTCTGACAGCCGTCAAGAAAATGAGGCAGGGGAAGGCTTAAGTTTTCTTAAAAGCTTCTAGCTTGGCTTTGACAAAGGAACAGCCAGTGAATCAACACAGCACGAGGATCAGCATCTCAGCACAAGGATCGTGGTGTTCTGCTGTGTCCCGTGCCTCTGCAGTTTTCCTGCTCATCAGGATGTATAATTGTGCCTGAACAACAGGATTATTCAGGAATGCAACAGAGCTGTTGCTGGGAGGCAAAAGGCATATTCATACAGGCAAGCAGGAAAACATCTTTTAGGAGTATTTTTACACAGCTTCTATAGCAGGTTTTCTTTTACGTTTTTTCTTCCAGGTGGCAACTTGACTTGATCACAGTCAAGGCCTGAGTTGACCTTGTCCCCCTCTGCCCCTGGAACAGGCCAGGTGTAGCACAGCAGCTTACCTGCATCCAGGTCTGTCCCTGATGGATTTACAGAGAAACTGCCAAAGTTTACCGAATGTAAGTTTCCCTGGAAATTGTCGGGGATCACCCAGTTTATAGATCTGATATGAAACAGCCAGTGTTGCGCTGTGAAATCACAGGTCCTTCAGAGGTTTTCTTTTGAAAACCCTGGGACGAGGATGTTATTGGCCATGTGGGTGAGGTTACAGTAACCTGCTAACACCATGAGCTGCAGCCAGGTTGGCCAGGCCAGGACTGCAGGAGTGATTGCAGACTGGCAGCCCCAGGTGTACACATCTGGTGAAACCTCTGGGTGTGAACCCCGCCTCTGGACACATTTCCTGGGGTTGGGTATTGTTGGTGCTGAGGTGTCTGCACTACTTTGTTGTACGTGGTGAGGAAAGCATTTCCATGAGTTACGGAGTTCTAGCTTCCTCCTCTCCTGGTGGTGTTTCATACTGAGCATAGATTCTCTCATCTTGAACAAAACCAGTAATTAGTGACACAAGCTCAGGTCACTGACTGTGCCGGGATGCCTCCAGCTCCCTAGGCTTTCACGGTGCAGCTACAGCACATAAATTGCCTTTTATTGCAGGCTTGTCCTGTTTGTTTTAACATGAAAAGGTTAGGACAGCTGAAATGATGCCTGGGGGAGCAAAAGCTTATCTCCACCAGGTCCTTGTGTTATTCCCCATGTCCCAGTTACACTCTGCAGCACCATAAAACTTCCCCAGTTTGAAAAGCTGCTCGAGTTCTGCACTCGGAGGCCCCGAACGACAATAATTTTGCTTCTGGCCATCACTAGATATTGCAAACACGGTGTGCTTACAGTGGGGCTCGGGAAGTCACACAGGGAACGCATTCTTTGGAATCCTCTTTGTTTTATCATTGCGGAACAACCCACAAAGATTTGTATTATTGCACCTGAATAAATAGTGCTCTGCACTTCCCCCAAGGAGGTCAGCGCCTGTGCGGGGCCGTTCCTGGGCCCCTTCCCTGCTGCTCCTGCCGCAGCGCCGGAGCCTGGCGCCTGTGCCACCTGAGCAGGTGTCACAGAGGGCATGTTTGTGGAGACTCATCTTGAAAGGCCAGCTGCTGGACACCAGCAGTTCCTTGTGCAGCAGTATTTTCCTAGCAGGCAGGAGCAGCGTTCGCCCGCGTGTTTGCAGTTATAACCACCACTGTAGTTTTAGCAGCGCGACCTTGCCAAATTCTCTAAATGCTTTAATTTCATTGTAATGCATAATAACAGGTGTACAGTGTAGTTGCCAGTTTCTGCTTGCTGGCTGGGTGAGTAAATTTTTCCTTGCAAAATGAGAACGGTATTTAATTGATATTTGAAGACAGAAACAGCCAATAGCAAGTGCACAGGCTGCAGCTATGAACAGTTAGAGCTGGGTTGCTGGCATTTCCATGTCGTCACTAGCTAGAGGAAAATGCCTTCCTTTGGAAGGAGAAAGAATTGAGAGAGCCATTCTCATCTTCATAGAATGGTAAGAAACGTGTTACTTCAGAAACATATTTTCCATATAATTCCTGAGGTTTTGATTGCAGGTCTCT